>OX402062.1:13921616-14521616 GCA_947859365.1 Archips crataeganus
GCGTGGCGGCCAGTTCTCTGTAGCAGGCCTCCCTCAGGGCCACGCGGGCCTCCCGCGCCACGCTGTCCAGCGAGGCGCGGCGCAGGCGGAGCGCCCACAAGTCGTCGAGGCGGAGGCGGAGGCTGTTCTGGTTGCCAGGGTTACCACCGAAAAGGTAGTGGATCTGTGCAAATAAAATTGTGCCATGGATTGTATTAAAAACTTTAGCCTAGACTGGTTAAGGATTTATACGTCTATATTTATTTTATTAATTCGTATTTTTTGTGTGGCAATAAACATCGTGTATACGGTTGTATGTACACAGATGGTGTTTGGAGACTAAAAAAATTGAGTAATTTCCTCTTGTATACTAATCGCTCGGGTTGGTGTATAAGTGTGAACGCATCACGGAATCATGACAACTGAGTTTGGTTCCCGTCCTCTAGTTTCTATATAATTCACTTAATAAAGTCTACCATTTTTTTCTGATCTCACAAGGGGCGTTATTTCCCACATTGAGAATCTATATAGCAGAGGTCCCCAAACTATTTTGTTTCGTAGATTCCTACCTATAATGTTGGGTTTAAAAAAATAAAAATAAAAATCCTTTATTTCAAGCCAGCTGATCCATATAATTGTTAGTAGTAAGGGCCGCGGCGCGCGCGGCGCCACGCTGTCGTTGCGGTACACGCAGGCCCAGGCCAGCCGCCGCAGCGAGGACACCCGTGGCGTGTCGTACCCGCGCTGTTACCTTGCGGGCGGGGTCGTACACGAGCTGGTGCGCGAAGCGGGGCCGCGGCGCGCGCGGCGCCACGCTGTCGTTGCGGTACACGCAGGACCAGGCCAGCCGCCGCAGCGAGAACACCCACAGCGTGTTGTACACGCGCTTGTCCTTCTCCTTGCTCATGCCCTGCAAACATCACTACAGTTCAACATGTGCTTGGACGGCGGCAGCAGTGCTTGGCATCCATGGCACAACTGACGAACCGATATCTTGATACCCCTCTCCCCTTGGGGAGCTCCCGCAATTGTGAGAAATACCACAAAGGAATATTTTTTGCGAAAACCCCGTAAACTTGTGTCTTCTAGCTATTAAATGCTGCTGTCAATCAGAGCAACATGTCATTGTCATTTATATACAGAAGAAATAATTTAGGAAACAATACACATCCCTGTGGGACCCCAGAATTTACAGGCTTTAAGTCGGAGCATGAGCCGTCGACTAAGACTTTAATGCTCCGACCTGAGAGAAACCTGGAGACCCACATCCACAACTTCTCAAGTAGCTCGTAGGCAGAAAGCTTCGAAAGAAGAGCCCCGTGCCACATATAATCAAAAGCCTTCGCTATAAATTTCGGAATAGAAAGGGTAAATCTAAATAATAAGATTATTACATCACCAAATAAAATTGCCAATGCTTTTAATAATAAATTCATTGATTAAGTAACAAGTAATGTGGGCAGTAATGTCACTGCTGGCGGTTCCTTGAGGGATCCTTTGCCATCTACCATTTATCTCATGCCAACCAGTCCAGCAGACATTTTAAAAGTAATAAAGATGCTACGCAATAAAGGATCTACGGGGTATGATAACATTTCAACGTCAGTCATAAAAGACAATGCAGACATACTGGTGTTTCCCCTTTGTCACATTATTAACTTATCGATAAGAGCTGGATGTTTTCCCGATGACTTGAAAATGGCGATCATAAAGCCAATCTACAAAAGGGTGAAGCATCTGATATGCATAATTACAGACCTATTGCTTTGATATCTATTTTCTCAAAAATATTCGAAAAAATCATTTATCAGAGACTAATATCGTTTTTTGACAAGCACAATATATTAACAAGTGCCCAGTTTGGATTTAGAGCAAACAAATCAACAACTTTGGCTGTTTATGAGCTTGTTAAAGTTGTGACGCAGTGTAGAGATGCCAGGATTCCTATTTCGGCGATTTTTATGGACATGTCGAAGGCTTTTGATAGGGTATGCCATAACAAGCTTTTAGATAAATTATATAATTATGGAGTGAGAGGAATATGTCACTCGTGGCTTAAATCGTACTTAACGGAGAGGCAACAATGTACTGAAATTGTAGCTTATTCTGAGCATACTAAAACTTTTGATATACACAGATCTAAGTATAGACATGTGAGGGCTGGCGTGCCTCAGGGAAGTATGCTTGGACCTTTGTTATTTCTTGTTTATATTAATGACTTGCCCAAGATTACCAAACACAAAATATTACTATTTGCTGATGACTGTTCGATCATAATACATAGTGAAGATGCGAAACAGTATGAAGATGAAATTAATGGAGTGTTTCGTGATGTAAATGAATGGATGGAAACTAACGATCTTCAGGTAAATCTGCTGAAGACCAAGTTTATGGAATTCTATGCTCCCCAAGGGAAGTCAGCTCAGGTAACTGTAAGCTATAAGGGTTGCGATTCGGAAAAAGTTGACTCCATGCGGTTTTTGGGTATATTTCTTGATTCTCACACCAACTGGCATAGCCAGTCGGAGCATATTATTTCAAAACTGAGTAAATTTGCATATCCTTTGAGGAGACTTAGGCTGATATCTTCTGAAAAAACAGCTCTTTTGGCTTTCCATTCTTACATAATGTCAAACCTGCGATACGGACTAGTTTTGTGGGGAAATACCAGCAGCAGAGATAACGTTTTTAAGTTGCAGAAACGATGCCTCCGTTCAGTGTTTGGTCTGGAACAATCTGAATCTTGTCGACCATTTTTTTTACAACACAGGATACTCACCTTCCCCGCTCTATATATTTACGAAGTTTGTTTATTTGTAAAGAATAATAAAAACATGTTTAAGATTAGGAACCCTAGACAAAGATTGTTGTCAAAATATGGTCATGACATAGTCTGCCCAAATTCCAAATCAGCTCTCTACTCAAAAAATATAGTTGGAAAGAGTGCCAGGCTGTACAATAAATTACCATTGGAGCTGAAAAGATTGCCACCTTTACCCTTGTGACGTATAAATTTTCGACCCTTCACTTTTCTTTTTTTAAATAAACGCTCAACAAACGCCCAGTGTTATGGTCGTCGTTCCTTTGACTTTTTTCGTCACGTTTAAAATTAAAACCCAACTGTCAGTGTTGCCGCTGGTAAATTCCCGCGATCACGGTTTTTAATGTTTTCCAAATCAACGAGACTATGTTTTTGGCTAAAGTGATATTATTATTTCAGGATAAATCCCGTAAGTACTTATTTTCATTGTTTGGAAATTGAACAGCTTCGTTATCTTTTCTTCAGTTCACCTTGGTTTACACCTTTTCGTTTGCGTATGGCAAGGTTTTCTTGAGTTGTCAAAAACCACTTTTTACAATCGAACGGCCGGCGGCGGGTCATACTTTTCTATTATATTTTTGATACGTTCTCTTTTTTTGGCCCCGTTTGCCGCGGTCGCTTGCATGATTTCTACTTCTTCCAACGGAGAACCCTTAAAACCTCCGGGAAGTTGACAGACGTCTACACCAGCCTGGCCAAGCTACCAACGGGACTTTCATTCCTTCCCGATCCTGTATTTTGTTTTCAGGGGGTTTTGTTTATGTTCCCGAGGAATTTCGAATCTTCGAGCCTTCGGCTTCCAGAACTTTCTACTTCCCTCGGTGGTTGGTCGAACCTCTGCGGGGTCCGGTGTCCGTCCTCTCCGGGATGCTTTGGTTCCACTGGTGCTGATCTCCTCAGTGAGGCCGTTGATTCCCTGGTAGTACTGCGTGTTGAGGTACATTTTTTCCCTAATTTAACTTTCGGTCCAGTCGCCGACTCGACTGGTGGCGCCCTTTTATTATTAGAATTTTCCTTTCTCTCATACCTTCCGGTCAAATATAAATAAGCACAAAGGTGACAATCAGTTGGTTTAAGCCCAAACAAACCAACCAGCTCTAACCCGTATAGTATAAGCTAGCCGAGAGCCCTTTATAATGTGTTTCTTAGATACAATATACAATTGTTAAAAATATTTTGTTTCCTTTCCATACTCCTTTTCCCCATTGGCTTGCGGCTCCTGACTCTCCGGAAACGGCTAACCAGCTAACGGCGGGTCAGAAGTTGTCGACGCCACAGTTTTGTACCTCACAACCCAAGGAAAATTTTGACGTAAGGCAAAATTTTATGCTGGTCCCCAGCCTCTATAACAACCCAAGAACCCGAAACCACTATCCAAAGACAAGACACGAAGAAAACGTCCAGTGCCCTGAAATCACGAACAGGAGAGACGCGAGCAAGAAATAACAAGCGACTCAACTCACCATAACATCAATTCCTAACAAAAGAATAATAATGAAAACAAAAGATATCGCAAAGCGAAACCAACACCAAATCATGTAGTCCCTATCCTAGGATAAGAATAACACCCTATCGAAAGATAAAACAATATCCTATAGAAGAAAAATAACACCCTATCGATAGATAAATTATATTCTATCGAAGGAAAAAGAAACAACACCCTATCGAACCCACACGCTTTACCAGTCAGGAGCTTTATTAGTACAGCGGCTGACTGTACGAGAGAAAAAAAAACGCGATTAATTGACAACGCTGAGACCCTGGCGGTGCAGCGAGAAGTGAAACAGCAACGGGCTGCACGTCCAGCATCTACAGCGGAACGTAAGCATTAATCTATGCAAAGAGTAAAGTTAATCACCTTTAAGGTGTTGAATGTGCCAAGAACCCAAGTTCTTACCAGTGACAACATTTTCCAGCTCATATACCAGAGGAGAATGCTTATATAATACACGACATTTTTCATAGCGAGGTGCGAGTTTTGCCATGAAGAATTTACTAGCATCACTCTGAGGGAACGTTTTTTTCCATACAACATCTCCGACCTCATACTCATTCGAACGACGACCTTTGTTGTAGTTTCGAGCATTTCGCTCATGAGACTTGGCCAAAGCGAACAAGACCCTGTCGAAAACATCAAGCAAGCCCCCCAATTTGGTAGCATATTCTTCGCGCGATGCATACGACGAATCTAACGGAGCAGTGTTCTGGCTTCCGTAAACCTTACCACAGGCAATAGCTTCGCGACCATGTACTAGAAAGAAGGGAGTGAATCTGGTAGACTCGTTAACATTAGTGTTTAGGGCAAATTGTACCTTGGGCAAGGTAATATCCCATGAACGGTGGTCTTGTTGGACTAAAATCGATACAGCAGTCATCAGCGTACGGTGGTAACGTTCAACAGTACAAACTTGAGGACAATGTCGTGGGATGAAATGAACCTGGGGAATGTCGTATCTCTCAAACAAGGCACTTAATTCCCTCCCAGTAAACTGAGTTCCATTATCAGCTATAACGGTGTGAGGTATGCCGTGCTTAAGAAAGACTTCATCCTCAAGCTTCTGAGCAATAGACTTACCTATGGCTCTCCGCAATGGAAAAAACAAAACATATTTAGAAAAACAGCAAACGACTGTAAAAATATAAGTATATCCAGCACGAGAACGAGGCAATGGACCTACCAGATCCATACTAATAGATTCAAAAGGACGTGAACAAACTTTGGGATTCCCCATAAGACCTGCTGGCGATTTTTGGGAGTGTTTATAAGCAGAACACACGTCGCAATTTTTAATAAAGTTTACTACGTCCTGGTACAAATCAGGCCAGTAATAATTCAAAGAAAGACGCTTGTAAGTTTTAAAAGTTCCAAGATGAGTTAGTTCATCGCAATGACAAGATCGGAGTATCTCAGAGCGACGATTAGAGGGAATTACCTCTTTCCAGTCGAATTCACTAGAAAAGCTACATTTATTTTTAGAATAACGGAATAATTTACCGTTGTTAATAGTAAAGTTGGGACAAGAAGTGGGAAACCGTTCACACTTCTGGCAGAGGTTATTGTACCACTCGCAAGGTTGGATCTCCAGAACAGGAACAGCGCGGGATAACGCGTCCGGAACAACGTGTTCTTTACCCTTGCGGTGAACAATTTCAAAATCGTATGGGGAAAGACGGCATCCCCAACGAGCTAAGCGGCCGGTAGGATTGGTTAAATTAAAAAACCATTTCAAACTCGAATGGTCCGTTACCACTCGAAAACGTTGACCCTCCTCTAAATAAGGACGAAAATGTTCTATAGAGAATACCACGGCCAAAGCCTCTCGTTCCGTCGCCGAATAATTCCGCTCGGCCTTGTTTAAAGACCGACTTGCGAAAGCGATTGGGTGTTCATGACCGTCCGCAGATACTTGCGTTAAAGTTCCGCCAATGCCGTACCCAGAAGCATCACAATGCACGGCGAAAGGTTTGGTAAAATCGGGACAAGCCAATATGGGAGCAGATACTAAGGCAGACTTCAACTTCTGAAACGACTTTTCAGCGTCGTCAGACCAAACGAAAGGAGGTGCGTTCTTACGAGTACTCGCCAGCGCGTTTAAGGGCGCGGCGATATCACTGAAATTTTGAATAAAACGACGATAATAAGAAGCGGTACCCAAAAACATCTTAACCTCTTTACGATTACACGGAGTGGGGTAGTCCACAATAGATTGTATTTTAGATGGGTCCGTGCGCAAGCCTCGCTCGTCCACAACGTATCCAAGATATTTTAACTCATTACGAAAAAAATTCAATTTTCCGAAATTAATAGTCAAATTTGCAGATTTTAAACGGTCCAACACACGGTCGAGTAAAGCAATATGATCATCAAACGTTTTACTAACAACGTGTTGTGAATAAAACACAGGCGTGCGCGTAGAACCCATTTAATGCGACTGACCCTCATCTTACAAACTTGTTACTCGCTACAAAATATAGCTATAGCTACATACCTAACACAACGATGATGTCATCCAAATATACAAAAAGCCTACCATTCAATTCTGGACCAAATAATTTGTCCATCAACCTTTGTTGTGTCGCCGGTGCACCTGTCAAACCGAAACACATTACTTTAAACTGGAAAAGACCACGACCAGGAACGGTAAACGCGGTACGCTCTTTAGACTGATGATCAAGCGGTATCTGCCAAAATGCACTTTTTAAGTCAATAGAAGAAAGAAACCTAGCATCTCTTAACTGGTCAAGGATACCAGAACGTAAGGTACGGGATAAGCATCATGCTTACTCACAGAATTCAACTTGCGACTATCTATGCAGAAGCGGAGTTCACCGTTAGACTTAGGCGTAAAAAGAGTCGGGTTATTCCAAGCACTAGTGCTAGCCTCAACTACATCCTGTTCCAACATTTCATCCAACTGCCGATTCAATTCTACCAGCCGGTGAGGTGAGATGGGATAATATCGCTGCTTTAGAGGTTTACAATCGCCAGTATCAATGGTGTGAACGAGCAGATCCGTACGCCCTAGACCTTTCCTTTCAAAAGAAATGCTTTCGAAATTACGTATCATATTATCTGCAATTACTCTTTGATCAGGGGTAAGCTGACCAAAGGAATGCAGGCGAACCTCAGAAACAAAATTCGGTGTCGTAAAATCCTGGTTAATACTATAATCTTCAAATAGATTTGGAGCAATATTAAAAGCTTTCCAAAAATCAACGCCCAAGATCAATGGAGTTGTGACGTCTGGAATAACATAAATTTTATAACCCGAGTTAAGTTACAAACCTTAACCGGTAAAGATAAATAACCTTTAACCCTAGCCTGGGAGTCGTTAGCGGTGGCAATGTAAGTAATGTCACGGCAACCGTGTAACGGGGCACCCAAGGACAAAAACAAATCAGACAGGTCCGATCCCAATATGGAAATCGAAGAACCTGAATCCAACAATCCATTAAATCGATAATTATAAATTTCCAGAGAGACATAAGGACGATTATCCTCTCGGTCAACAAAATCCCGAACCGCAGAAACGCTGGAAGAAACAAATGCGTTAAGCTTTACACCGTCCCTATTAACATTGTCACGAAAAGAGTTTTCCCATTTATGACTGGAAAAGCTCGAAACGGACTTGCTAACACGGTTCGAGTTTATTAGTTTTTTGGCCGATCGCCTAAACATGAAGACCTAGCTAAACAGTCAGGGCAAGAAGAACTCTTCACGTCCTTTTTCCCGCACCTAAAACAAACAATGGCTTTCGAACGACATTGGGAGAGGGTATGGGTGTCCAACCTGCAACGAGGGCAAAATAATTTCGCCGAAGCGATTTCCACCATAGGTTTTGAAAAGGATTTGAAACATAAGTCGGTAGCAAGCGCACTCGCAGAAGGCTTCGGAGGCTCTGCAAAAGTATTAGCGCGATGCCAGCTGTCCTCAAGGATACGACAGACACGCTTGAGCCCACTAAGGGACTCCACGGGACTCAATGCCAAGGGAACGGAGTATTCCGGCCTAATGTTTAGGTATACAATATCGAACTTCTCCTTCTCAGTAAGAGGCAACGTCAATCGACTAAAATAATTCAGCATTACACTAATATAAGAACATATGCTTTCCTGTGGACCCTGCGTTCGACTACGGATCTCCTTCAACAGCCGCCGGTCATAGTCGAATGGTAAAAAATCCGCCAAGAGCAGCGATTCCAGCTGAGCCCACGAAGAACAATCAGGCTTCACAGATCTATACCACTGCAATGCGTCTCCTTCAAACAATTCCACGGCCGAAACGAACAACCTTTCCACTGGGATACCACGCGAGATGCAAAGTTCCTCAAGTCGCTGAAGAAAAACCTTGACACAAGTACGACCATTATATTTTAAGTCGAGCGAAGCAATAGTTTGGTACTTATTTAAAGGAATTGAGGTTGGAGTAACAACCTCTGTAGGTGACTCATCAGGTATCTGATATTGTTGAGTACTAGTTTTAAAGATTTGAAACAAATTATCTAGTTTGGACAAGAATTTATTGAGCATTTCCATTTGCTCGTTATATGAGGCCAGATTCACTTCTTCTGGGGTAATTCGCGTTAGACGGTGAAAAAGGTGATGCGCCAATGCCTGGATTCGATTCAAAATTTTTAAAGTTACAGTACGTGACGAAGGGGTAATCAGTTGGGATAATTCCGCTAACTTATGGGATGTGCTGATCAGCTCCTCAGCAACATCGCCCGTATAATTGACAATTTCATCAGATGGGTATTCCTTAACTAATTATCGCAACTGCGTGCGCAAAGCATTAACATCCTCCGCAGGCACACTGCCTCTAATTTGGACTTCGTAAACCAATTCATCCTTATGTAATAAATTCCAAGT
The DNA here is from genome assembly GCA_947859365.1 of Archips crataeganus. NCBI lineage: Eukaryota > Metazoa > Arthropoda > Insecta > Lepidoptera > Tortricidae > Archips > Archips crataeganus. The sequence goes on from OX402062.1 coordinate 13,930,786, forward strand.
GATAGGACGTTCCTCCATTTCTGATCCAAACAATAGCAGTTAAATATCAATAAAAAAAAATCCGATAGTAATTTTATAAACTCTATAAACTGACTCCAGAAATGCAGCAAGGTATTCTAATATTTTTTACAAAAGTTCACAAAATTTGTTGCTAACTGTACCAGATGGGTCACACAATAATACGGCGGGATGTCACTAATATGAAAGAAAAGCGTTAAAAAAAACTGTATATAAAAAAATGATGCTAATTGTACCCAAAAATGATTAGATAATTTTGTAGCCAACTGTACTCCAAAAGGTTACAAAGTAATGTAGCCGATAATACTAGAATTATTATAAATTAATGTGGCTACTGTACACCCGAAAGTGTTATATGAAGGTTGCAGACTGTACAAAAATTAACAAAAGTTACAGCTTATTGCGGCAGACAGTATCTAAAAAAAATACAAAATAATGTGGCTTACCATACTTACAAAAGAAAATTATAAAGTTATGTGACTGACTGTACTGAATACTACACAAAATAATGTAGCCTATGGTTCAAAAAGTTATACCATTAAATGTGGCTGACTGACCAGAAAATTCAAAATTTGAATGTTAATACATTACTGCAAAGGTTACAAATTAATGTAGCTGACTATACATTACAAACTACAATACCAGCAGAAGATGAGTTCAAGAATATTTAAGTACTATTATGATAGAAGGATGTTAGAATAACAAAATACTACTAATGTTTGTTTTAAAACCGGAACTAAACAGTAACTGCCAAAGAACCTTCTAATTAAATTTACTGATGATGATTGTTATTAAAGAAAGTATTTATCTTAAGTACTGCAACACTTCTGTTTACTTTACCTATAATTTACCATGATAAATGTATTTAAGTATATGGCATTAGAGTTTTATAACAAGGCATTGAAACTGTTCAGAACAATAATAAATTGTTTGATTTGCAATGTTCACCGACAATAATATTCTGAAATGTAAACAATGTTTTTTCACTTTCTATAATGAAGTTGGCAAATTGAGTAAATGTATTAGGTACTTAATAAATAAATTGTTATAAAAGATTTGGTTACACAAAATGGTGGTTTTAAATAAGTATACCCTCAAATAAATTTACAAGCACACCCACAATTATTTAAAGAAAAAAATAGTTGAAATGGTTGATTACAAACTCAACAAAATGTGAATACAATTTCACTAATAATTGCCTTTTGAGTAATAATGTAAATTAGGTAGCTTAGTTGCACAAAACAAAAAAAATAAGCAAAAAGGTTCAGTCGGTCATTTCCATAGCTAGTAACGACATAGAATCTAAACCCAAACTAAGGCCCCACGTTGGGCGCCACTGTGGCGTCGACAACTTCTGACCCGCCGTTAGCTGGTTAGCCGTTTCCGGAGAGTCAGGAGCCGCAAGCCAATGGGGAAAAGGAGTATGGAAAGGAAACAAAATATTTTTAACAATTGTATATTGTATCTAAGAAACACATTATAAAGGGCTCTCGGCTAGCTTATACTATACGGGTTAGAGCTGGTTGGTTTGTTTGGGCTTAAACCAACTGATTGTCACCTTTGTGCTTATTTATATTTGACCGGAAGGTATGAGAGAAAGGAAAATTCTAATAATAAAAGGGCGCCACCAGTCGAGTCGGCGACTGGACCGAAAGTTAAATTAGGGAAAAAATGTACCTCAACACGCAGTATTACCAGGGAATCAACGGCCTCACTGAGGAGATCAGCACCAGTGGAACCAAAGCATCCCGGAGAGGACGGACACCGGACCCCGCTGAGGTTCGACCAACCACCGAGGGAAGTAGAAAGTTCTGGAAGCCGAAGGCTCGAAGATTCGAAATTCCTCGGGAACAAAAAAAACCCCCTGAAAACAAAATAAAGGATCGGGAAGGAATGAAAGTCCCGTTGGTAGCTTGGCCAGGCTGGTGTAGACGTCTGTCAACTTCCCGGAGGTTTTAAGGGTTCTCCGTTGGAAGAAGTAGAAATCATGCAAGCGACCGCGGCAAACGGGGCCAAAAAAAGAGAACGTATCAAAAATATAATAGAAAAGTATGACCCGCCGCCGGCCGTTCGATTGTAAAAAGTGGTTTTTGACAACTCAAAAAAACCTTGCCATACGCAAACGAAAAGGTGTAAACCAAGGTGAACTGAAGAAAAGACAACGAAGCTGTTCAATTTCCAAACAATGAAAATAAGTACTTACGGGATTTATCCTGAAATAATAATATCACTTTAGCCAAAAACATAGTCTCGTTGATTTGGAAAACATTAAAAACCGTGATCGCGGGAATTTACCAGCGGCAACACTGACAGTTGGGTTTTAATTTTAAACGTGACGAAAAAAGTCAAAGGAACGACGACCATAACACTGGGCGTTTGTTGAGCGTTTATTTAAAAAAAGAAAAGTGAAGGGTCGAAAATTTATACGTCACACCCTTTAAAAAGAAACTTTTTAACTAGTTAATGGAAAAGTGTTTTTACAGTATGGCTGAATACTTAAGTTTCTCGGAATATCGTAATTTAACGGATTGATATAATAATGATTTAGTTATAATTAATAATTTAATTTGGAAATGTTATTTAGTAATAAAGTAGGACATGGTTGTATTTTTATATATGAGATTTGTAATTAGTTTATTATAACTTACAATTAATATTAAGTTGACATTGTACACCTCATTGAGGTAGGATATGAAGGACATTGTTATTGTTAATAAGACCTGTTTGACTCATAACCATACAATAAATTATTTGATTTGATTTGATTTGATTTGATATGTCCAAACTAACTGCCAGGGCTTCCCCCTTGCTCTCGATCGCCTCAGCCCAACGGTGTGTAAGGTAAAACAGAAAGTCGCCAGCTGAGCGACCACGACGGGAACCGTACTGGCGGTCGGCAATCAGCTGGCGCTCACCGGACGTATTCCAGTTGATTATAAGATCGGTTAGTTAGATCAATTTACCAGAATCGTTATTTCCTAAGTTGCAAAATTTCCATTTGCATTTTTTCCTAAATACTTTTTCCCCACAATGGTTTTTTTACTGAAGCCTATTTTCACAATCGCGTTTTTCCCGATTCTAATCGACACAGAAACATAGGTAGGTTCAGGTTATGTTAAGTTTGCATCGGAGCTCCGTCGACACTGTTTCTGTGTCAATCCAAATTGGGGAAAAAAAGCTACAGTGGAAATAAGCTTCAGTAAAAAATCAGTACGAGAAAAAAAGCATCTGGGAAAAAATGCGAATGAAACTTTTGCTACTAGGAAATAACGATTCTGGTAAATTGATCTAACAAATCTTGAGATTATCCGTTTCGATACAGGTCCAAGAGACATCTATCCTACAAATGTATACTCTGTCTATTTAACTGAGTTAGTACTAGAAAACAGAGAATGCACGTAATTGGTCAGCGATAAGGACGATGCACCGGCACAAGATAGGTTTACATGCCTGTCAAAATTTAGTCAACATCTGTCTCTCGTACGGTGCGGACGCTTTCAAGTGCTTATCTTTGGTTACTATTTTTTGTTAAAATAGGCAATTACAATGCAAATACTCTTTACTGTTAGTAAGTAGAACTTATTTAATTCTGTGAAAGGTTTACGTCATTAAGTTTGAAGCTTCCGGTTCCCTGTCTCGTTTAGCTTTTGTTACTTGAGAAAATTCAATGTCAGACGGTACGAGAGACAGATGAAAAAATTCCAACAAACGGCATGTAAGCCGAGCCCGCCATCGACGTGCAATCGTTGACGCCCACTGACAGTTTCTTGTCCCTTTCGTTTGCATACAAAAGTGCAACAGAGAGAACGCTTCCTAACTCTGTTAAATAGACAGGGTACAGTAAAATTGCATAAAGTTTACCACTGACAGATGGTTTGCCTTCATTTCATATTCAACTTTAACGACCTACAAATAAAGCCAATTTTAGAATACTGTTACCCACGTTTGCAGATTTTGTAATAGCTACTTTATTTGTATGGTGTTAAAGTTGGAAATGAAATGAAGGCAAGCCATCTGTCAGTGGTAAACTAAAAGTAATAGTTATTTGTGATACAAGGTTGGTAAGTATGGTTTTACAAATGAGTTGACGAGTGATAAACCCGAGCCGCACGGCGAGGGTTTTCATCGTCACGAGTTTGTAAAACCTTGCCAACCGTGTATCATACGACGTTTTACAATACATTTGTGAGAAAATGGGCAATTAATAACACAAAATTGTAAAATAAAAATAAATTTCTCGAGATACTTATTGGTAGCATAAGATTATTTTGCGCGGTTTGCGCCTTACTTTAAATATCGGGCGGAATTAATTCCATGTTATTGTCGACTTCATCACTTGAACATCACTCATTTTGTTTGGTTTTGTACATATACTATAATCAACAACTCAAAACAACGCAAAGTTTTACAAAAATGGCGCGTCCGTAATGCGCATGCGTAAGTTTTGTTTTTAATTAGGTTAACTAAAATTATCAGGCAAAGGTTCGACGCGTTCAGCCACTGCGATTTTTTCGAATAAATAAAAGGTGAAAATCATTAAAATCTGCGGTAATTAAATTACAGTTTATAATAATAACAATCAATTTTGCAAATTCATTACTTAGTTTTGTATATTTATACATTTTTCTACGTATAAATCGATATTTTTTTATTTTTGTCACTTAAAACTCTTTGCTTGTAAACTTTTAAACTGGAGAATTAAAAAAAACTGTAAAAAATCGCACTAGTGCGGTAAAATGAACTTACGAGCCATGTATACATCCTTTGAAAGTGAATTTTTCGAGCAAATGTATTGTAAACGTATTGTACGCACCGAAAGCACGAACAGCTCGTCCGTGTCCGGGTCGATGGTGGCGCGCTGCGTGAAGCCGGCGGCGGGCGGCGGGCAGGCGGCGGCGCCGGCGCACAGCGCGCCGCACGCGCCCGACTGCACGTCCCACCACCACAGGTCCAGCAGGTGCTCCTTGTTGCGCTGCCCCGCGAATATGTACAGCCGCCGCTGGATCTGCACCACGCAATATAACGAGACATTCAGAAAGACGTCACACATTTAGGGGGAAGGGGGCTCGCTATTTCTGGCACAAGGAAATAATTGCGATTTTCATATTAATAGCAAGGATGATATAGACTGGATTGGCAGTCGCCATAGTACGGATCGGCCGCGGTTTTTGTAGTTCGATTATTAAATCTAGATGGCGCTGATATATAGCCAGAGGCTTTGAAGGCAAAACAATAAGACTACAGTTATTTCATATCACTGCAAATGTATTATTATGTAATGACAAATAATACATTTGTAGTAATATGAAACATCTGTAGTCTTATTGTTTTGCCTTCAAAGCCTCTGGCTATATTTCAGCGCCATCTAGATTTAATAATCGAACTACAAAAACCGTGACCGATACGTACTATGGCGACTGCCAATCCAGTCTATATCATCCTTGGTAATAGGTATGACAAGGGAAGGGGGCTTGAAATTATCGAAATCTCTATGACGTATTTTTGGATATCACCTAATACGTAAATTATAAAAGTTCATCTATTTGCAATTCGAAAATGCACGGAAAATGCCTTTTTGTGCAAAAATAATGCGGTTGGTTAAAATACTCGCTATGCTCGTGTTTTAAGATTACCGACACTCATTGAGAATTACCAGCACTTTTATAATTGTTGCCCGCGACTCCCACTGCGAAAAATTCATTTATCACTATCCAGCGGGAACTATGGAATTTTCTGGGATAAAATCTATCCTATCTCCCTCCCAGGGTCTCAAACTATCTCCATGCCAAATTTCAATCAATTCAACGGTTTACGCATGAAGAGGTAACAGACAGACTTTACTTTCGCATTTATAATATTTATAAATTATATGGATAACTGCCACCAAACAATATTACACTTCTCAGTAGTATTTAACTTATGTGCCTAAAAAACTAATCTGTGTCGTGAGGACCGAAATAGGGAAAAAAAGAAAAGTGTGACTATTGCTAAATTATCCTACTGGATCTAGAGATCCAAAATTATCGTCGTTACGCAATCACAAGTTTACTGACGAGAGTTTATCCAAACCTTGTTGATCAGCGTGTATGTGCCACACGCTACACGCCACAAGCCACAAGCCACAAGCGACATGTACTCAAATTCAAATTCAAATTCAAATGATTTATGATTTATTGCTTACATGTTGTAAAATTACTAGGTGTTATACAATATAATGTATCAAACATGCACCCTGCAAGGGCATTGCAACATAATACCTAACTCTAATTTAGCTATAGACTTTCACATAGTTCAGATATCGCTTATTATATTTGGGTTTAAAAATAATTATTTTGATAATAATGTTTGTGTATGTGTGTGTGTGTGTGTGTGTGTGTGTGTGGGTGTGTGTGTGGGTGTGTGCGTGTGTGTGTGGGTGTGTGGGTGTGTGCGTGTGTGTGTGTGTGTGTGTGTGCGAGCGCGCGTGTATTTTATTATTGTATTTTTAGGAATCTTTAAATGGAGTTTTATACCAATCAATATTTCATTACCATTTGTCGTCCAGGTATTCGTTTAGCGAGTAATAGTAATAATTCTCACGGGATGAAACAGCATAGAGTGCGACACGCGCGGCTGTGGCGCGTTCAGCGAGTGCCGGTCGGGAAGCAGCAGTTGCCACGTGTTTGTGTGGAGGTAATACGCGTACAGCCCGGAGTATTGAGGAGATGCCGCTTCCTCACTGAAAAAATAAGCAATATGCTTCACAGAAATTCTTTTGGCCAAAATGGTGGTATTTTTACTCCAACCCGAAAGGATTCAGTGCGAATTGGAAACTATCGTCAATTTTCTCATGTACGACATCTGGCATTGCGTTAGAAAATTCGTCTTTGCTCGTCGACATTTTTGAAAACGTTTTGTGTTCGGACCTTGATTATACTGCCCAAAAAGACTGCGTCTTTTTTCAATTTAGGGCGTCACCAGTTAAAAAAAGAAAGAAAGAAAGAAAACACAAAGAAAGAAGAGAAAAAGAAAAAGAGTTAGAAAGGCCCAACAGATTTTATCGTGAGTATTAATTTAATTTTGTTTGCATCGACTAATGACAGTAAAGATTTTATTTTTATTTATTTATTTATTTCTTTTCCATAACTATTCTCAAAGACGTCGAAAGACGGACAGAAAACGCCTGGAGGAGCTATTGGTCCATGAAACATCTCATGAAGGGTAACTTCCCAATTTCCTTAAAAAAGAAACTCATGGACATGTGCGTACTACCAGTTCTCACCTACGGTGCTCAAACTTGGTCTTTGACGGAAGCTCTGAAGTCCAAAATCGGGGTTTGCCAGCGGGCCATGGAGCGCAGCATGCTAGGTATTAAATTAATGGATCGGATCCGGAACACCGACCTGCGCTCCATGACTCAGATCACTGATGCAGGTCGAACGGCGTCTAAGCTGAAGTGGGACTGGGCTGGCCATGTCTGCCGCATGCCAGACGAGTTGTGGGCCAAGATAACCACCGAGTGGAAATCCAAAAACGCGAAAAGGCGACCTGGCAGACCCAGACGGCGATGGCGAGATGAACTGGACTTCTTCACGGAGGATTGGTCCTCGTATGCAGCGGACAGAGAGCAGTGGAAATGTTGGGGGGAGGCCTTTGCTCAGCAGTGGGACAGAATAGGCTAGTAATAATAACTATTCTACCATTACAGATTTTCTTAGATATTCAAATAGAAGACAAAACTTCGACAGGTTGCTTGTGCGGCTGCGCGACATGTAGTTCCGCTGTCATGCACTAGATAGCGTGGCAGTAGCGTGGCACAATTTCATTGACCGAGAGATGTATAGGGTGTCCTGCAGGCTTATTGCCCAACGCTTCTGACGCTTGCCTTCGCAATCACTGTTTCTTTCTGTCAAACGGTATAAAATGATGACAGAAAGAGACGGTGAAAGCGAAAGCAAACGTCAGAAGCGTTAGACAATACAGCCTCAGGTCAAATAACTACGTACACAGGTCTAAGCTTTACGTCAGGTCATCACATCATAAAAAAAATAGAGCTTGACAAATAACTAGTGTAATTTGTCCACTCACGTGTTGTGCGGCAACACTCTGCCGCCGAACACGTAGACGGTGCGAGTGTCGGCGTCGATGCACATCTGGTGGTCAAACACGAGCCGCGGCCCGCCCGCGGCCGCCGTGTCCGCGCACACCAGGGACCAAGTGTTGGATGCCACGTCGAACATGTACAAGTCACTCTGAAACCACAAAAAATACATACATACTCGTACAATTAGACCTCCCAGCAAAGGAGTAGGCAGAGACTATTTGTTTCCATCTGCTACGACCCTGATTTACTTTCGCTTCACACTCTAGCCTTTTCATTCGCACGCTTAATAAAAAACTGACTCAATTCAAATTATTCTCATTTGAAAACTAAACCTTATATATTTTCAAAATAAAGTTTATTTTTGAAATGAGAAATTTAATTCGAATTGAGCCAGTTTTTTACTAAGCATGCTTAATGGTCACCGGTTTCAAGTACTCTTGACCTGACCTTTCAAAACATTCCCATTCTGATCATGGAATTCGTAATTCTTCCTTCATCCATTCTCAAAAATTACAAGTTAAATGGTAGAAAATTGAATTGGGTTGATAAAGCGCCAACAGGTTGAAACCATTGAGGGCCCCCCGACGATGATGACGATGATGGTGAAAGTTGTCTTCCCTTGCAGTACGGCAGTATGCGGTACTCACGTTCATGTTCGTAGGCAGGCGTTGCGCGTTGTCGAGGTACCGTCCGAGCGTGTAGAGGCGGCGCTGCGCCGGGTCGAACACCATCTTGTGGCACGAGCGCGGCGAGGGGCCCCCGACGGCGCCGCTGTGTTGGCAGAGGAGCGTCCAGCGCTCCGCTGACGTGTCGTACGCCCACAAATCATCCAGGTCCGAGGAGCCGTTCCAGCCGCCGAACAAGTATAGAGTGCCTGTAGGAGGTACAACTATTAAGCATTTTTTTTTCTTTTGGTTAGCCTGCAACTCTCACCTATTAAGCGCGAGCTCCCGCCATTCCACGTGATAAATATCTAGGTCGTCTCCCCATCTTAGTTTCGGTCGGCCTCTATTACGATATCAATCACTATGGACCCGTTCCGTGGCAACTTTTAGATAGAATAATAAAAAACACTCGCCGCCCCCGGTACAATAAGTTATTGAAGCACAACGCACAGGCGGCGGAGGGGTGGCGGAGGGGTGGCGGTGCGGTGGCGGTGACGGTTGTAATATTCTAACTTGTATGAACGAGTTCGCAGTACGGTACCGCACAACTGTTCATACAAGTTACGTGTTAAGTTACACATTCACCGTCAACGCCACCGCAACGCCACGCCTCCGCTGTCTGTGCGTTTGGACCTTTATTGATATCCGTTTATCGATTCGCTGATGCGTAGCAGTTTATTATTAAGTGAGAGTAATTTAATAATTACTTGGTCCACTGCCCTCCGAGCATTGTTTGAATTTAATTTAGTATCTGCGAAGAATAAATAAATAAATAAATATCACGGGACAATTCACACCAATTGAGCTAGTCCCAAAGTAAGCTAAGCAAAGCTTGTGTTATGGGTACTGGGCAACGGACTTATACAGATAGATACATACTTAAATACATATTAAACACCCAAGACCCGAGAACAAACCTTCGTATTTTTCATACAAATATCTGCCCCGACACGGGTATCGAACCCAGGACCTCAAGCTTCGTAGTCAGGATCTCTAACCTTGGCCTAGTGGTTACTAGGCCATCTGGTCGTCTAAGAATAGGGTTATACAAAATAGCCTATGACCTATTCTCAGACCTACCAAATATAAAGAAAAAATTTAATGAAAATCGGTCAAGACGTTTCGGTGGAGTTCGATAACAAACACCGTGACACGAGATTTTTATATATTTTAGTTTAATGATCCGATTTCACACATAGTTTAAGTAAAAATGTAAGTTACTCACCGGTGGTGGGGTCAACGACCAGCTGGTGTCCGCCGCGCGGGCCGGGCCGGCTGCAGCTCCCCGCGTCCGGTTCCAGTTCACCGTCTAGGTTCAGCTCCTGTTATATCAATGAATTAGACAAAAAAATAAAATGTTATGCTGGCACTACACGATGGGCCATCGCGATGGTCCACTATAATGGGCCAGCGTGTGGAGGGCGTAGTGGTGTCGGATGGCTTATGGCGCGTGCGATGGTCGTGGGATGGCGTCGGTGTCGGTTTTTGGCCACACATCAAAGGTTACGTTAAGATCACAACTGAACGTCGCCATCGTGTAGAACAGCGTTTCTCAACCTTTTTCAGCCACGGACCCCTAGGAAATCAAGCACAGTTTTCACGGACCCCCTTAATAAAATAAACAGCAAAAAAATTCGGATTAGGTATTTATTTTAATTATTACAGATACAAAATAGGTACTTATAACTGTTTATTATGAAAAATATGAAATATGAATATTTATCTAAGGTCCAGAGATGACACCGCGGACCCCCATACATATACTCGCGGACCCCCAGGTGTAGATGCGTTGCAGCCATCGCTGGGCCATCGCACCGACTATTTAACAGCCCATCGTTTAGAGGAGCAATTACAAGAAATAAAAGTGCATTTTTAGGTAATGCGACACGTAGAGTGTATCGATACAATTGGTGCCTGTCTCGGCTACCAAGCCACATGCATTATAATATCGAAGTACGAAAGACCGAATGTATTGAAATATCGAATGAGTCAAAATACCGATAAGTTTTTTTCTGAAACTGAATTTATTAAAACGGCATCGTATAGAAAGAACATTTATTCCCAAAGTGGTCCAGGTGGACCCCCAGGGATCCACGGGAGACTCGACGGGGACTACTTTGGCGTGACAAAAAAAATGGGGGTTCAAAATTCGTAAGCAGGGGTCCACGAAAATTTATCTATCTAATTAATTTATCATTTATTTATTCATTTATTTATCTATCTGGTTTAGTGAAGTACTAAAATATACCTACTATTTTTCTATTTTTACTACTCCGAATGGGGATTTTTCTAAATAAAATAAGTGAAAATTGTTTTTTTCCTTGTGCAGTGAGTAGATGTCAAAAAAGAAAAGTTGGTTTTTTGATTGGCCATCTTAACTTTTTTAACATTGACATTTATAGTGGTAGAGGCATGTTGCAGCTAGCCGCTGCATCACGAATGGGCCGACTCGTCTGGGGCAGTACCACCCTCTCACAGAACACCGACTTTCTTTAAAGCACGTTAAAAACTAGATCACAGCCTTGGTGCAAGAACTAACTGAGTGTCGCGGGTGCGTATCGCGGTATTCGCGGTCCACACAACACAGCTTCTCCTCCACTTGCGAGTAACACCCTGACATCTCACGCCACTCCGGCTGGTACGGCTGTACATGTATCAGGTAAGCCCTCCCTCTAAAGCTAGATAATAGCCTTGGTGCTAGTACTGACCGAGTGTCGCGGGTGCGGGTCGCGGTCCGCGCAGCACAGTTCGGCGGCGGAGGGCGGCGCGGGCGCAGCGTCCTCGCAGGAAAGCTTCTCCTCCACCTGCGAGGAGCATCCGGACATCTCGCGCCACTCCGGCTGGTACGGCTGCCACGACATGTACCAATCAAACTCGCCCTCTAAAACAAATAAGCTCCATACCATATCCATACTCTATACTAGGATGCTCAACTTTTTAGTGCTACCCGTTGCTATGGTTACACAAATTTTGTCCCCTTGACAACCTAAGCATTTTTCTATGGACCAGTATGAAGTGTCACTTGGACAACCGGGGACAGAATAAACAACACAAAAAAGTTGATTCACCCACTAACATTATAAATATGAAAGTGTGTCTGTCTGTCTTTCTGTCTATTTGTCTGTCGATCAGCCTGTCTGTCTGTCAGTCTGTCTGTCTGTTACCTCTTCACGCTTAAACCGCTGAACCGATTTTGATGAAATTTGACATGGAATTTTTATTACGGAAAATTGCATAGTTCCCGCGGGATAGCGATAAACGAATACTTTGCAGACGGTGTCGCGGGCAACAGCTAGTCAAGTATATTTGTATTGTCTTGTATTGCAACTCACCGCTGACGGCCTCATCGAGTATATCCTCAGACAGCTTGTAGTCCCCGTTTTCGACGAGCGCGTGCCAGAGCCTCGCCTGCAAGTCCCCCTCTAGCTTGACGCCGCTCTCCCGCGAGAGCGCCTCGAACGCGTCCTTGTAGCGGCGCCGGCGCAGGTGCTTCAACAGTATGCGCACGGCTTCCTCTTCTTTGCGCTGTTTGAGAACAACACCTTTATAGTCCGACAAGCGCGTGCGCGGCCCTCCGCGAAACTCTGTCGCAGTCAGCGTTTGCCGCACTTATTAAAATTACCACTTATTATTAGCAGAGGCTCCCTGCGACAGGGTTCCGCGGAGGGTCGCGCACGAGCTTGTCGGAGCTATAGCTTAGGCCCTTTGCAGATGAAGCAACTTTAGTTGAGGGAACTATCAAATTTTTAAGTTTCCTTTAAGAGCCATATCACACTGGAGATTCGCTAATATATTAGAAGCGGAGCGAAAGGGTAACGCATTCACCGCGATTGCGTAACGTTTTCGTCGCGAGCGCGCAGCGAATTCGCTGCGTTTATAGGGCTGGGACGCCATGATGTAGAAAAGTAGATGTTTGCTGACGTATGTGAGTGTATGTACACTATGGGCGTCCCAGCCCTATAGACGCGACGTTTAGGTCTCATTTTACCTTGATTTCGTTATACCCTATTACCAACATACCTACCTAGATCTCAAAATAACTTGGTGTCAAAATGGCTGAATCCCAAAATACCTAAAACCTCAAAACACCGGATTTTTAATACGACTGAATTTTAAAATGTCATTGTCTCTTAACTAAACATCACAACACCTTCATCGCAAAACAATCAAATCCCAAAATACCTAAATATTAACAGTTATCATGCATGACAGTTAAACTAGATAAAAGCTTGTAAAAAATATTAGGTATTTTGAGACTGTGACATTTTGCCTTTCCGGTGTTCCTTGACTGTTTGTTAACCAACATGCGCAACATTTTCAACCGACGAAAACAAAAGGAGGAGGTTCTCAATTCGACGTGTATATTTTTTTTTTTTTTTATGTATTATCACGCATAACTTTTTACAGAGTAGTCTGATTTTGATGATTCTTTTTTTATTGGAAAGCGTATACCCCGAGGGTGATCCCATTTAAATTTGGAAACAATATTCCTACTCTAAGGGTAGAAAAACAGGGGATGATTGATTGTTCAGTTACTGATTGTACTATATGACCACGCATAACTTATTACAGAGTAGTCGGATTTTGATGATTCTTTTTTTATTGGAAAGCGTATACCCCAAGGGTGGTCCCATTTAAATTTGGAAATAATGCTCGTACCCTAAGGGTAGGACAACAGGGGATGATTGGCTAACTTTTTACTGAGTAGTCTGATTTTCATAATTCTTTTTTATTGGATAGATAGGATATACCTTGAAGTTGGTATTATAAATTTGGAAAAAAAATTACCCCAAGGATGGAAAAAAGTACAAAATAATAACTTTTTAACAAAAAATTAAACCGCCGAAACAACTGAAAAGCAAAAAATAATACCTTTTTTGTTTGACCTTAATCTAGGTACCAGTTTGAAGTCGGTGCCTCAGCACGAGCCAGGAGGAGTGATAGAAGCCAATCAGGTAGACGATTATAGGTCCACTCCTCCTGGCTAAGTGCTGAGGCACCGACTTCAAACTGGTACCTAGATTAAGGTCAAACAAAAAAGGTATTATTTTTTGCTTTTCAGTTTTTTCGGCGGTTTAATTTTTTGTTAAAAAGTTTTATCCGTTTTATTTGCCTTTCATTCATATGTAACAAACATACGGACTCACTGTCTGACCTAAAGATAATAATACAAATGTGTATTTTTTCTAAAGATAAAACGTAAATAATATTTTCACTGGCTGACCTCTTCACTAGTTACACATGTTAATATATCTCATTGATCTGATATTAACAAAACATAAAAACTTTTTTCAATAAGAAGTATTATTATTATTATTAAAACCATAAACTTTAGCATTTCTGGCCCTTCAAATCAATGTAAATGCACTTAGAACTACACAAATAGCTGTTATTTTTTTAAATCCAACTGTTTTTCTTGCAACAGCTTCCTTTACGTCAGGATTGGAAGGTACAAAGCCAAGTAAGAAAAAGTTCCCTGCGCTTGGTACTTAGTTAGTCATTATAGTAAACATATATGCACTATTAAATCCACAAATGTTAAATGTACTTAAGTTATTTGCAGATCATTATTGTTAATGCATAATTAATAAAACTGGATTCCGAATCATCAACATTATTATAAAGTGATAGTAACACAAAAATAAACATTGCATTATAATACATGACCTGTTATTCAACCTGTGAGACTACGAAAACAACCATATCAAAATGCATCTACATACATATGAACAAATAGTCACATATCGCAAGGTCTTTCAGAATTCATGCACCTATATATTACTAAAAATAGAAATTGTAGTTTTAATTATTTGGGAATGATGCATTCATACTCGTACGAAAAAGACGGTTACCTATCATATTCTCGAAAAGCTCATTTCCGAATATTAAAATTCCGAAAACGAAACTCCTTTTATTCATTTTCCAAATTATTGTTTGTCCGAAATTTTATTTACCATATTTTCTTTTGCTAAATGTTTTAAAATCCATTTTTTTATTTGCCAAATGATTCAAAATCCAACTGCATGAAATTCCGTAGGATCATTTGCCAAATATATATTTATTCCGCAAAATTATTATTCCGCAAAGGTCAGGGGCACAAAATGCGACCATACAATTGTGTGGACAAATGTGTGGAGCGTAATATTAATTTTGTTGTTTAATGTTGCCCAAATATTTTATTGAGTTTGCTATGTGGGTAAGGGGTTTTGTAGGTGGTTATAAAAACAAATTACTAACACCAAAGGCTAATAATGCGGGAGCTTCGCTTTGAACCTAACCTATCCGAGTCGCTTCCGCTCCGAACCGTCTTGCTCGCTCGCTAAAAATTAAGCAATGGTGTTCTTACTCTGATGTTAGGTTAGGTAGATAATAAAAACATACTTTCGGCTTTTCGTTACATTTAGATTATGAAAATATGGCAACTGATTAGGTTGGCAAATAAAAAAATGGATTAATGTAATTCGGGATTTTGTTTTTGTTGGCAAATAAAACTGTGATGAAATGAATCCGTGGCATTGTGTGAAGTTGTGGAAAAACAAAACATATGGATTTTAAAAAGTCGGTGAACCGTTTTCGGATAAATGAAATTCGAGTAAAAGAGTTTCTAAACATCGATAGGTTACCGAAAAAGACAGTTGATCAAAAGTCACTAACTATTGAAAATGGTGAAAGAGTCATAAAAAGCAAAGAAGTTTCTCATATGCGCTTGCCAGGATTTGAACTTGCGTCTGTTGGCATGATAAGTGTGCTGAATCCAATTATACCATAGCATTGAGCACATAGCGCATTCAAACACATCATCATCGGAATCCAATGCATTTTATGGAGTTCTATCAACCAAATTAAATTGACTTTACTGATTTATTGTTAACTGTGTTGATGTTGCCCGCGTCTGTGAAGAATTGTTTTTCACGCGTCTGCGTAAACTATACTGTTTTGCACGATATAATAATCTATCCTATATCCTCCCCATGGTATCAAACTATCTCCATACATCATGATCGGTTGAGCACTCTAAGCGTGTAAGTGTAACAAAAAATCAAACAGCTTTCATCTATTTATTTATGACGTCACTTATTTGCCAACTTAATCAACTATATTGTTGTTTATTTATTTGAAAGCAATTTAACGCAGTTAATTGAAAATTAACTTCATGATGCGAAAAGGCTAAAATGTATTTTTTACGAGAGTCGCGTCTTGACATTATTGTTTTATAGTGTCACTAGCTGTTGCCCGCGACTCCGTCCGCGGAGAATAAGGGTATAAAAAATAACCTGCGACCTATTCTCAGACCTACAGAGTACAGAGAAAAAAGTTCCATAAAGATTGGTCCAGCCATCTCAGAGGAGTTTGATAACAAACACCGTGACACAAGATTTTTATATATTAGAATATGTCATCCACCCTATTCATTCATCCCTTGCACTGTATAAATAACTTTGGGAAATCCTTTAAAATCTACACTACTCTTGGACGTCACCTTGGTGTTTGTTTATATGGATCTATATTGTCTCCCAGACATGACATCGCTGTTTAAGTATTTTTTATAGAATGTTTGAAAATAAACAGAAAGAACTCAGGAAAAGGAAAACGTCCCAGTTGCGTCCTCAGCAATATGACGCTTCGAAAACGCACTAGGCCTTTAAACTATGATAAGATTTTTCAAAACCTTACTTTTTAAAGCTATGAAAAGCCGTCAGGTATATTATTGGTACTATAAATGCACTATAACAAACCTGTTATGATAATTGACTACAAATGGATGAAATGGACAAAAATGCTCTAACTAATCGCGTTTGCGTAGAACATGCCGCTGGTCGGTCTGGCTTTACAGATCTGAGCAATGTCAATGTATTATTAATGCTACGTACTGTGTAGTCAATTTCTTTCACTTGCACATGCTTTAGCCTACCATTTACAGTGCAATTACGAGTATAGGCTTCCGACGTGAAATGCGATTAAACCGTGGAACGTCTCACAGTCACGCGTGTGCGTGATTTGCCAATTTATTTTAACAATTTCGTTCACCTTATAGCTTACTCGTAGAGTACTTAAACAAAATAAATAAATAAATAAATAAATAAATAAATAAATATCATGGGACAATTCACACCAATTGACCTAGTCCCAAAGTAAGCTTAGCAAAGCTTGTTTTATGGGTACTAGGCAACGGATAAACATACTTATATAGATAACTAATACTTAAATACATAGAAAACATCCATAACTCAGGAACAAATATTCGTGCTCATCACACAAATAAATGCCCTTACCAGGATTTGAACCCAGGACCTCTTGCTTCGTAGGCAGGGTCATTACCAACTAAGCTAAAGCGGTTGTTAATTAATGACTCAAAAAAAATGGTTGCAGGGCAGGTCAAGCATCAACCATGTTACTGGACTCGCTTATTTATGTCCAAGACTCAATCATCAAAAAACTATACTGATTCAAACCCGATATATAGTAGACAGTTGAGAAAGCATACAAAGTACCTTTGCTATCAATTCACAAAACCTATGTGTTTTATTTAGTGAACTGTTGTTTCGCCAAGTTTAATTATGCTTATTATTTGTTTCGCCGAGTAGGAAGAACAGTATATGCAGAGTTCCGTTTCGTTGATTTTTTGTTTCGTAATTACGAAAGTTAATCAAACAACTTTACTGTTTGCCGAAACACGATAAGCAGAGTTATTACATGGTGTAATTATTGTTAAGTAGATTTAATAGTTAGGTTAGGTGTAATGTCGAGCGTCAGTGAGTAGTGTTAGATAGAATTGCGACCAACAACGCACGAGCCAAGCGAGCGTGCAGCGGCAGCGGCCGGCGAGTACCACAACCAAACTGCTAGAGTTGCGGCTTGATTTAAAAACGAAAGGTTATTCGAGCAAACATTCAATATATGTAGTGATTAATAGGCTAAATGATTTCTGTCAATAGTTGTCCGGAATCAGTAGGTTCATAAGGCAACTAAATAGGCTGCTAAAGGTTGAGTTTCAAAACAGTCTGCGAAACAATACATCTATGAACAAGTCTATCAGTGTACCGTTACTCTGATAAACATTATCTGCAATTTATATTGCTGGAAACCTGAGCAGATTGTTTCATGACACTCCTGGATCAGCAGTATGTGCAGTTTGGCGACCCCTGCACTAAGCAAATGAGTGTTCATCCATAAAAACACTCATTTACTTAGTGCAGGGGGAAGATTCCACCATCTTCCCACTGGCTCCTCTGTTTTAACCAAATTTATATGCCCTTTTATGCTAAGACACTAATATGTGCCAAATTTGGCTTCATTTTGAAATTTTTATTTATATCCATAAATTTGGATTTATACACCGTGAAATTTTAGTGGTTGTTTTCCCGAAACGAGGTGATTTAGTTTCGATTGTACAATCGATTTATAATTACTATTTTGACTAGAGTCAAAAATCCAATTGTGAAAAACGAAAGTCGAAAATGACCGCAAACCAATAGTAACGCTTCGTTGGTACCTAACCTATCGTACGATCGTACGCTACTTGTACCAACGAAGCGTTACTATTGGTTTGCGGTCATTTTCGACATTCGTTTTTCACAATTGGATTTTTGACTCAGTAATTATAAATCGATTGTACAATCGATACTAAATCACCTCGTTTCGGGAAAATAACCACTAAAATTTCACGGTGTATAAGACAGTCCAGACTAGAATACAGGTTTTTTCACTTCCTGCAATTAAATAGTTAAACTGTGTGATAATTATTTAGACTCACCAAATTAATAGTGTCCAGTACACTGGCCATCAGATCTTCATGTGTTTTGCCTTGAAGCTCCACATACCACATGGTATAATTATATGCCGGGCCCCAAGACTGCAACGGAACTATCTTCAGGTACTGTACTGGCAAATACAGGCCTTCCGTTGTTCTGTGTCGTAGCCTAAACACCTCTGGAGCACTATCTTTTTTGAGCCCACTGTGACAAAATAAATAAATTGCTTAAGTACAAAGTTTAACACCAAGGCACGAGCAAGACAAACAATCAAAAGAAAAAGAAATATGGAAAAGTACAGAAAAAAAAACAAAAGCAGCACACATAAAAATTAAGGTAGATATTTAAATGTGGTGTAACATTTTTTTTATTAAACGCAAACTCAGTAACTGGGGATCACAATACACAAATTACTTAATGTGTAGGTAGGTACATGTATTGAATTCACTGTGTACCATAGACTTAATACCTAACCCGGACTGAGTACTGCGACAAAAAAGTGAGGCCGTAAAAAAAAATAACTAGTGGATTGCATCTCGTTCTAATTAGGGTGATCAAGTAATGGTGCGAGTGGGACACAATCCACTAGTTTCTCTAGTTTGTATGTAATCTCTCGGACCGCTGTCTCTAGTTGCCTTTATTAAACTGTATGGCTTGGTAATATGGGTCACTTTTGATTGACTAATAAAAGTTAGTACTCAGTCCTGGTTAGGTATTAAGTCCATGCTGTGTACTTACGCCGATAACAACAAAGACAAGTTGTGTTCATCTGTCCCTCCTAATATTTGAAATTTCTTCAGATCACTGACGTGAGCCTTGATATATTTGCCGAACTTTATAGTTTCCACGATAGCAGGTGCTTTTATTTTCAGCATTATAAATTGTGAGGGCGTGTTGCTGTCCGTAAACCATCGCGATAGCTGATCGGAGGGATTATTCACCATTATATTTCTGGAAAAATGACACGAGGATTTAATTACCACAAGAGCGGAGCCGTGTAACAGGAGAGCCGGAATTTAATTTCGAAATAAGTGCCATTTCTAGGCTAAAATTAACTTACTCTGGTATATAATTGGCGGAGTAGCTCGAATATTTGTGTATTGTATAACACAGTTTTACCGTTTCGTATTTATCAACCATTTTAATGCAATATGTGGATCCAAGTATTAAATAAAATACACTTTGTTATTATCACTTGACAGTGACAATATACCAATACCACGGGTATACTATTCTCTCTCTAACACTCACACTCACACCTCAATCACCTCAATGGTGGAATAATATAATAGATAATACAGGAATGAGAATCCCGTCGATGCCATTGGCAGACAGCATTGACGTACTTGAATTGAAGTTGCCATATCAGTAAAAAGAATCGATTGTATCGACTTTTTTGGTAGGTCTCCAAAGACTTGATCGTTTCACAGTTTTTTTTTAATGGCCTTGCCTACTTGATTTCTAACAGGGCAACAATCAAAAGACGAGGTCATATTTATTTGCGTACGCAATCACAGGAAATAGGGACGTATTAGGAAGTTTTGTTTCAAATAAACACAATCAAAGCTTTATTTTTAACAGTGCTCAGTTTTCAGAAATGAAGTTAAGTTGGAATAACTTTTTGACTGTTGGATTCTACTTCGCAATATCTGTGGAAACTGTAAAATCCTCAATAGTAGATGAATGTTCTACGATTGATAATTTAAACGAAGAAAAGCTGCTAAATCTTGGTAAACTTATTATACCCGAATTAGAAGGTAAAAGTAAAGGAGAAGCAGGTAAAATATGTATTGTAGGTGGGTCCACTGAATACACTGGAGCTCCTTACTTTGCAGCTCTATCGTCATTAAAGGTTAATAATGTTTCCTGGTAAATTGGTTTATATTGTGTACTTCTCTCTTCATAAGATTGCATGTTTTTTTACAGATTGGTGCCGATCTTGTGTACGTCTTTACAACTGAGAATGCAGCACCGGTCATAAAATCATATAGTCCCGATCTTATCGTTTATCCCTACTTAAATTTAAAAAACTTATCTAAAATATCATCTCTTTTACACAAAATGGATATTATTATTATTGGGCCGGGATTAGGAAGAGAAGAAGATACCATAAAACTGACCTATGAAATCATAGAAGCTTGCAAGTTATTGAAGAAACCCCTTATTATTGATGCTGATGGATTGTACGCAGTTTCTAAAAATTTGTCTATTATTAAAAATTATCCCTTACCAGGTGCTATCCTTACTCCTAATAATCAAGAGGCTAGGAGATTTATTACAGCAATATCAAGCAATAGTACTTGGTATACTTTCTGGGGGGATCACGTAAGCGTTTTACACAAAGGCGCTGAAGACCACTATTACTCGAGCATCGCTTCATTTGACTGGACATTATCAAAAGGAGGATCTGGTCGTCGGGCAGGTGGGCAAGGGGATATACTCTCAGGGGCTCTGGGAACTTTCTATACGTGGGCCTTGAAATACGACCTTTGTGATAACGAAAAATCTGTTCAGCTGGCACAGAGCGTGGCAGTCTATGCAGCTGCAAGATTCACTAGAATGTGTAATCAGAAAGCGTTTGCTATCTACGGCCGCAGCATGACAGCTTCTGATATGCTCAATCAAATTCATTCTTCTTTTGATGATGTATTTATTTAAAGCATTATCGTATCAATTGTATTTGTTTGCAATTAAATATGTTATCCGTGACTTTGGACTTATTTTATACCTACTAGCTATTTTTTACTGTACTTAACAAAATTCTGCAACACGAATAAAAGAAGTTATTATTGCGAGTAAAGTCCGACATTACAGACAGACGGAGAGACAATAGACAAAACATATTTTTTCACTTCTCATGCTCGTAAAGTTGTTCTTTATGTCAAGAGAATGCTACATAAAATAACTTTTTATGCTTTTGTGCAAAACCTTTGTCTAAGACCAAGGCTGATTGCGGCAAACAGACATGAAAATAGAAATAAAATTTTTAGAAATTAAATTAAATTTAAGAGTTTTTTTTTCATTAAATTGGTGTTTTATATTACGAAATTAATAAAACTAGACAAATCTAGTACATAATTATACAAATTGCAATGCATAAAAATAAGAAGTTAGCTATGAAGTATCTTTTTGTATTTATTTTTTCAACTTCATTTTTTTATTACTTTTAAGGTCATCCCGTGAAATCATATTACACTGCATAAGGTGATGATTTAGCAGACTGAAATGTATGATGTATAGGAAAAATTCGTGTCTAATCTCTAGACCAGTGGTGATGTAGGGGTATGGCACACGGCACGGAATGCTGAGGACCTGGGTTCGATTCCCAGCATTGGTTTTTTCTGGGGGTTTTTCTGTGCATTTATATTCCAGTTTGTATTTAGTACGAAATATATAAAAATAAGAGCTTGTAAATTTAATTTCAAATGTTTTGCAATCGAAGTGAAAAGCAGAGTGTAAACGAGCATCTAACACATTTTCCCCTCGACGTGTCTATCCATCCTCGCCGTACCGGCTCGGGTGGCTAATATGGCTATATGAACGTCTCAGGCAAAATGGCTCGTTTTATGCTCTTGTAGTACAATCTACTATTTTCACCCTTTTTCTACTGCTTGCCGGCTGGTATCTAAATTGAGTACAAATCGGTATTCTAGCTAGTAAATATTTTTTTCTTTTAAACATATATTTCTCAAGATCGTTATGTTATTTTACCCAGTGTCTTTGGGTCCATGCCGCGGGGGGAACCTTTTGTTAATTTTATTTAGTTTTAGTTTAAGTAAGTTTTATTTTATTTATAGTTATAGTATTAATTTATTATTGTTATTTTCTCTTAATATTTGTATGTGTTTAATAATAATAATTTTTAAAATTGTACTCCACATTGTAAATATTTACATTAATTGTTAATTTTATTATGACGTTTTAAATGTAATGGTTTTTTATATAATTATTAGAATCAAAAAAGTGGTGGTGGAAAAAATAGATTTATTTTCGTAAATCAAATAATTAGTCAATTTCTTAATCATTTAAAAGTCGATTGTGATCGATCATCTTTTGTATTTTATTTAAAAACCTGGCAACTGATTTTCTTCCGTCAACATAAATGAATGAATGTGACTTATTATAGGTACGTTCAAAATCTAAAGTTCGTAATCATTTATTTATTGTATCATTTATAATAATTCCAGTTTTTTGGATATAAATGAAAGAAAATAAATAAAAAACTTATTTAAAAAAAAAATCAACCTCTGATTTCCTCAAAATCATCTTTTTTCATTATTTACATGGTTATAATGTTTTTTTATTTAACTTAATTTGTACTGTGATACTATTTTTAGAACGGCGGTTATTCGCCATCGCGCAACCCTAACTAACTAAATGAATAGTGATTTCAGTTTTCCTTTATCAAATCAAAATATCTGGTAGATTTTAGTCAAGGACAGTCTATTCGCAAAATAATACGGTTCAATGTAGTAGCGATAAGTGCAATACTATTCCACAACCATGGAAGACGAGGTTGAGGAATGTGTGCGAAAGAAAATACAATGGCCTAATCTGCCACAAAATGTTAAAAAGGTAAACTGATAGGCAAGACAATGATAACTTAGTGTAATTTAAGCTTATTGGTGTAATTAAACACAGCACGCTGGCCGACTATTTGACTAAAATGGCAACGCGACATACGAAAACTGCGAATAAAATTGATAGTAATTTGAAACTATTTTATGATATCATTACTCAGTTATTTATTTACAAGTAGTATTTAATTGGAATTTAATACATTTAAATTACTATTATTTCCAGCTGTTGGGTGATTCTCACAAAGAATACGAGAGGTACATTTTTGAATTCAGTATTAAAAATCAACTGCGCTACAGGGGTAGTCTTGGTAAGTGGATATTTTAAAACATTTCTGTTACTAACTTTACCGCAATTTAAAATTAAACATTTTTTAAAGTAATATAATAACAACATTGTTTACAGTATGTATAGTAGTGGAATGAAAAGGTTTGTCACTTTTCCACCTTAACTAGTTGACATAGAGTTGAAAAGTGACAAACCTTTTCATTCCGCGACAGTGCATAGATTAAGAATAAGTCTCTTATTTATTTTTATTTGTTCAATGATGAAATAAAAATCCAACTGACTATAATCCTAAAACCTACCATTTGCAAATGTTGCCTAGATTAATGCATTTTGCAACTGTACTGTCAGTGTAACAAAAGGTTTGTCGCCTTAACATTGACATTTGCTTGTACCAAGGCACAAGACAATTTTCAGTCCTGTCAACATTTAATTTCAAACAAAACAAAATATTGCATTGAAATTTCTCGTTTTTCAAAAGGTACTAAGAGTTTATGACTTGATAAAGGAATGAATTTGAATAACTAATAAACCTGACTGTACTAGGGATCTTGTGTTACCTACATATTTGCCTCCTAACACAAGTTTCGACTTAATGGGAGGTCTCAACCTTATATGTAAGAATATAACCTTTGTTAAATGCAAATAAAGTTTTTTTTTTTTTTTTATTTATTTAATTCTTGATTACTTTGTTCTAGTACGGACAGTCCAGAAGGATGAAAGGAAGTATTATGAAACTCTGGTGCACAGCAGCATCCAGAGGCTTATGCTGTACCCCTACCACCTGGCCGATATGATAGTTAAAGGCGAGTACAAAATTAATCTTAACCTTTTGAATGCAACACATTGTTTTTGTTAATATTTGTATTACCATATTATTGTATATAGCCGATGCTGGCATTCAAAAGGTTGATTGATTGATTGATTAATTGATTGAAACTTTATTTCCTCCATAACACATGTTAAAAAAATACAAACATGAGATACAAAAACAGACAATACTAATTTAGGTTAAACTTAGGATAGAAACAAGGTGGACTTAGCATAACCATCTTATGTGATCTGAAATGGAATGACTATTCTATAAAATTCCTATAACTTTTATTCAGGATTCATAATCTATACTAGTAATATTATAAAGTGGAAGAGTTTGTTTGGTTGAACATGCTAATCTCAGGAACTACTTGTTGGAATTGAATAATTCTTTTTGTGTTGAATAGTCCATTTATCAAGGAAGGCTATAGTCTACCATAATGCATGGTGTACAATATCTTATAGTGCACATAGGGTTTGTAGAGGTTTTTCTCTATGTACTGCCATGTACTTTAAGGATTATTCTATTGTAGCCTGTGCCAGAGATCATACTGATATTGTCTAATAATCACTCATTTTCAAGTATCTAAATAGATAACAAGGTCAAAGCCATTAAATATTATTTGAATTTAATTGTCCTGTGTTTAGCATCCATTACATTATAAGCTCCAAGCAGGATGCTGTTGTGTCCATTTAACTATCACAAGTGTTAATGTAACTTCCAATTATCACACAAATGTCCATTATATTACTTTGTAAATATGTAGCCTTCCTTCCATAGAGATTCACCTCATACCAAAGCTATCAAACAATGGCCATGATAGTGCCTTTTCCAACCTTGACATCGGCAGAATCATCTATAGTGTAGATGGAGCTATTCGAAAATTTTATTGTATTCAATACTTTTTATACACCGTGAAATTTTAGTGGTTGATTTCCCGAAACGAGGTGATTTAGTATCGATTGCACAATCGATTTATAATTACTATTTTGACTAGAGTCAAAAATCCAATTGTGAAAAACGAAAGTCGAAAATGACCGCAAACCAATAGTAACGCTTCGTTGGTACTTAACCTATCGTACGATCGTACGCTACTTGTACCAACGAAGCGTTACTATTGGTTTGCGGTCATTTTCGACTTTAGTTTTTCACAATTTGATTTTTGACTCTAGTCAAAATAGTAATTATAAATCGATTGTACAATCAAAACTAAATCACCTCGTATCGGGAAAACAACCATTAAAATTTCACGGTGTATAGCTCTTGGCACAAAGAATTGTAAAGTAATTAACTAAGGTAACTGTTTGGGTTGGTATACCTATATGGTGAATTAGGGGCTACCTATCCATGAATTATGTCACACTGTACTAGCTGTTGCCCGCGACTCCGTCTGCAAAGAATTCGTTTATCGCTATCCCGCGGGAACTATGCAATTTTCTGGGACAAAAAGTATTCTATATAAATCCAGGTTATAAACTATATGTGTGCCAAATTTCATCACAATCCGTCAAACCGTTTTAGCGTGAAGAAGTAACAAACATACACACTCACAAACTATCGCCTTTATAATATTAGTGTGATAATTAAAGGGGAAGGGTCGTCTGGTGATTTGTAAAACTAGAGCCAAATAACTGCGTCTTTCAGAGTAACAAGTGTGACAAAAAAAAACTAAAATGACAGACATTGGTGTGACGTAATTTATGGATGGCCCCTACGCATCAAGGAAGGAATGATGTGGACCTGGGTTTGATTCCAAGCCGCAACTATATTTTAAGCATAATTTAGAAAAAAATGTCAATAATGAGAAAGCAGTGAAAATAAAATAAAATTGGAAAGTAAAGTTTCCGAGTTTGCTAGTGACATCCGATTATTATTTGTGTTCAATGTTTTTTCTCTATTCTTTTTCAGGTTTAAGGATAACCCCTTTCATCTACTATGTGGAAGTGGTCGCATTGCTCATAGAGTTAGAGAAGAGCTATGACACTATGCCGAACTTCACGGCTGCAGATTGTGAGTTTTTTTATTTGAAACATTGCAGTCATTGTCTTTACAATCTTTTATCTAACTTCACACTCACTTCTATGTTTGTTTCACAATGCAAGTATCGCAGCAAGAGCCGCAATTGTAACCAAATAGATAGCCACCATAATTGTATTTAAAAAAACCGGCCAAGTGCGAGTCGGACTCGCGCACGAAGAGTTCCGTACAATTATCTATAAAAATCACGTTTGTTCTATGGGAGCCCCCCTTAAATATTTTTTTTATTTTAATTTAATGATTTTATTTTTAAAGTCAATATACACCGTGAAATTTTAGTGGTTGTTTTCCCGAAACGAGGTGATTTAGTTTCGATTGTACAATCGATTTATAATTACTATTTTGATTAGAGTCAAAAATCCAATTGTGAAAAACGAAAGTCGAAAATGACCGCAAACCAATAGTAACGCTTCGTTGGTACAAGTAGCGTACGATCGTACGATAGGTTAGGTACCAACGAAGCGTTACTATTGGTTTGCGGTCATTTTCGACTTTCGTTTTTCACAATTGGATTTTTGACTCTAGTCAAAATAGTAATTATAAATCGATTGTACAATCAATACTAAATCACCTCGTTTCGGGAAAACAACCACTAAAATATCACGGTGTATAATTAAATATTCTGTGAATATTTATTTAATTCCATTTTTTAGTATTTGTTGTTATAGCGGCAACCAAAATACATCATCTGTGAAAATTTCAACTCTCTAGCTATCACGGTTCCCGAGATACAGCCTGGTGACAGACGAACAGACGGACAGACGGACGGACGGACGGACAGCGGAGCCTCAGTAATAGGGTTTCCGTTTTTACCCTTTGGGTACGGAACCCTAAAAAGGAATTTGCCTGGCTTTATGAATTTCTGAATGCTGGCAACTTGCATGTCAGAGTGGTCCTTTTTAAAACTTCAGAAATAAAAAAAAACTTTTCAGGTCTCCGGCTTCTAGGCATAGGGCGCAACGAGTATCTCGAGTTGGTGGCGAAGTCCCGGTCGCTCGGGCGCCGCGGGCGGGCCAAGGCGGTCCGGGGGCTGCTGCCGCGCGTGCCACTCAACGTCCCGATGCAGCCGTGGTGGCGCGTCGAACTTGGCTACGTACTGGAGGCCGATGTTAAAGTGAGAGCTGCTGCTTCTGATATTAGTGATACTACGGCTACACACATCGCGATAGAATTATCGCGATAAAACTTCGTCTTCGGCCTACGGCGAATGTGCATGGCCACACTGCTATAGAGAGCAATGCCGCAGAGTATAGTTTAGTTTACCAGCCTTTGATGCGTGCAAATTTACCGACAGCGGGGCGAAGGGTCTGCGGCTTCGGGCGAAGTGCCGAAGTATTCGCGAATATTCGGCTACATACGTCACGATAATGCGAATATTCGCGTTATCGCGATGTGTGTAGCCGTAGCATGAATGAAAAATTACTCATTATATTATTTTAATACCTGATGCCCGCGGCTTCGCCCCCGCTTAAGTAGATTGAAACGTGTTTTCCCGTGGGAATGAGATATTTACCTGTGGTAAAAAGTAGCCTATGCCACTCTCCAGCCCTTCAACTATGTCCATACAAAAAATCACGGCAATCCGTCGCTCAGTTTCGACGTGAAAGAAGGACAAACAAACACACTTTCACATTTATAATATTAGTATGGATTATGAAAACCTCAAAATCGTGCGATCGATCTATGAAATTTTTAGTGGCTTATATGGTTTCATATTCGACATTGAGTCGAAGACCCGTCAATGTGTACATTTTTACGAGTTTTTATTTCATTTGCAACAATCGTCTGTTTGTTTGTATATACATTTGTATGTCGTGGTTTAAAACTTTGCAAACCAATTCTCTACCAGTTGCTAATATCCCATTGAATTAAAATTTGGCACATATGTACCTAAGTATGGCGACAATACAATAATCTGGCGGTGAAGTTCTGGTGGTCTGACCAGTCAGGATCGTCTCCGCAAGAGCAAACTGTTTGACGGTTAATGACACCTTGACGGTGAATGATAACTTGGTACGGATATTTAGCTTAAATGACATTGTAAGCACAGTCATCAAAATGTACAGTCAGCAAAAAAAGCGTTATGTGTTAAAAAGTTTTTTTTAACCAAAACTTTGCTGTCATTTTGAACATAAAACTACCGTGAGACTCACTCATAGTGCAGAAATACGGATAAATCGCGTCTATAATCGATTTATCTGTGGGTTTATGGGTGTATGGGTTAATGGGTTAGGTATGGGTTATGTTATGTCGAGTTAAACTCGATCATAGACTTGAGTTGTCCGTATTTTTTTCACTTTGTTGTCATTGTTTATTTTGTTGTGTTTAGATATAATTAATGTACCAAAAAACCAGGGATGCGAGTTTGAGTTCGAACCACTATCCTCTGCAAGGCCGTTGGTCAAGCCACAAAGCCACCGCGGCTTTTTAAACCCTAACTTATCATGACGTGTTGTCGGCAGCCGCTGAGCGAGCCGGAGAAGGCGCTTATCGACCTGCTAATAGACCGCGGCTCGCAAACAGCCGGCACGCTCGACTATAACGTTGTCAAGACTCTCTACAGGTAAAACATGTATTAATCATTGTAATCAAATCAATTAGAGATGGTCACGTGAAATTTATAAAGCCCGACCAGGAAAATAAAAACCCTCGCTATATTGCGGAAAACTAATGGAACTAATTTCTTCAACTGGCAACAGTAACTTTGAAGATGTCATTAATGTCATCTGCCAATTGCTGCCAGTTGGATATTGTGGGTTATTTTTGTGCGTTAAAATGCCGAAAACTATTAAAAGCCATTTACGAAAAGTTATATTCAATATGACGAAGTATTTGTCGGAGAGAAAGTCTGAAGGATGGGAGTCTATTCCTCTAAATAACATCACCGACCTTGTTGTCAACACGCCATGACTGGTAGGTACAGTGTTGCTATAATTATTGCTAATTTAACGCCCCCAGTGCAGTGTTTTTATTTTCCTGGTCGGGCTTTAGCTAAACAGTTTAAATGAGTCCTCGCCTGTGCGGTACAGGGGCTGGGGGGTACGACGACAAAGGGGGGAGAGGTGTGGGCGGCAGGCACACGAAGCGCGCCCAATTTTATTTTTCAACCGACGAAAACAAAAGAAGGAGGTTCTCAATTCGACGTGTATATTTTTTTTTTATGTATGATCACGCATAACTTTTTACAGAGTAGTCCGATTTTGATGATTCTTTTTTTATCGGAAAGCGTATACCCCGAGGGTGGTCCCATTTAAATTTGGAAACAATATTCTTACCCTAAGGGTAGAAAAACAGGGAATGATTGACTAACTTTTTACAGAGTAGTCTGATTTACATAATTCTTTTTTATTGGATAGATAGGGTATACCTTGAAGTTGGTATTATAAATTTGAAAAAAAAATTACCCCAAGGATGGAAAAAAGTATAAAATAAAAACTTTTTAACAAAAAATTAATCCGCCGAAAAAACTGAAAATCAAAAATAATACCTTATTTGTTTGACCTTAATCTAGGTACCAGTTTGAAGTCGGTGCCTCATCACGAGCCAGGAGGAGTGATAGAAGCCAATCAGGTAGACGATTATAGGTCCACTCCTCCTGGCTAAGTGCTGAGGCACCGACTTCAAACTGGTACCTACCTAGATTAAGGTCAAACAAATAAGGTATTATTTTTTGCTTTTCAGTTTTTTCGGCGGTTTAATTTTTTGTTAAAATTTTTTATTGACTCACATTGCCTACAACACTACTAATAACACACGTCCTTCCTATAAGTACTAACTACGGTCCAATTAAGCCCTCCCATTCTGAAAGGAGACCTGTGCCCTGCAGTGGGACGTATACAGGGTGAAATTTTGAACGTAATACAAAATTAGTGTTTCAAGCTTAGTTAATGCTGGATAACATAATGCATTTACTCAATTGTTGAAATTGGAGTGATAAAATTTTGGATTTTCATACTATGCGGTAGTTAAATTATGAACTAAATGTATGGACACCTCAAATTTAACAATACTAATTCTAGTAACTGGGTAAATGCATTGTGTTGTCCAGCATTAACTAAGCCAGAAACACTAATTTTGTATCACGTTCAAAATTTCACCCTGTATAGGCTGCGATGATGAACCTTCAGTTCTGCCGGTCCATTGACCCTGAAACTGGTTGCAGACGCGGTCTGGTCTACCTGGACGTGTCCATAACGGCGGCAGACAAGGTGTCGGTGCCGCCGCTAAAGGGGTTCGTCATGAACCGCGTCGCGGGAGACTACTTCGAGACTCTGCTCTACAAAGTGTTCGTGTCCATTGACGAGCATACCACTGTTGCGGAGTTGGCTGCCGTCTTACAGGTAAGTACATACAAACGTCAATATAAGGGAGCGCCCAGGTTAAATAGGTTTATTTGGGCAAAAAACGGTGCAATATAAAGAATTAACTTCATGAAAAACTTAAATTATACATTGGCCAGCAAATATGCCACTGTTCATTTATTTATACAATAGAGTAAGTAACACGTTAAAAATACAAAGAACAAAAAAAATATACCAATGACAATATTGACACCAACACGCTCTAACGCCTTGGACGATAGGGGTTAGGCTCGCAAAACCTACTTTTTTGAAATGTGCACTTTGTCTAACTAAAGGTGCACTTTAGAAGGATCACTCACGGAAGGTGCACTAAGTATGTCAAAAAGTACAGTTTCTCACATAGAGCATTTTCTTTGATACACAGTCAGTAGGTACCCATCTAAAGAGCCGTATTTGTACAGCCAAGGTCATAATCATAAATATATGTCCAGTACCCGGCCATAAAGATTGCACATCGGTCTTTGGAACAAGACTCGGCAAAATGTCGGCTTCGTAGAGCGTTGTCACACATTACTTGTAAGTAGCGTGCGACAACGCTCTACGAAGCCGACATTTGCCGAGTTTTTTTTCCAAAGACCGATGTGCAATCTTTATGGCCGGGTACTGTATGTACTTTACCAAGGCATCAAAAATATCTATACAACGCTAGCTACTACCATAAGGTTGATGTTAACATATATTTCACGCGATGGTTGTATAGATATTTATGCATATCTACATATTATATAAACGGCCGTCTCATAATCTGTTAAAAGCCTGTTAAAAAATTATGAGGATAGATTTCCACTAAGTAGTTTTCGAAACAATTAGTTGAAAACTTCACCGTATAAAAACGAAGCCTTCTCTGTACAGGTGGAGGTGGAGTCTGTGAAGCAAGCGGTGTCCCTGTACTGCCGACTTGGCTTCGCGCGTAACTTGCAGCCGCCGCCCGTGGCCCCCGCTCACCCCAGCTGGCGAGACGCGCTTACCGACCATCTACACCCGCAGTCAGTAATGCTAGCCATACATTCAGAATGCTATCATCATTATTAATGGACTGAAACAATTACTTTCCTCGCCCGCGACCGTGGTGTCGCGGGTGAGCAAAGTAATTGGGGATGTCTATTTTTTTGCAATGTATAGTAAATCGAAAACCATATCGAGATAAATCCTTTTTAACTCGTTTTCTGTAGTTATTTAATTTTAATATTATATAATGAATTTATTACATAACAAATAAGCAATGACCTTCATTTGACTTTGGTGTAAATTGCGTGACCGGTCCAAGTCGTACTTTATTCTGTGTGGTTAGAATTCTTCACAAATTTACGCGTGGATTATAACTACGGAGTTTGATTTCGACCCACTGCCTGACATCTAGCGCTTTGACAGCGCCAGTAAAGTGACACAGTGTATAGTGTACCACTACGCAAAAAATAATTAAACGGGTTGCCTTATCGTACGCATTTAGATAGATTTAGAAATTTGGCATTGTGGGAGCCCTCAATTATAATCTGACGTCATCAACTAAAATAGTTTCAATAATTAATTTTGAAAAGAGTAGAGAACTAAATGACAAAATATTGAAATTAGTGTCTTATAAATGACTTTTCTATACAAAAAAAATATAAAAACCATGGGTATTTTTTTTTTAGACATCTCCAATTGTTTCAGTTCATTAATATGGACCTCCGCAAAGTAACGCCTGATTCAATAAAATATAATCATTATTATCATCATCCTGTACAGGGTGAAATTTAAATGGTAATACAAAATTAGGCGCACATTCATTTATTATTAATTAGTCTTATTTAATTTGAGGTGTCTATACATTGAGTTGGTGATTTCATTTCAACAAAATATGAATATTCCGAACTATATCAGACAAATTTGAAGTATGTATTTACCAGTGGTAAATTAAAACTTTTCTAAATGCTTCTCTTATCGACTTAAAGATTGACTGATAGAGATCCCTTATAGAAATAAGTTCGTCTTCGCAATAATGATTTTGTTTCTTTATTTTTATACAATAAAGGGTTTATATAAACATAGTGTAACGTTCTACATCTTTTTATTATTTTACAGGTACTGTCAAATATCTCCGCTTACATTCAACCCTAACATGGATGAAGAAGAGTTACAAATGGAGCCGGTACTTATGAAGGAGCCGTCCACGTCCAAACAGGTTCGAGTTACATAATTTAATGAAATTAAACTCGGGTCCTATCCTAAGCAAGACGCCATTTTTTGAAAGGAAAATCTTCGCAAGTTACGCGTGGCCTCCCTCATTAGGCTGCGCCTCCACTAGAAATGTGTAACGGAGCAAACCGGTGTACAATGAGAAAATCAACCAATAAGATTCATCATCATCCCAAACTACATACCCACTCACTCACTGCAGCCACTGCAGGGCACATGCCACCTATCACAATAAAAAGGCTCGGGCTTAAATTTCTTCTGTGTGTGCAGGTTTCCTCACGATTTTTCCTAAGATTATTTAAAAAGTCCTCATTTGCCACGGAATTAGACCCTAGCCATGGATATCGTAATAGAGGTAGACGGAAATGAAGATGGACGACTTAGATATTTATCGTTTTTAATAAGCGAGAGTGAACCTACAGAGGAGAGGACTTTGCTCAGCAGTAGGATACAAAATTAAGCGAGTTGAAAAAAAAACTTCATTTCGTTAGTCTTGCTTTATATTATAACTCTTATGGAGCTCCGAATAAAAAACTTGAACTCAGTGGAACTAGAAAATACGCTAACTGGTGCAAACGCAATTCTAACTGAAAATACGCTCATTGGTGCTGTAGTGTGTGTCTACAATTTATAAGATGAGTGCGAGATAAATTGTAAGGGAAAGTTAATGTACGAAACAAACCCAATGGTAGTTGTTCTAACACTGATTTTATTCACAATTAACAATAAAATATGCTTACTTAGGCAGCGCGCCGATGTCATAAATGTGTGCGTAAATAGCTATAATATTATTACGAAATAACCTAAATTACACACACTTATACATTATCGTGCGGTAACCCGTACAGGTGCAAACGCTAATCTAACTGAAAATACGCTCACTGGTGCAAACGCAATTGTAACTGAAAGTAACTTTCTAAGTTTCTAAATACAATTGATCAAATATTTTAACTGGTTTTTTGCAGAACTATCAAGAAACTACAGATATTTCAAACAACAGCGGAAGCCGAAGGGTGGCGCTCCTGTTTGATTCCACGTTAGCAGCTTATCTCATGATGGGAAACCTTTCACCTGTATGCAATTTTAACAATTTTTGTTTTTCCAAAAATGTGTTTTTGTGATATTGTTGGTAATTAAAATTTTTTTGGTTGTAGGATCTCAAAACGCACGCAGTGACGTTGTTCGAAGTTGGCAAAATATGCGATGAAAGTCTGGACAGCTTGCTGATGGAACTAGACAAGGTACGTTGTTGCATTTGAACTGAACTGTTTTGATTTGTAATTATCGTCTTCCAGTGTATGTATATTCTGTTGGGATCTAGAACCTATTTCTTTACGCATTAATGTGCGTATTCGTGATCTTCTATTCTATTTAATTTTTAAAAACTGCTCCATCGATACTATCGACGATTCTGCCAATGTCGAGGTTGAAAAATCGGCGGGCCGTTATTCTTGCTTTGGTGGACCTTCTATTGCCGCTGTCATTTAAAAGTGCCCACTTGAGGAAGCCAAGAGTCGAGTAGGATTCGGGGCGCGTTGGTATGCGCGTGGCTGGTATACTGACAGGTGTTTGTGTACCGACTGAAGTACGTTAGCTGCGTGCTGCGAGTCCCGCGTGGCTAGCTAAAAACGCTAAGTACAGTATGTGGGAGGGGTGTCGCCACAGTTAAAATCCGTGGCCGACATCCGCCTAGTGGGAACAAGCTGTAAAGGCTGCTTTATGCACCAGGTGGCCGGTGACCCGGAGATAGAGGGCGAAGCGGCCCGCTACCTGGCGGCGGCGGCGTGCCTGCGCCGCGCGCTGCGCACGCTGCGGCCGCGGCTGCGCCCGCTCGACCTGCTGCGCTGCGAGGCCTTGCACGCGCTCGGGGCGCCCGCCAGGACCAGGCTGCTGCAAGCCAAGTACAAGTAAGTCGGAGACCGTATGATGTCAATAATCGGCTGTGGTATCAATAGCCGGCAGTGCTGTCAATAGCAGTGGCGGGGCGTGAAAATTTTTCCAAGTAATGCCGGAACCATAAAAATCTAAAACCTGTATATCCTCTTCTTGAAAGTGCAGTAATGGAAAAGAAGCGTTTGGTAAGTTCAAAAGTTTAGACGACCCGGGGGAATCGGGTTGTTAGTACCCTTCGCCACTGGTCAATAGCTGGGTGTAGTGTTAAGTTAATAGCCAGCTATGGTGCCAATAGCTGGATTTAGTGTCAATAACCAGCTATGGTGCCTATAGCTGAATATGGTGCCAATGGCTATTTATGATGCCAATAGCTAGATATAGTGTCAATAGCCAGCTTGGTGCCAATAGCTGGATATAGCGTCATTAGCCAGCTATGGTGCCAATAACTGTTTATGGTGTCAATAGCCAGATATAGTCCCAATAGCTATTTATGGTGTCAATAGCTAGATATAGTGTCAATAACCAGCTATGGTCCCAATAGCTGGCTGGGATATAGTATCAATAACTGGCTCTGGTGTTAATAGCTGGATATAATGCCAATAGCTAGCTGACTATGGTGTCAATAGCTGGCTGTGGTGCCAATCGCTGGCCACGGTACTAAAATGGAAAAAGAAGGCGATCGATTAATCATCATCATCGTTGCAGGCTGTGCATATCGACGGCGCCGCTGTGCCGCGAGGCGCGCGCGGGGCTGGCGGCGGGCGCGCTGCCGCACCTGGGCCCGGCGCCGCCCGAGGCCAGCACGCCGTGGATGCGGCTCTACCTGTACCACGTGGCCGGCTACGGCCCGCCCACGCTGTTGCTGAGGAAGGGTGAGTCTAACTTGAACCAAGCCTAAGAGGATACGATGCGAACCATTTCTCCATACACACGTAGTCCCCAGTTTCCTCCCTGGATAATGACATGAGAGGAAATAATTGTATTAAATTTAATGAAACTAAGAATATAAAATAACAATGAATAAAACTTAACTAAATATAAACACTAACAAACAAACAAACTATAAAAATTAAAACTAACTGTATTAAAATAAAAAAAAACTAAAACTAAATTAAATCTAAAAATGGCCCCTGTGGCATGGTACCGAAGACGCTGGCAGCATTTCCTCGCTGGATCGTAAGACTGATACGTTGAGCGAGGAAGCTGCCAGCTCTTCGATCTCCTGTGGTATCTCTGAGTCTCTTTGATAAGTCTTTGAAGAGACTCAGAGCACCAGGGCCCCACGGACCAAGGGTCTCGACGCCAAAAGGTACAAAATTATATTCGGCGCCGAGACCACTGTATTTCACTAACTTGGCAATTTCGGCCGTTTCTGCTGCTGCCGCTGCCCTTATAGATGTAAATAAAATAAAAATGAAATATTTTTATTATTTTTTTTTATCGTAAAATCTATACACATCACGATCGTGCCCCTATGTTTTGTTTCATTTCTCCATCATCATCATCATCATTTCAGCCGAAAGACATCCACTGCCGAACATAGGCCTACCCCAAGGCTCGCCAAACAGATCGGTCCCGCGCCATCCGCATCCAACGCGATCCTTAACCAGGTCGTCCCTTCATCTTGTTGGAGGCCTACCTATTATAATCGGGTGCTATATCTCCATCCAATGATAAATACGAGACTTATGATTGTTTCTGTTTTGTCAGGTACGGTGGTCCGAAGCGTGCCGCGGCTTCTGCTCGGGTTCTCACGTCTGGTGGTGGCGTGGTGGGGCGCGGAGGCGGCGCTGGACGGCGCGGGGAGCTCGCCCGGCGCGCTGCCCGCCGCCGCCGCGCTGCAGTGCGCCAACACCGCGCTGCGCCGCGGGCCCGTGCTGCTGCAGGTAGGGGGGGGGGGGCTCACCCACAGCTTGGGTTCCCAACCGTCACGCTATCAGCATCCCATATGCGTATTTCACCCTAGATAGATAACGTGAGTTCCAAGATGGAAAGTTAGCATCCATTCAATGCTGCTGCCGCGTGCTGGTGCCTTATGAACGACAAAAATTAATCCAGTTGCCAGATTTTTTAAAACTAATGTAAATAGCCAATAGTACCACGATTTGATTAGTATAGCAAGAAATTACGAAGTAGATAGTGCATTGTTTTTTACAAAGTTAGAACCCCTTTCGCGCCAGATGTAAAATGATTTCGTAGATTTGAAACAGGTCTGTGTAAATTATCTGATGTAGTAAATGGTCAATGTCAAAAGTAGCTAAACTAATTTGTTCACTTATTCAACATATTTCAAAAAGTAAAAATACGATTGATATCTGCCGCAAAAAACTACATCATCCAACTACTTTTGATGCTGACTGTACGTACGTACTGCTTGGGTAAAAATAGTCTTACTAATATTAGAAATATCAAATTTAGGATTGTGTTTGTTTTATTCTACTATAGCGTAAAAAATCATTGCGTGCTGCTTATTCGTGTTATACTCGAGCAATCACCATAACAAATATCGGAGCTGTCTAGGTGTTTAAAAATATTTGAACATACGCTTACACGATTTATTGAATCAGGCGTTACTTTTTGGAGATCCATATAAATGAACTGAAACAATTACTTGGCTTACCCGCGACTTTATGATAGTTACGCTTATTTAAGAAATGTTTCATGAAGTTCGTCCACCTCTACACTGCACGACCAGACCACACACAAATCACACAAACCCAACTATCACCACCTGGCAATTTTGCAGCCGGATCTTAGGCCATTTGTTCGTAGAAGCCAGTATTTAAAATAGGTACCTACCTACTTTTGTCATGAACAATGTGAAAATAGACATACGTGCACAATAATTGCTATATTATTGCATTTTTGTTTCTTAATCGAAGAACCGGGATTTGTTGTACGGTACCGGTTCCTTGGACAGTATAAATTTTCCCGGGAATTCCCGGGAATTTCGGAATCGGGATTTCCCGGGAGCATGCCCTATTCGTATACGTCCCGTTTCTGAAGCCTTATGCTGGCACTTCACTTGGCGTATTTCACGAAATAGTTGCGTGTGCGAGAGAGGAGCACTATGCCGATTCTAGCGTGAAAGACGGAGATGGCAATAGCGCAACGCGAACACGCAACGCCAAGTGAAGTGCCACCCTTAGAGTATGCGTCCCGCAAAATGGTCCGTGCCAATTCAAAGTTGGCACATCGTTATTGCAGGCGGTGGGCGTGCGCCAGCCCGCGCGGCTGCGGCATCTTGTGTTCCCGCCAGAGGCTGATCCGTCGCCTGGTAAGTTGATATTTAGGAACCTGTGATGGTTATTTGCTTGAAAAATATTATCACCCCACCCCTCCTTCTTCCAACTCAGTATAATATGGACACCTCGAGTTAAACAAGACTAATTAAAACAATTGAGTTATTCTCCAAATTTAATTGTGCTAGAAATACCAATTTTGTATCAAACTTAAAATTTCACCATTTATAGTATTTTTAGACGACCAGATGGCCTAGTGGTTAGAGAACCTGACTATGAAGCTTGAGGTCCCGGGTTCGATTCCCGTGTCGGGGCAGATATTTGTATGAAAAATACGAATGTTTGTTCTCGGGTCTTGGGTGTTTAATATGTACTTAAGTATGTATCTATCTATATAAGTATGTTTATCCGTTGCCTAGTACCCATAACACAAGCTTTGCCTAGCTTACTTTGGGACTAGGTCAATTGGTGTGAATTGTCCCGTGATATTTATTTTTTATTTTATTTATTTATAGTTAACTAAGGTCCATGCCGACATAGCTCGAAGAATCGCCAGACTCAAGTGGCATTGGGCAGGGCACGGCGCTCGTAGAACTGATGGCCGATGATGGGGCAAAAAGGTTCTAGAGTGGCGTCCACGGACCGGAAGCCGCAGTGTAGGTAGGCCTCCAACAAGATGGAGCGACGACCTGGTTAAGGTTGCGGGATCGCGTTGGATGCGGATGGCACGGGACCGATCTGTGTGGCGAGCCTTGGGGGAGGCCTGTGTTCAGCAGTGAACGTCTTTCGGCTGAAATGACGATGATTTATTTATTTATGATGATGACTAATTTTGTATTAAACTTAAAATTCACCTTTTAGGCTGCGTATCCACCGGAGCTGTGCGAGGATGCGTTGCGAGGGATGTGTTTGTCATGAACATGACACATCCCTCGCAACGCATCCTCGCACATCTCTCGTGGAAACGCAGCCTTATAGTTAAAGCATTTGCCACAGTGGATGTGTTGTATGGAGACCGACAATGTTGTTCATACATAATGCGGGCTGCGTTCAATTTCACCTGACCGCGACCGCAGAACGCATCCAGTGTGGCACATCCTTGACTCAGGTCCATGCAAGTGCGTCTTACAAACAATAAGTCATCGTAATGTGTCTGTTTGCAGAGTCGTCGATGCTGTGGTCGCGGCACGCGGGGCTGCGGCGGCTGGCGGCGCGGCTGCGGCTGGCGCGCGCGGCCGGATACGTCACGCTCGCTGACATCGGCGTGCCCGACCTGGGCTGCGCCAGGCCGCCCCCCGCCGTGCAGCTGGGTCAGTACTCAGAGCCCGCGATGCTGCCCCCCCCCCCCACGGTGCAGCTGGGTCAGTACTCTCACAGCCCACGATGCTGCCCCCCCCACGGTGCAGCTGGGTCAGTACTCTCACAGCCCACGATGCTGCCCCCCCCACGGTGCAGCTGGGTCAGTACTCTCACAGCCCACGATGCTGCCCTCCCCCCACGGTGCAGCTGGGTCAGTACTCTCACAGCCCACGCTGCTGCCCCCCCCCACGGTGCATCTCACAGCCCACGATGCTGCCCCCCCCCACGGTGCAGCTGGGTCAGTACTCTCACAGCCCACGATGCTGCGCCCCCCCCCCACGGTGCAGCTGGGTCAGTACTCTTACAGCCCACGATGCTGCCCCCCCCCCACGGTGCAGCTGGGTCAGTACTCTCACAGCCCACGATGCTGCCCCCCCCCCACGGTGCAGCTGGGTCAGTACTCTCACAGCCCACGATGCTGCGCCCCCCCCCCCCCCCCACGGTGCAGCTGGGTCAGTACTCTTACAGCCCACGATGCTGCCCCCCCCCCACGGTGCAGCTGGGTCAGTACTCTCACAGCCCACGATGCTGCCCCCCCCCACGGTGCAGCTGGGTCAGTACTCTCACAGCCCACGATGCTGCGCCCCCCCCCACGGTGCAGCTGGGTCAGTACTCTTACAGCCCACGATGCTGCCCCCCCCCACGGTGCAGCTGGGTCAGTACTCTCACAGCCCACGATGCTGCCCCCCCCCCCCCACGGTGCAGCTGGGTCAGTCCTCTCACAGCCCACGATGCTGTGGATGCGGCGCGCGGGGTTGCTGGGTCGGAACTCTCAGAGCCCATTTTGCACCAGCTCTGCGATTTAACGCAGCTGTTCCACACCAGGTCCGCGTTAGTAAAACAGCGAGGTACGGTTAAAGTACGACCTGTTATTATTTACCCGGAACAGTAATGCGTGACCTGATGATTCCAATCCCCGTGTAAATTTCACAAGAGTTTGAATTATCAGGACGTGCATTATTGCACATTGTAACTGCGTCGAGGTATGAAGCATTTTGTTGTTCATTTGATTAAATAATTAAATTATAACTTTTTTTTCACTTATTCACCACGTGGTCTATGATACAAAATTAACATCGAAATATCGTTTACAGTGCCACCAAAGAAAATGAAAGACGTCTGCGGCATAGCGAAGCCCCTGAGCGAAGTCTCGTTGTCCTCAACAGATTCCACGGAAAAATCCGTCGACGAATACTCTAAAGCGGTGACCAATCGGTTGCAGTCGCCCATAGAGTCCCACTTCGCTGTAACACCCTCTACAGAAAGCAAAACCAGCTCTCCTGCTAACGGTTTCACTACAGTCGAAGGCGGGCAATTACTCTGCGAAGAGCTAGATAACCTAGCCAGCAAATACCAACCTACCCACCAGAGCAAAGAGTCTATAGCCTACAGCGACGATCTAGTCCCCATACATTCCTCCTCGACCAGCATAGAAGACTTAAAGGACAAGCATTCCAATTGGCGAAGTAAAGAATCGATCTCAGATGAATTAGTCCCCATACATTCCTCGTCAACGAGCGTGGAGAATTTGAAAATCGACTCGGATAAATCGACGAATCAGTTGAACGATCTGATGAGTCCCGCTGAAGAGTCGATATCGATGTTCACGCAGTTGAACGACAAGTTGACCGAGATGTCGACAGCGGAAGGCGACAGCGGGATCGATACGGCCCACAACGTTTCTGATGATGAAACGTGCAAACCAGAGGTAAGTTGAACCAAGGATGATACCTATAGACTGGATTAGCAATCGCCATAGTACAGATCGTCCGCAGAAAAATAGTTCGATTATTAAATCTAGATGGCGCTGATATGTAGCCCGAGGCTTTGAAAGCAAAACAATAAGACTACAGATGTTTCACATTACTACAAATGTATTATTTTTCAAAAATATTGCATAACAATACATTTGCAGTAATAATAATATGAAATATCTTTAGTCTTATTGTTTTGCTTTCAAACCCTTGGGCTATATGTCAGCGCCGTCTAGATTTAATAATCGAACTATTTTTCCGCGGCCGATCTGTACTATGGCGATTGCTAATCCAGTTTATTCATCCTTGGTTGAACTAATTTAAAAAGCACATAGTAGTGTTCAAAAACAACGCTTTCCGCACAGTTTGAGATGTGTATTATGAAAATTTTCCAAAGGCAATGTATTAAAATTATTTATGTATTTCAGAAATGGACTATTCTAGATCTTCAGTTCGGCATTCCATTATTTGACGAGAACCTCTGTGAAAAGATTTGCAATTGCATAGTGGATCGGATAGCCAAGCCAGAACTGTAAGTTATATTTTAGTAACTGTAAGTTACATTTTAGTTTATAGAGATTTAAATGCGTTGTCTCTTTGCAGATTGGACAAAATTAAAGAAGACAACGAGTTCATATGCTCGGATGTTTTGAAATTTGTGTCGCAGTGTCAGGTAAGTTGGACTATTTGTTTACAGCAGTCAAAATGTTAAAATATTTTTTAGTAAAAGAGGGATACTGCATGCAACATTTTTACAAGCTCTTATTTAACTTGGTGTTTATTCGTAATCATCATCATCATCCCAGCCTATATATACGTCCCACTGCAGGGCACAGGCCTCCTCTCAGAATGAGAGGGGTTGGGCCGTAGTTCCCATGTAGTTATTCATAGTAAATCTTGCTAATCGAATATCACTCTCCGCTAGTGATTGCATCGACTTGAGATTCGGTACGGATATATATTTTGGATAACAATACAAACAAGCACACTAAAAAAAGCTTGTATTGAAAATGGAATTTCAACCATAAACTTATTTCTAGTACTATCCTGGCGAAGACATGGGCATAGTGAAACGCGGTTCGTTGGTGCCTCTGCCGCGCAAAAACCTGGCCTTCGAGAACGGCCGCATCAGCGAGTGGAGCGGGAAATGACGCCGTCCCGCTCGCACCCACCTCGCCCCCATTCTAGTGCAAGCGCGCAAAAGAGTCCGCTATATTTCTGTGTAACTATTAATTTGTTTAACGCTAAAGAGAGCTGACTAGTATAATATAAATATGTTACCTACTTTTTGATTGACGTTGTATATTTGTAACTGCGTACTAATTACTGGCATGTTGCTATTTTTTATATATAAAAAACATTTTATTAATTGTGAAATTTAACTTATGAAACACTCGTATTGTTAAATTCAAAGTACAGTCAGCTACAGAGAAAATGAAACCCTCTGTAACAACAGTGACCACACCGTGGTGGTACCTTTTCTCTGCAGCTGACCGTACCTACTGGAAAGAGGAAGACATAGTATCAAGATGTTCCAGTTGTAAGTCTTGTTGCATTATAATATTTTTTTATATCGATTTAGGGTCTCCCAACATCTATCAACGTGAAATCGGCTCAAGCCCAGTGGTGTAGCTATTGGAGGGCTAGGCGGTGCCGTGTACCGGGGTCCCCGCGCTCAGGGGGCCTTCGGATCTTAACCAGCATAGTCAGCAAAGCTCAAACTGAACTTAAAAGTGAAAATTACTTCCACCAAACCTTATAACGTAAATATTCCTTTTATTAGGGTTCCGTAGTCAACTAGGAACCCTTATAGTTTCGCCATGTCTGTCCGTCTGTCTGTCTGTCTGTCTGTCTGTCCGCGGCTAAGCTCAGAGACTGTTAGTACTAGAAAGCTGTAATTTGGCATGAATATATATATCAGTCACGCCGACAAAGTGATTGAATAAAAAAAAGTAAAAAAAAATTTTTTAGGGTACCTCCCATAGACGTAAAGTGGGGGTGATTTTTTTTTTCTCGGCTAACCCTATAGTGTGGGGTATCGTTGGATAGGTCTTTTAAAATCATTGCGGGGTTGCTAACATGATTTTTCTATTCAGTGATCTGTTTGCGAAATATTCAACTTTAAATAAAAACTAAAATCGGCCGTCCCCCCCCTCTAAAATCTAAACTGTTGGGTGAAAAAATTTGAAAAAATTCAGAAGGGTAGTAAATATATCAAATTTACTAGGAAAATTATAGCGGCTAAGATTGCTTGGAAATTATTTGTAGTTTAAGAGTAAATAGTAGCCTAAGGTATAAAACATACCTAAACTTGGATGATTCCGTACACATACGAAATCCTTAGAAAAATATTACTTGATTTTTTCGTAATGGCTACGGAACCCTACCTTGGGCGTGTCCGACACGCTCTTGGCCGGTTTTTTTTCCGACTCTGTGTTGTTGCCCAGATATCTATTTTATTAAGTTTAAAGTGAGTCGTTTATGTACTTTACTGTGCCCTGCATGCCTAAACCTGCAAAATTTTGGCCCCATTTTTTTTGCACCCGGGTTCTGAGTCACCTAGCTACGCCACTGCGTGAGCCGATAAAAAAAAAAACCGGCCAAGAGCGTGTCGGACACGCACAAGGTTGGGTTCCGTAGCCATTACAAAAAAATCAAGTAATATTTTTCTAAGGATTTCGTATGTGTACGGAATCATCCAAGTTTAGGTATGTTTTATACCTTAGGCTACTATTTACTCTTAAACTACAAATAATTTCCAAGCAATCTTAGCCGCTATAATTTTCCTAGTAAATTTGATATATTTACTACCATTCTGAATTTTTTCAAATTTTTCCACCTAACAGTTTAGATTTTAGAGGGGGGGGGGACGCTCGATTTTAATGAAAATTTTCACTTTAAAGTTGAATATTTCGCAAACAGATCACTGAATAGAAAAATCATGTTAGCAACCCCGCAATGGTTTTAAAAGACCTATCCAACGATACCCCACACTATAGGATTAGTCGAGAAAAAAAAAATCACCCCCCTTTACGTCTATGGGAGGTACCCTAAAAAAAAATATTTTTTTATTTTTTATTTTACCACTTTGTTGGCGTGACTGATATGTATATTCATGCCAAATTACAGCTTTCTAGTACTAACGATCTCTGAGCTTAGCCGCGGAGAGACAGACAGACAGACGGACAGACATGGCGAAACTATAAGGGTTCCTAGTTGTCTACGGAACCCTAAAAAAGCTTAACGTTGGCTCTGCCGGACAGAGTATTTTTTTGATCAGCTTAAGCCAATTGCGCGTCGATAGGATGTGTGGAGACCCTTAAATCGTCACTGTTTTGTTTCTTGATTATACCTAACTTTTATAGTCGTTAATTAATTAGTTTCGTTGGATATTTCGTATGATTTTATGACAAAAATTGACAACAATGCCAGAAAGTCAATTATGATAGTCACCATTTTATTTTCAGAAACGTGTATAATGTGATGTTAAAGGAGAATTATTAGAATTAATTTGCATTGCATGCGACACGTTAGCAATCTATTTCAGTTTTATTAGATCGTGAACTTTGTCCTAATTTTGTTCGTTAATGTGTCGCATGTAACAAATTGTAGGATTTAGATTAATTGTGTACACATTTTTTTATCAGTAGGACTAGACTTTGGCATAATAAACATCTTTATGACTATATTTCGGAACTAATAAGGGGCCATCCATCAATTACGTTGAATCTCGTCCAATTTCACGTG
This sequence comes from Archips crataeganus, assembly GCA_947859365.1. Taxonomy (NCBI): domain Eukaryota; kingdom Metazoa; phylum Arthropoda; class Insecta; order Lepidoptera; family Tortricidae; genus Archips; species Archips crataeganus. The sequence goes on from OX402062.1 coordinate 13,975,552, forward strand.
GGGAGTCTCCGCAAATATTCACGTAATAATTTTTTCACCTAAAACGCAGTGAATCATGTTTCTGGACTAAATTGTGACTAATTCCTAGACAATAATATTTATATCTTATTTATGCGACGCCACAACATAGCTCTTAAATCTCACATCTCTCTAAAGAGCTAAGGGGTCAAAAATCGCCAAAATAACCTCACGTAATTAATGGACACCCTCCTAAGATACGTTTTCGTTCGGAGACTTCAGTGTAGTTCGCATCTAGTCCGGGAGCCGACTGCAAGAAACTCTACCTTATAAAAAAATAGAAAATACCTACTCTGTAGGGGTAGCTGACTTTTAGTAGCTTCAACTGCTCTTGGTCGGCCGCGGCTTAACTTGGCAAATTTTGCACAAATGAAAAAAAAGTGGTGCAAAAAAAAACCTCATAGAAAAATAGAATGAAACTTGTATTGATACGATAGAGACCTTTTGAGGACCGTAAAAAAAGTGGTCGGCCAAATCCTGTGTTGGCAGGTTCTTGTGTCAGACTGAATTTGTGGTACAGTCGGACACAAGAACCTGCCAACACAGGATTTGGCAGACCACTTTTTTTACTGTCCTCAAAAGGTCTCTATCCTATCAATACAAGTTTCATTCTATTTTTCTATGAGGTTTTTTTTTGCACCACTTTTTTCTTTTGCGCAAAATTTGCCAAGTTAAGCCGCAGCCGACCAAGAGCAGTTGAAGCTACTAAAAGTCACCTACCCCTACAGAGTAGGTATTTTCTATTTTTTTATAAAGGGTTTCTTGCAGTCGGCTCCCGGACTAATCTAATTTGTGCACGCTAGCCATAGGCGCCTCAGTTCTATCTTACACGATTTAACAAAGTTGAATATATAGTTTATCCAACGCCGGCAACGCACCAGCAGTCCCAATGGTACCGTAAGTGTCCACGGGTGGTGATGATCGCTTAACATCATGTGACTCGGTCGGCCCGTTTGCCGGCCTTCATGTAAATAAAAGAAAAAATATATCCCACTGATTGATACAGACTTTACCAGTAATCACATTTAAAAGGTACAGCACCATGACAATATTTGCGTTTTTTTGTTGCATAATCTTGGACCAAAGATAAAAATAGACTCTTGATAAAAAGTACCAACAGAACAGAGTACTCCTTTTGGTCTGTTTTTCTTGGTTACAGTGAGTGAGAGAGAGTGAGGTGAGTATTTGCCATTTCATAGAATGTCAGTACTTTTTTGAATTGCTCAGCTCACTACCTATTCTTGTCTTTGGTCTGACGATACATAACTCGAGCTCCATTGAAGTCTTAATTAATGAGTATGGAGCATAGTTATTATTTATTAAGATATTGCCAAGTCTAACTAGCTGGTCTAAATAAGTACACTATGGCCATAGTTAATAATATATTGTAATGTTAACGATTATCAAAGTTTAAGAATGTAAATGAGGCGGAGAATCGCTCTTTCAGTCCGTTTTAATTGTATCATTGGTTCTTGATATTTTATTTTGTTATTTTTTTACAATTTTGTAAAATTCGTGATGCGCTGTAATATGAAATAATAGTTAGATTGTATTTGTCCTTTTCTTTATTATTTTTTGATTCAAACATTGAAACATTTGTAATATTTCCGTCCTAGTACAAAAGCAAACTAGCTTGAAAATCCATGCATTCCGATTTGTGGCTATTATCCTTATTTCAAGTATTATTAATTTAATAGATAACGTTTTTTAGTATCGTAAGATCGGAAGGCCCAAAATTTAGTTTTGTTGCGTGAATTAATTCCAATTTTAAGGGCAAAAAGTGCCCTTTTTTCCAACCCTTACAATAAAACTGGACTTGTATGAAACGACTTTATAGATGTTTGTGTTGTTTTAAATCTTTTACACACACTTTTTACTTAATTGTTCACTTAATTTGTGTGCTAGAGCTACATACACCGTGTACACTTTCAAATTCCTTATCATAGTTGTTGTAGAAGCAAGCTTGTTTATGTTTGTGATATAGGTATGAAATAAACTAATAAAGTACTTGTAAATAAAGTGACTTTATTTTATTCTTGTGTCTTAGGTACAGTCAGCGTCAAATAGTTCGTGACACCCAAAGTGGCCAAAAAATTAGCAACACGGCCTTATTCCAACTGTACGGTCTTTTACACCGTACATTTTTCTGTTTACGCTGCGACCTACTTTCGGGTCGCGCATTTAATAATATAATATTTTTTGTCATATTGATGAGTGCACAACTAACTCGCGTGCGATACACATCAAGAGAAAGAATCGCTAACTGTATACCTATTTTTTACTATTTACTTTACATAACTTTAAATAAACTACGGGAACTTAACGAAGGTTCTTTCTTTGCACTCCAACAACTAACTACAACTACAAAGAAGTGTAGGGCGCTAACTGGCTCCTACATTTAATGGTCCTTCGAGCTTGGAATTTTGTGTGTTTGTGTTTCTACGACGGGAGCAATCGGTTTGTTGGTCTCCTACAAGCGGGTCTCGCCAGCAAATTGAGAAGGCGCACATTCCGTTACTAGAGCGCAGGCGCACAGAAGATAACATCAAGCGAACATTTCAATCTGAAAAGTTATCTGTGACTACAACAACTTCAAGTGACGGATCTCAAGAAGGATTGAAAAAGAAAGACTGAATAGTCTTAGTGTCGTGAACCAGCAGAACTCAGCATCTACGCAAAACTCATTAACTTTATCTCAACTACTAAGAGAAACTTATCCATCATGAGCAAACTTGAACTGCAACAAACCTGCTTTGAAAACATCAAAGCTTTGTGTGAAAACTACAAGAAGGATAGCGGCTTCAGAAAAAACCGTGATTACTTAAACAAGCGGCTAACATCCCTCGATGCACTATGGGGAGATTTCGAGAGTCAACATTCAACCCTTCTGCGAGAAATAGAGGAAAAGAACATTCAATACTTCACCGACAACGTTTACGAAAAAACTAAGGCGATGTACAACTCAACTAAATCTGATATCTTACATTTAATGCATAATCTACCTGATACGAATACGAAATTTGACTTCAGGGGACAGATGGAAGATGAAACGGGCACCAACATTCAACTTTTACTAAGCCGACAAGAGTGCAACTTCAAGGCCATAGATCGTGCTATGTCTAAAATTAACGTATCAATTACCAACGAAAAGTGGGAACTAGAAGATAATTTGAGCATCTTGAAGAATAAGTGGGAAGCTATCGACAAACTTCACTGGGAGCTTGAAAGTTTACTAAAAGGCTCTAATGACAGCTACAACAACATGTTCGTCGAAATTGAATCCAAGTATGATCAAATGAGAAAAGATCTTAACAGCAGGATTTGGTCAACAACACACTACCAACAATCTGCGCCAAGGATTGAGATCCCTGAGTTCGCAGGCAATTACAATCAATGGATTTCATTTAAGGACTTATTTATAGAAGCTGTGCATAACAACCCTATGATCAATACTGCTCAAAAAATGCAACACCTCAAAACAAAACTGAGAGGAGAAGCTGAAAGATTGGTTCAACATTTAACCATTAGCGCGGAAAACTACAAGTCTTGTTGGGAAATATTAAACCAACGATACGATAACCGACGCCTTCAATGCTTTTCCTTTCTGAACAGCATGCTTAATCTTCCCATCATACAGCAACCTGATGCTTTCAACATTAAGAAGATGCATGATGTGATTACCGAATGTTTAAGCGGATTAAACAACATTGGCGTAGACACCTCTACTTGGGACCCAATTATTGTTCATCTGATGTCGCAGAAACTAGACTCTACATCCTACAACGACTACATTAAGGATATACAAGACCACCGAGAAATTCCTGGACTGCATGAGTTCCTTTTCTTCCTGGAAAGTAAATTCATGGCCTATGAAACTATGAGGCGTTCCAAGAAAGTCGACGTCGTCAACCAACAGAAACCAACGTTCGTCAAACCCTTGAACAAAGAGTATCCCACCAAGAAGCATTATTTTACCTACAACAAAACATACCCGAAAACCTATCACACAACATATGGTCAATGCCCTCTGTGTGAAGGAAGCCACGTGCTAATGCAATGCTCGAAGTTCATTGACTTAGACGTGCCGCAACGAAACAACACTGTTATGAAATTGCAAATATGCAAAAACTGTTTGTATAGCCATGGAGACAAAGAATGCAGATCGAGCAAATCGTGCAAAGAATGTAACATGAAACATCATTCGCTGTTGCACAACACTATGAAAAAACCTACTTTTTCGAATAACTCTGGAAAAAATACCTTCTGGCAACGACCATCTACTTCAACTACATCTCAACAAGCTTCAAGTCATCATTTGGCAACTAAAGGAATGGAGGTCCTTTTACCTACAGCCCAAATTAAACTACAATCTATTGATGGAACTTTTGTAACACTTAGAGCACTACTCGATCAAGGTTCACAAGTCAACCTGATAAGTGAAAACGCCGCCCAACTATTACGTCTACCTAGACGAAAACTTAACGCTACAATATCTGGCATAGGAGAACTCTCAGGAGATTGTAAAGGAAAAGTTCAACTGACGTGCAAGTCGTCAATCTCTGATTACACCTTTGAAGTCGAAGCGTTAATTATGAAGAAATTAACGAATAACTTGCCGCACTCTACCTTTGAGAAGACTAACTGGCCCCACCTAGAAAACTTAAAACTTGCCGACAACGAATTTAACATGTCCAAGCCTATAGATCTGCTCCTCGGGGCGGACGTGTACGCAGACATCCTCATGGAGGGAGTCCTGAGAGGCGAAGAGCAGCGGTCCCCTATTGCTCAGCAAACTCGATTAGGATGGATCCTATGTGGAAAATTAATAACATTCAACTGCCACGTGACTTTAACCAACATCAATGAACTAACGAAGTTTTGGGAAAACGAAGACATTACTCAACAAGACGAGGACATCTCTCAAGACGATCAATGTGAAGAGTATTACAAACAAACAGTACAACGTAATTCAGATGGAAAGTACGTCGTAAAAATGCCCTTATGTTCGGACATAGAACAAAAACTTGGAAAATCAAAACACATTGCCATTTCACAATTTCTACAACTGGAAAAACGAATGGAACGACAAAAGAAATTAGCAGAAATGTACAAAACTTTCATTAACGAATACGCAGAACTAGAACATATGAAACCATCAACTTCTAATTTGGGCCAGGAGTGCTACCTAACACATCACGGCGTCTTGAGGAAGAGCACCACTACTAAACTGAGAGTAGTATTCAACGCATCTCAAAAAACTACTGGCGGCTACAGCTTGAACAGCCTACAACAGAAAGGTCCTAACCTACAAAAGGATATTCAAGCCTTGATACTGAAGTGGAGGTCGTACAAATATGCCTTCACCGCTGATGTTGAAAAAATGTATCGGTGCATCTGGATCTCAGAAGAGCAACAATCACTCCAGAAAATTATATGGCGAGACTCGCCCTCTGACAAGCTACAAGAGTATCAACTTTGCACCGTTACCTACGGGACCAAGTCAGCCCCCTGGCTTGCGATGAGAACACTAAAGCAGCTAGCTACCGACGATGCCTACAAATATCCCGAAGCGGCCACAGTACTACAAAACGAATTTTATGTTGATGACCTAATTAGCGGGCACAACACAATTCACGAAGCTAACTTACTACAAAAATCACTAATAAAATTACTAAGAGGCGGCGGCATGAACTTAAGAAAATGGACAGCAAATCATCCAGCTCTCCTTGAAAACCTAACTGAGGATCAAATATCCACTACAAAAATTTTTGATTTTAAAAGTGAAGATTCTATGAAGACTCTTGGACTCAGCTGGAACCCTAAAGCTGACACTTTTATATTTAATTGGAACTTCAACAAGAAAACATCGAATCCATTAACTAAGAGAATTTTACTTTCTGAAATATCTCAACTGTATGATCCACTGGGCTGGATGTCTCCAGTAACTATCACAGCTAAGTTACTTTTTCAAAAGGTGTGGCTCAACAAACTATCTTGGGATGAAGCGTTACCTAAAGATATTCAAGAAGACTGGCTGAAATTGAAAACAGAATTACCACTCGTACAAAACAAGAAACTGAACCGATGGATCGGTGGAACAGAGAAAGATGTTGAACTTTTGGGCTTCTGTGACGCAAGTGAGAAAGCCTTATCTTGCGTCATATACACGCGTATAATCAATGAACACGGCAAGCCTACCATCACTTTGTTAACTGCCAAAACTAGGGTTGCCCCCTTGGCAAAACGCACAACATTACCTCGACTTGAATTGTGCGGCGCATTGTTATTATCTCAGCTAATGAAAAAAGCAAGCGAAGCCTTAAGGGATAAAAACATAACTATTCAAGCCTGGAGTGACTCCCAAGTGGCCCTCGCGTGGATTCAAGGAGATACAACTCGGTGGGAAAAATATGTGGCAAACCGAGTCACGAAGATCAAACAAACTATACCGGCAGATAAATGGCAATACATCAAGTCAGAACAAAACCCAGCTGATTGCGCTTCAAGAGGAATATATCCTAGCAAGTTGGTACATTTTGACCTTTGGTGGCAGGGACCTGTTTTACTTCAAACTTACAAAATACAAGAAGTGGCTACCAACTCAACTTGCCTATTTACAACCGACATCGGTACCAGAAACAGAACGCAGGCAGCCCTAAATACAACTCAAGACGGAAATTTTATTAATGAATTACTTGAGAAGCGTAGTTCATTAACCCGCGTCATACGAGTCATCGCGTGGATAATGCGCTTTAGTGCAAATGCACGCGATAGCACGAAATGCAACACCGCCTACCTAACTGCAAAGGAACTGGCGGCCGCTACGAATCTTGTAATAAGAAACGCGCAACAAACAGCGTTTACGCAAGAAATTCAACAATTATCAAATAAAAATACTGTTTACAAAAAAAGCAGTATTTACAAGTTGAATCCGTTTGTAGATGAAAACGGCATTATACGCTCAAGAACCCGTCTTACTAACTCAAACCTACCAACTGAGATGAAGAACCCAATCATTCTACCGCGACAAGGGCGACTTACTCATCTAGTTATACATCAAGCACATCTATCAACTCTCCACGGTACTGTCAGACAAACCATAGTTTATATCAGGCAGCGATACCTAATCATCGGCGGCAACCGAGCAGTAAAGAGTCAATTGCGCAATTGCGTACGCTGCCACCGCTACAAACCAACGAACAACTACCAACTCATGGGAGATTTACCACAGCATAGAATCACCCCATCTAGACCCTTTACACACACCGGTGTGGATTTCACTGGTCATGTAGAGGTCAAACTGAATAAAGGGAGAGGCGTTAAAACTACTAAAGGCTACATCGCTATTTTCATATGTATGGCGACTAAAGCAGTGCACATTGAGCTTGCATCCGATCTGAGCACTGAAACATTCATAGCTGCCTTCCAACGGATGTGTTCCCGACGCGGCACTCCTAAGCATATGTACTCAGACTGTGGTACTAACTTTGTTGGCGCTTCAAGGGTGTTACGTAACGAGTTTGAAGAATTCAAACAAAACTTACCTTCAAGTTTCTTCGACGAGATTAGCAAACTAGAAGTAGAGTGGCACTTCAATGTACCTGCGTGGCCTAGTGGAGGTGGTGGCCTGTGGGAATCGGCTGTCAAAAAAATGAAGCACCACCTGCGGCGCGTCCTTGGAGATCAAAAACTGACGTATGAAGAGTTCACAACTTTGCTGGCAAAGATCGAAGCCTGCATGAACTCAAGGCCACTTTGCCCTCTCAACGAAGACCCTGAAGATTTCTATAACTACTTGACTCCAGGTCACTTTTTAACCGGCAGTCCGACGACGTCACTGCCGCTCTCAGATTACAGTGACATAAAAACCATTGACATACGCCGGCGATGGCAACTAACAGAACATATGATGAATCAATTTTGGAAATACTGGTCGAAAGATTATTTAACTCAACTTCAAACACGATCTAAATGGAACAAAGTGTCAGAAAACTTGAAAGTGGGTAACATTGTCCTAGTCAAAGAAGATAACTTGCCGCCAGGAAAATGGGCCATGGGACGAGTGCAAGAAGTTCACCCCGGCGCTGACGGCTACGTACGAGTAGCTACGATAAAAACTCAAAACAATGTTATAAAGCGACCCATTGTGAAATTGGCACCACTTCCAGTTGAAATAAACGAACCTCCTCAAAACGAAGAAAATATAACTAAAATTAAAGCAAGCCAAAACAGCAAGAAAAAACCTGCACGCCACGCGCAAGCCAATAAAACCACTAAACAATGTTTCTTTACATTGTTTACTATGCTGATAACGATATGTGCAGTGTTGACTGGGTCACGCGCAGACGTCACAAGGTCAGCGACTCAGATTGCAAGTCTCGAATCCGATCGCCCCATCTACTACGACACAATAGGCAAACTACAAATTATACACGATGAATGGACGCTGCTCATGTACTACAATTTGACTAACTATTGGGAAGGAGTCCGCCGTATTGAGACTTATCTTCATGGAATTACTGACTTATGTCAAAAGACGGACCCCAGGTACTGCAAGACCACTCAAGAGCAGTTATACCATGAGATGGCACTGTTGAAGTACTACAACACTATTCTACTTGCCCCTCACAAACATTTATCAGACAGGAAAAAACGTGGCATTATAGATGGTGTGGGCTATTTGGCGAACAGTTTATTTGGCATTCTGGACCAAAGATTTGCAAATAAATACAAACAAGATATCATGGCTGTGCAGAACAACGAAAACTATCTACTGGAGCTTATAAAAAATCAAACATCAATTGTTGAGCTGGAAAACAACGTTTTGAAAAAACATGAAGATAGCATGAAACGACAATTAGACGTCATCGATACTTTTATGAAGCAAACTAACGATAACTTTGCCAAAATTGAATCAGAAATGGAAGCTGTAATGGCGAGCAACTATTTTAATTCCGCATCTTTATCAGCTTATTTACTAATTAACAACTTAAAGAAAGTTCAAGATATGCTGCTCAACACCTTAACTGATGTCTACAAGGGACATATAGACATACATCTCGTCACACCGGTTAATTTAATGAAGCAATTAAACGAAATATCAGGAAGACTTTCAAGAACATTATCTTTGCCGATAGAAAACATAAAAGAAGATATAAAAGATCTCTACAAACTACTTTACGTTAAAGCACGAGTGACAGACAATTTTTTCCTGTTTGAGGTCCATATACCATTAATTTCGGACGAAGATTTCATGCTACATCGAGCGATCCCGTTACCCATCAAAACTAGCACGGGAACGTTTACCGTACAAACCAGCTCTGCATATATCGCCGTTAACTTCAGGAAGAACACCTTTATTTCTCTAACATCATATGATTTGAAACAATGCGTTCAAATGAAGCCAGAAAACTTTATATGCAACAAGAATCCACCTGTGTTCAACCTGCATAATAACAAAGTCCCTTGCGAGGCTAAGCTGCTAGCTCATCACACGTCATCACCATGCGACGTCAAAAGCGCGTCATGCAAGGACGCGTGGATTGAATTACACGCCCCAAACGCCTGGCTTGCAGTTTGCTGCGATACTTGCGCACTACGCACCATATGTGGGAATGACGTTACATCATATACTATGACGTCTTCGGGAATAGTAACTTTGGCCCAAGGCTGCGTGTTACAATCCAAATACCTGACTATTCATTCGCACAATCAATACAACAGTAAAATCAGATTGGACTACAACTTCAAAGTACCAACCCTGAACTCATCGGTCAACAATATTGTAAATATAACTCATTTCGACATCCCGCATCTACATTCATCAGAAGACTCAGAAACAGAGATCGAGAAACAACTGATTACTCAAAAGAACCAGGAAGAAAAACTTCCTTCCAAACTGTCAACTCACGACGTGCATCAATTCGCAGTCATCTATTTGCTGTTGGGAGCAGCCATTGTGGCAATCATTCTGTGGGCAGTGGGAAAACTCTGTCCCCACAGGCTTTGGAAACACAATCAACGAAGCCAGTGCTCACTGCAATCAGTGAAGCCACACCACGAGGAAATAGAACTCCAACCTATACCTCGAACGAGAAATTTACGTCAAGAGAAGACATCTGGATCGTCAACGACTGAAACCCAGCGGCCGCGACAGCAGCAGCTCTGTGCAAATGCGGACAACGACGTTGCGTTTAACTTCAATTAATTGTTTAGTTTTGTAATGGCTTTTTTTTCTCTTGAAATTAAGATAAATGTTACTGTTTCATCTCTTTAGAGGTTGCCAATATGTACGGTCTTTTACACCGTACATTTTTCTGTTTACGCTGCGACCTACTTTCGGGTCGCGCATTTAATAATATAATATTTTTTGTCATATTGATGAGTGCACAACTAACTCGCGTGCGATACACATCAAGAGAAAGAATCGCTAACTGTATACCTATTTTTTACTATTTACTTTACATAACTTTAAATAAACTACGGGAACTTAACGAAGGTTCTTTCTTTGCACTCCAACAACTAACTACAACTACAAAGAAGTGTAGGGCGCTAACTGGCTCCTACACCAACTGTAATAAAGACGTGTTGCGAACTATTTGACCACTTTGGGTGTCACGAACTATTTGACGCTGACTGTAGAAGCAATACAATAATATGTGTAGTAACGTATGACATCTGGTAATAAGCTAAAGATACCCGTAATACTATTAGGGGCCAGCGTTAAGAGTTTCACGTTTATACATATATTTAATTATTTGTAGAAGAACCAAACCAAAACCATTTGGAACCTTAATTTATCTACGCTGCTTACCATGCTGTACCTGTAAGCATTATTATTGGTGTACCAGAATCTCATGGCAAATGGGGAAATAAAAAATTGTAGAGGGCAATACTGGGGTAATTGAACTAAGAAAGAAAAAGAAAAGACCTTAGAAAGAAAGAGACCATATGTGTTTTTTGGTTTTTATGTCGATTTCACACATATTTTTATAACAAATGTATCTATAGTAGAATACTGCCACTCCATTTTTTTTCTACCTCTGTGGCAACGGTAAACAAACGATTTGACACAGGTGCCAGTTGACAGTTGCCATATGAAAAACAATATTTTTTTACTTATTACACTACTAAAGATAAAGACGATATAGGTAACGCCATCAGAGTTGAGGCCACGCATACAACAACACGTCATGCAGGGGGGGGGCACACTTACATATATCACACTTTTCATGCGACTACAGCGATCTCTGGTGTTTTTAAAGAACTAAATTAGCGGCCATCTTGGTTGACTTGTCAAACTTGTCAGTTGTCATTCATCGGCCATGGCCATGGCGTACCAAATTGTACGGTCAAGGACTTTAATTGATAGGCCACTTGCCAATGTTCGTATTTTAGCCGTATAGTGCAAATCGGGTTTAGCCGCTTATACTTCGTATATGCTGATTTGAATTAGACGGCTAAAATACGAATAGTGGCAATTAGCCTATCAATTAAAATTACGCGTAATTATAGCTACATCACTACCAACATATACATATAGATAGGTATACATCTATAGATACGTCACATTAGTTCTTCACCAGGGCGTAGGGCAGCAGCACCTTCCATACATGCAAATTTGACCATAGAGTTGCCACTCTTGTTCATATAATATTACAATACTCTTTGACGTCATGTAATGACAGCGGGATTTTGACATTTATTCGTACCGATAGCAAATTCAACAGACTCGAGATAGAATTACAAGATTGACTAAAACTTTCGTCAACCTATTTCTTAAAGAATAATTTAGGAAAATACATCTAGTTCAAACAAAACAAAAAATAAAATATTTGGATCTATTTTATATAAATCAGATATGCCTATTTTTCGCTATTTATAAAATACCGATTTTTTTCTAGCGAATATTTCTTATCAGTTTCAAATTGTTTTATTTCAAAAATAGGTTATATGAAAAAACAAAAATTGTAATATGCATAGTATTATATAACTTACATTTTCATTCACTCAGTCATTTCATTCATTTACTATCTTTTTTGCTTTCACTGCTTTATGTAGCTGTGTGTGTTCATTCGCCTCAACTCTGATGACGTTACCTTTTACCTATCATATCACAAACTAGTCACAAACTGAACACACAATGTTTTGCCACGGACTAGAAAAATGTGGTTTCACAGAGTACTTGTGTTGTTTTTTAAGTAATGCGATTATATTATCGCTTAGCTTTAAAATAATATTATTACAATTGTGACAAGATTCGATTTTATCTTGCGTTGCGCAACCCTAATTTGCCACGCCACAGACAATCTAGAAACTGTCTGTTTGACGTTTCAACGTCCGGTTAGCTTTCAGCTGCAAAAGTTTGACATCTGTGAAAAATTGTGCAGATTGTGCTGTGCTGCTGTTTATTATTTACTTTCTTAAATTAGGATCCGGCAATATCTTTTCTTGTGCTTAAAATACTGGAACCCTGGCTGTTTCTAACCCGAGCGACGGAAACACGATGGAAGTGGACCAGTTCGCGAGCGAGTGGACGTACGCCGGCGAAGGCTCGCGGCTGCCGCTTATCGACGAGTCCACGGCTTTAGGAACACAGGCTCCGAAAGACAGGTCACCTTCAATGCCCTTTCACTCCTAAAATCGATTTGTGTTAGGTTTTTGCGCAGTTTGTCTCAACTATATCTCTTGGTCTGACGATGCCCAAATTGGTCAGCGCGGCGTTTAGGCCTAGTCGCCGCCTACGCATTAGTTATAATTCGTTGCTATGTCTCAAAATGATTGAATAACACGTGTTCTTCAATACGCTTCAATGAATATAAACAAGAGGCCCACATTTTCCAACAGTTAGTCATTAGTGGGTGCTTGTGAAAGTGCATCATGGATCTGTCATTGAGTTCTGTCGGGAGGTGATTGAACTTGCTATCGTGTCTGTGTATTGTGTGTAAATTGCTTATCAATTTATTTGCATAATAATCCAGCTTTCCATCTACAATGTTTAAAAAATTGGTTTGATTAGTAACTATTTAGTTTTTATATTTACCCTATGATTTTTCTTAATAATACTGTAACTAAAACTGAAAAAACCAGAAAGAAAGGTTTAAGCTAGTTAACAAATCTTACCGTGTATGCCAGTGGTTATGTTGGTGTATATGGTTAAAGCATGCATCACAGATTGACAGAACCAGGTTTGATTTCCGGCTTAACTCATTCAGTGCCAATAACCTGCTTTGCATGTTCTCTGTATGTAGGCAGTTTTTGCTACAAAGCAGAAAAATGCCGTTACTGGTTAAGAGTGTAGCACGTAGCAATGTGTGGCAGCCAATGTTTTAAGCCTTTCTTTTCTGGATTTTTCTCAATGGTGTTCTAGCTAAAGTAATCTAATATATAAAAATCTTGTGCCACAGTGTTTGTCATCAAATTCATCCAAAACACCTCACCTGATTTTAATTAAATTTATTGTCTACATTTGGCAGGGCTGAGAATAGGTTGTAGGCTATTTTTTATACCCCTTTTCTTTGTAGATGGAGCCACGGGCGATGGCTAGTAACAAATAAAATTATTCTTTACAGAAAAACCATAAATATAAAAATAAAAAACTTTCTTAGTTTGATAGTGATTCACATACATATTACCCCGCTGCTCTATTATTAACACAATTAGGTATAAAAATATTATAAGTTTCATTTTACCTGATAATTTGACACCATTAGTATCCTCAATATGGACATAGAAAATCATAATGTGTGAACTGAAACCCCTCAATTAATTAAGATGATATTGAACATGGGGCTAATCCAGTTAAACCCAACCTGTGGCCTGTCAGCTAAGCTTCTATACAAGAGTCTATCTCAATTACGTTCTTTGTGTAACACACAACCTACCATAACCTACATTAGTCAGTTCATATTTATTAATTTCTGAGTAATTGGTTGTCTGGAAGAGATCGCTTTTTAGCGATAAGACTGCCTATTGTCTGCCTGAATTTTTATTTTTGTAATGTCACTGTACTGCTTTTGGTGATCAATAAAGAATATTTGTATTGTATTGTATTGTGTAACGAAAGTAGTCATGCAAACTATATGGGTAACTGTTGTTACACAAAGGTAAATTAAGTTTTGTTTCAATTAAAGCCCTAAAAATTGCTAAAACACATTCATGGCCCATCCAAAAAATAAGGTGGAGTATGGCTGTGCTAATTCATCCATACCTACAAATGACTTCAGGGAACATACCCATACTATGTGACCCATTTTTTGCAATATTTTACCCCCCTCCCTTCCCTCGGTGACCGCCCATAGTATTTTCCAAGACCCCCTTCCCCGTTTTCACATAGTAATTTCTAAATATGATTTTAAATCAGTTTTTGCAAACAGAAAGTTAAAAAATAATAATTGGGCTCATATTTGTCTTTTATTAATATAGATTTGCGAGATTTGCCTAGACTAAAGACTAGAGTATGTTGACTACGTGATGAAAACTTAAACCCCCTCCCCCCCCTAAACGGGTCACGTAGTATGGGTAGGGTACGTTCTCTCACAGCAACTTAGTAATGTTACTTTTACTTACTTATATGTTTAGGGCAGTGTTCCGCAAAGTGTGTGCTGATGCACACTGGTGTATCGTGGTCATTAGTTGGTGTGCCTCGGGAAAATAAGGTTACCTCATAAATCTAAATAGACGGACAGAAGAAAAATACTACCACAGATGTTAATCACGCTGATTGACATGATTTTTCATTTATGGTGTGCCTACAAAAAGTTTGCAGCACACTGGTTTAGGGCTCAGGTTTTCAACCTTATTCAGCACACCCCTTTGAAATTTATTTTGCTATGTTCATCATTTTTTTTAAGTGTTCTATCACCTACTGTCAATGTTGGGTTATATTATTGGTTATAGGATTTAACTTTTAAGAAAAAACTGGCAATATCTGTTAAAATAATTCTGACTAAATAAATATTTGAATACTTATATCCATATTTAATACTATCAGACTCATAGCAGTGCTGGATCAAGTGGAAATGCGCGTAGAGCGACTGCGTCGGGACACCGTACGCATCGAAGAGGAGCGAGACTCGCTGCTGTCCACACTCGACAGTGTACGTCACTCTGAGCTGCTCATGGAGGTCACTGATTGTAAGTTATATACTGGTCTGCTATGTTTATTTATTTAGAAACCAACAGTCTCTTATAGTTATATGTATTACAATTAGATTTTTATGAATCATAGACTTACAGTTTCCTTTCTTCAGGAAAATAATATAAACTTACATTAAAACTTAAGTCCACCCAGCTACCGCCGTCGCACCAGCGATTGACAACCCCAAAAAAAACACTATCAAGCGCCAACCAGTCCATCGCCCGCGCCTGACCAGCGTCTTCAATTGGTGCTGTGATTACTTTATAGTCAGGTTGTGTGGCGAATCAAACGCAAATGACAGACAGCTAGGACCCGACAATGCTACCCCCAGCGGCCAACCACACCGGCGCACGGGCAATATCTTGTAAAACCAACGAGGAGTTTACAGAGTTATTTCACCCCTTTGCATCAAAAATAGAGGATACATAAACACAGATAAAGTATAGGAAGTATATACATATACTTCTTTCTAGACTGGCAAACTGAGGGTGGGACTGGGAGAACATTGACCCTTTGTATGCATGGTGCTATATACATACTTAACTTACATATACTTATTGCGTGCTGGAGAAGGTTGCACACAGCATAAGCAGGAATATTATGATGGATATGGAATAAGTAAGTTGTATGAAACTGTAAGAAAGATGTCACACCATGTGCACCCATCTAGGGTGCCATCTTTTCTACAGTTTCTTTTATTACAACTAAATAAAATTATGATCGCGTCCGTAGTGTAACGAAAGTTAGTCGTACAAACTAACTATAACTTTATCGACAGCCCGCCTGACTCAGCAAGGCGTCCCCATACATCATCATCAACTATAACTTTCGTTACACAAAGGAACCAATTAATTTTTGTTTTATTAAATTTTTGAAAGCGACTTACATAGTAGAAGATTCATAGTCAGAAAGAGTGTAAGCTAGAAATAGCTGGGCCCAATTGCATAACAATGTACAACTAATATTACAAGCGGAACTCTCGCTTCAGTTATATTAACTAGAAAGGAAGTTCCGCTTGTAATATAAGTTGTAGTTTGTTATGCAATTGGGCCCTGGTCGTTATTGTCGCAGGCGACAAGGACGACATATCGCGGTACGCGGAGCGCATCCTGGCGCGGGCCATGACGGTGGAGGTAGCCGTGCGCACCGACAGGGACCCGCAGCAGGAAGAGGCTTTACACCAGGTAACTTGCACACTATTTCAAATAAATTACAACTGAAACTACCTTGAGACTCACTCATAGTGAAAATAAACTCATCACTCAAGTCTTAAAACGAGTTTAACTCTATATGTTTCGGCTAATCCGTAGCCCTTTTTACCGGAGTCACACGTCACGTCACGGCGGCTGACAAACGCACACTCACACACACACACACACACACACACACACACACACACACACACATGCACACACATACATACGTTGCGTATTAGTCCGAAACACGTCGAGTTAAACTCGTTTTAAGACGTGAGTTATCCGTTTATTTTCACTATAAATTAGAATTGTTGAAATCTAATATTTAATTTCAGTACTAAAAGCTAGTTGTGGAGCGCGACGAATTCGTACACCGACTTGACACTGGAGGCCATCTGTAAATTACGTCATATTTTTTCAATACGACCAAAGACCGTATTGTCTAACGCGTCTCGCTTTCATCATATCTTTCTATCAATCCAATACTATACTTATGTAAGTTGGATGACAATGCAAGTACAGTCAACAAAAAGTAGTCAGCTAAAAAGCTTGCTTTAAAAATGTTTTTATTTAACAAAAACTTATTACGGTGTGTAGGTGACGACCAGATGGCCTAGTGGTTAGAGACCCTGACTATGAAGCTTGAGATCCCGGGTTCGATTCCCGTGTCGGGGCAGATATTTGTATGAAAAATACGAATGTTTGTTCTCGAGTCTTGGGTGTTTAATATGTATTTAAGTATGTATCTATCTATATAAGTATGTTTATCCGTTGCCTAGTACCCATAACACAAGCTTTGCCTAGCTTACTTTGGGACTAGGTCAATTGGTGTGAATTGTCCCGTGATATTTATTTATTTATTTAGGTGAACATGTACATCGATCAGTTGGTGATGTCCGTGCAAGAGGACGGCTGCTCCGCGCACGCGCGCTGCCAAACCTACATGAACGCGTGCACCAGCGCGCCCGACGCCGCCGCCTCTGACAAGAACTTTGAGTCCGCCATCTTGGGTCAGTTGTCACATTGCTACTTTACAACAAAACATGATCTCAACATCAGTTTCTCTACCCATTGTTTTCCCGTTGGACACTATTTTTTCAAGCTTTTATACACCGTGAAATTTTAGTGGTTGTTTTCCCGAAACGAGGTGATTTAGTTTCGATTGTACAATAGATTTATAATTACTATTTTGATTAGAGTCAAAAATCCAATTACAATACAATACAATGACTCTTTATTGTACACCACAAAAAATACAATACAGAAAAACAAGTACATGACAAAAAAGAAATAAGGTAAGCAATGGGCGGCCTTATCGCTTCGAAGCGATCTCTTCCAGGCAACCTTTAAAAAAAGAAAGAAAGAAAGCAAGGAATGCATTACAGCAGGTGGTGCAATATAAAATTTAATAAATAATAATAAAAAACAAACATTTTATTAAAACAACTGAAAACATCTAATAATACACATCATAAAACATACATAAATAAGGGATACACAATATACTTGTAAATAAATGGACACAATAATAAAATTTTCAAGCACAGGATAAAAGATAGTGTTGCTTAAGCATAGATTTAAAAATGGGCAAAGATTTAGCACGCCGTAGGTCTATTGGTAGGGAGTTCCATAACCGAATAGCCTGGACAGTAAAAGAGTACACATAAAATTTAGAATTGGAAAGAGGGACAGTAAGAAGAAAGTTCTGAGAGCACCGAACAGAAGTAACATAGTTAAATCGCTCATTGAGGTAGCAGGGAGCTGCAGGATTAAAAAGAATGCCGTAGAGAAGGTGTAGAATGTGTGAATTACGGCGAAGGCGGATTGGGAGCCACTTGAGCTGTGATCGAAAATAAGAAACATGATCGTACTTACGTAGACCAAATATGAACCGAATGCACAGATTTTGAATTCGCTCAAGTTTATTAAGATGCTCTTCTAAAAGATCAGGATAACAAATGTCAGCATAATCGAAAATGGGATGCAGTAAAGCCTGAGCCAGCGCAACCTTGGTAGCAAATGGAAGGAAATTCTGAAGGCGTCTCAGGGATCCCATTGCAGCAAATACCTTCCTACTAATTTCGCACACGTGCGGAGACCATGACAGAGTGCGGTCCATAATAACACCTAGGTTCTTCACCTGATGCGCGTACGGTATCAGAACTCCATCAAAGAATACTGATGGCAAAGATGCAAAATCAACCCTTGGGATAAGCTTCAAGCTGCCTATAATAATAACTTGAGTCTTTGTCGGATTTACCTTCAGGCCAAAACGCTGGCTCCACTTTAGAATTTTCTTCAAATCCAGGTTAATAGTTTCAATAACCGACGGAAGATCGTCAAGCATGCCTTGTGAATATATTTGTAAGTCATCAGCATAAAGGTGATACGAAGAAAGAAGATTATGAGAAATAGAATTAATAAAAATAGAAAATAATAAGGGGGACAGTACACCACCCTGTGGTACACCAGCACAAGTGCTGCACCAAGAAGATCGAGAATCTTCCACCTTTATCCTTTGCCGACGACCCACTAAGTAGCTATGAAACCATTCAATAACCGAGGAGATATGTTAAGAGAGCGTAAAATACCAAGCATAATGTCAAAATCAACAGTGTTGAACGCATTGCTAAAATCTAATAGGGTTAGTACCGTAAGTTTCCTGTTATCCATGCCCAATCGGATATCATCAGTGACCTTCGCAAGTGCGGTAGCAGAGCTATGACCGGGACGGAAACCTGATTGGAAAGGATTTAGGAGGTCGTTTCTGGTTAGGTACGAGGTTAACTGTTGGTGCACGAGACGCTCCAAAACTTTGGACAGAAAAGGAAGAATCGAAATGGGTATATAATCAGAAAAGGACGATGGACTGGATTTTTTAGGTAAAGGAATAATTTCAGCATCCTTCCATACTAAA
Source organism: Archips crataeganus (assembly GCA_947859365.1). Lineage (NCBI taxonomy): Eukaryota > Metazoa > Arthropoda > Insecta > Lepidoptera > Tortricidae > Archips > Archips crataeganus. The sequence continues at coordinate 13,994,822 of OX402062.1, forward strand.
GGAAAAACCTTCGATGAAATAGAGTTATTGAGTATGGAAGTGATGACAGGGACGAGTATGTCGAGAAGAGGGAGAATCATAGCACGACTCACAGTATCCACTCCAACCGCATTAGAAGCAATGGATAATATGCTCTTCTTAACATCACTGTCGGTAAATTGATTGAAATAAAAAGGAGAAGTATCAGGAGTTGACAATGTAGAAAGATAAATCAGTGTCGCGTCTTTAGCAGAACTATTAAAAATAGCTGAAGAAGAGAGATGCTGGTTGAGCTGATCCATATTGATATCGATCGGAAAAGATGTTTGCTGAGATTTACCAACTCCAAGTGATTTGAGGAATTTCCATACTTTGGCAGGATCTCCATTTTCCACTGCCTTATGTATATGGCGTCTTTGAGCGTCTCGACAAACGGTGCTACAGCGATTTCGCAAAGCACGATACCTATCCTTGTTCCTATCAGAAGGGTCAACTTTGTACCTAGTTCTGGCTAAATTCTTCCTTCTAATCAGCGTTCTGATGTCATCTGTGAGCCAAGGAGCAGGAAGATGCTTAACTTTAACGGGTTTGACCGGAGCATGCACGTCATAAAGCTTGATGAGAAGAGAGTTAAAAAGTTCGATTTGTTCATCAACCGTGTTAGCTTCGGAGACAGATCCCCAATCAACCTTAGCTGCATCCTTACGAAGCAAATCAGTATCCATTCGTCCAAAACTGCGCTGCAAGAGAACTTTATGCTTAATCTTAGGAGGACGAATTTTATATGAAAGGTAAATCAAATCGTGGTAGGAAAAATCGTCGGCAGAACACTGGCCAGACTTAGCAACATGACCTGGGGAAGAGGTCATAGAGAGGTCAAGAAGAGATGGACAACAGTTCGGGAAATTATGAGTTGCATTAGAAGGTAGGATATTGAAAAACCAATTGTGAAAAACGAAAGTCGAAAATGACCGCAAACCAATAGTATCGCTTCGTTGGTACAAGTAGCGTACAATCGTACGATAGGTTAGGTACCAACGAAGCGTTACTATTGGTTTGCGGTCATTTTCGAATTTCGTTTTTCACAATTGGATTTTAAACTCTAGTCAAAATAGTAATTATAAATCGATTGTACAATCGATACTAAATCACCTCGTTTCGGGAAAACAACCACTAAAATTTCACGGTGTATATCTTTATTTTAACCCTTGCCTACAGGGCGACACCACCCATCAATTACTTAATGGCCTTTTTATGAGCCAAAACTCGAAATTTACCCACTTCTGGTGATCAGATTAAACAACATAAAAATAAATCCGAAGCAGGGGATTGGCCACTTTCTCATCTAATCTCTTATTATTCATATTTTTTTATAGCCTTGTCAAATCAAATGTCCACTCTTCTTGTATGAAGTTTCAAATTATAATAAGATTTAAGGATCTTGGAAGTCGAATCTAACCCATTCCCAGTGGTCGAATCGACATGAAATTTCGAATACATAGTAGGTTGATGACAATGCAGGAACAGTCAATTAAAAAATTTGTAATAAAAATTTAATTTATGACAAAACCTTGTTTGCAGGCTGCACTCTCGACGACCAGAAGCGAGTGAAGAAACGCCTCCAAGGTCTCTTGGACTACTTCGCCAAGCTCAACGTGACCTCGTGCACGTGAAGGTACCCCTTAACTCCAGCTTTCAGAGGCCTTAATATCACAGACACTGCCGAGGGACGCGACAATGACCCACATCAGTAATTATTTATTTTATATTTAGCTAAGAGGTTGATTTGAACGCAAATGTTAAAAGCCTGTCCACTAGAGCGGAGCGAGGGGGTAATGCGGAGCGGAGTTGTGGTCGTGGAGCTATCTAGCGGACTGGATAGATCAAATTACCAGAATTATTATTTTCTAGTAGCAAAATTCTCATTTGCATTTTTTTTTCAGATGCTTTTATCTCTATGGTTTTTTACTGAAGCTTATTTTCACAGTAGCGTTATTTCCCAATTTGAATTGACACAGAAACAGAGTCGACGGAGCTCCTTCTGCGTACTTTAGGCCCATCGGGTCGATGCAAACTTAACATAACCTTTACCTACCTATGTTTCGCTCCCCGGTTTTGTATGTTTTTATTAAACTACTTTTGCAACTCCTGTCCACTGAAAATTGGTGGATTTTATCTCGCTCACCGTTCCACTCCCTCACTCCGCTCCAGTGTACAGGCCGCCTTAAAGCGGCTGGCACGGTTGCCTCTAAAACTAGGGTCTCCTACAACATTGGAGCCATATTTAGTGGTCGCTGCAAAGTGTAGAAAGCCACACTGAAACATGGTCGCTAAAATAACATAGCGTGGTTTCTTAGAGACCGTCTTTTGACATCATAACGTAACTTTGTTTAAGTTGCCATGATGTCTTGTTTCCATTGACAACGTTTCAGTGACGTCATTTAAAAAACTTTGTAGAGCTTAAGGCTACGGGACCACTGACGCATTATTTATTATCTTGTGTCAAGCATTCGAGATCAAACGAGTTGATGACAATAGTGTAATATACGATATTTTTTGTGGTCCCCTAAATGGCACGGCTTTCTAGCACTGTTAGAAAGAAGCAAATAGCCACAAACGACAAAGCTAGTGACAGCATGTTGTACTAGCCGTTCTGGTGTCTATCGTACCGTTGTCGCGTCCTTGGCTAGTGTAGGTACCTAATTTCCGATCTCTCTAGCATTCACACTATTTGTTCAAGTGCGATGTTGCATTATGAGCGTTCCATTATAAATAGTTCAATTGTCAATCGAATAAACACGCACGCGCGAGAGACACTTATCAACTTGCCTATTGTTAATCTTAAACTGTAATCGAAAAATTTCTGCATTTTGCAGCTTGATCTTAATTTTTTTTAAGTAGTATATTAAAATGCAATACACTTTGCAACGGAAGCTATTGTGATATGATAATGCTTACTTTAATACAAAGATTTTGTTTATGTTAGTTTTCTTGTGCATTATTCAGTATACGGACCATTTATTTTATGTGACCTCGTTTGTGAGTTTTTGCTCTAAGACTATCTAGCACGGTTTCGCTATGCACTACCTTGGTTGAATGTAATTAGTTTTCTCAAAGTTGTAGCCTACCTATAGTTACTCTTTAGTGTTGCCAGTGCAGTTCAGTCGCAATGCAATTCCGAGGCTTCTAACTGAAGTCGATTGCCGCGAGTGCGTCGCTGGAGGTCAGTGGTTCCCAATAAAAGCGTGGTACAGCCTCTTTCCAGAGATAAAGTGATGTTATATTTCAATCAGTATAAATGTTTTTCAAGGCAGTCTATAAAATTTAGGAACCACTGTTTTGAGTAGTCTGTATGGTGCGCACTGAATGTATTCGTTGTGCGAAGTCTAATTTGCAATGTGCAATTAATTTCATTCAACTAGCATTTGTGGCGTTCGATCAGTCACTTGAAACTCGTTAGGTCATTCTGCCCACGATATAATACTAGTTGCATGTAATTTTTGCGTTATTGTATTCCTTGCACTCAGAATGGGAAAAAGTTTTGCAGAAATTTAAACGAATCGGTCCTGTAGCGATTCTAATTATTATTTTACTATAATTTTAGCGAATCAGAAGATGTTTATTAATGTAATTAATTCATATCGATCTGTCCAAAGTGGTAATTTTTGCAATAGACGCTCAATACGGATCTCATGTTTCTGTACTGATTGGGAAAAATAACAGACATATAAAGGCTATTTTTGGTAGTAATGAAAGATCGGAAAAAATGCTCAGAATAAATAATCAGCTCTAATGGTAAATGAGGATGTGATTTTGTACTAAGAAAGTTGGGAAAACCGAAAAATAACTTTTTGCGTACTGGATATGCTATGTTTAGAACGTAGTCTAACTGGTGGGTTAGTCGTTATTTGTTAGGGGAGAGTCGGAATTTCTCGATTCGTGTGATATGTAGGTACGATTAAATTACAATGCATTAATTACATTATAGTGTTTTTATATTTTTTATATGTGAAAATATGTACTCGTAAGTTAGCTAGCGCCTTATAACAATATTATTTAGTTGTGGCGTCATCGCCGCTAATAATATTGCGTTTTATATTTCTTTTGGCTGTCTGTGTTTTTTGAGTATGTTTAGAAATCATAATTTATTTCGAAAAACTCTTGACTTGCTAAAATTAAACGAATTTTGATGTAACAAAATTTAAACTACTAAAGTTAATAGGTATTGAGAAGTAAGTACTTAGATTTATGCTTATAAGGTGTTGAAGAAACGATCATTATAACTTAGTACTTAAGTTGCTGGACGATATTTACTTGGGCTTGATTTTCATACCTTCTTTAGTTAAATTTCTTTGAATTGTATAACAATTAATGTAAAAGCCTTGAAGGTAAAATTTTGTTCAAATTAAATAACTATTATTATTTTTTGTTTAAAATAATCAAAACCAAGCCTAGATTAATAGCCCCTAAAGCTACTTTGAAACTCATGGCATTAAGATCACTTTTACGCGAAAGCTCTGACGGATATATCTGTCTCTTGAATTGATGATGTTAACTGTCGCTTTCTACTTAGCTTAGCAGGAAAAGGGACGGTTGTTTCAGGCTCTAAGTTAATTAAAAAATACTGCTCCGTTTTCTAAACTTGGCAAGCGCGACAATTGGTAGTTAGCGGTATTGGCAGTTTTATGCACACATCACATAATATAGCTAAGGAACGAACTGCAAAACTCATAATACCGAAGCATAACTCTAATCAATCATATTTATTGTGCGGCTTAGAGCAGGATAGACAGGACCTTCCGTTTCCCATCTATTAGTGGAAGTGATTTAAAACTGCTCAAAATTACAATTTATTATGAAAATAAATTCATGTAAGTTAATGGTCGTTTCTGGGGCGAGTTTTCCTATGCGTCGAGCCTGTTGTTTTGGCTTCTTGTTGTATTGTAATAAACTCCAAAGTACCTCTTAATTATAGACTAATGTCTAATAAAATATGTAACGTTTCATTCAACTCGTTTCATTTGTCTCTCTCTAATATTTAGGGAAATTATTTGTGATTTTCTTCGGTTTTTGGTGTATTTATCGATGTATTACTTTATTGCACAAAAAAGGAACCATCTGGATCGTCAAATAATAATACCAACTGCAAACGCGCGGCTCGCGTGTGTTAAGCGACGTAATTCTGCGTCGTGGGGACTTAGTTGAAATTTAGGACTGTTTTTTGCGATATCATTAGTTTTAAGTGGATTAAGTGCCTCTTAATTCGTTCCTAATATGTAAAATGTATAAATTATAGGTGGATCATAGGTTTTTATAACGATGCAACTAAACTCCTGAGATCCCCGGTACAAAATTTTGCACATAGTAATGTTCATCGTTGAGGCCTCAGCATAAAGTAAACACAAAAACAAAGCAGAACTTATCATTTTCCTATCGGTCCCAATAATTTTCTATGCATTTTATCTTTGATCAATTATAACTGTAGATCCACAGTCGCGCGCCCGAAAATGTCCGAGCCAAATGAGCGCCACTTTGATAAAAGTGGCCTTCTTTTTTCTCAGTACGTTGCGTGAAATTGTCAAGTTTAGCTGTCAAGTGTCAACCGATATTCGACTGTAATGAAGTAAAGACTAGGTTTAAATTTCTGTGTAGGTGATGATTTTAATTGTTATGCAAACAAATAAAAAAGTTCGGACATTCTTTGAAGGGGATTTTGTTCGGCAATGTGTATCTTCAGTTATAATTGATCAAAGCATTTTATGTTCTTTATCTGTCAAAATGGTTCTGTTGTTAAGGAAAACTATCCGTGGATAGCTTGATTTGACTGGTCGTTAAAGAATTAATCGTAAACCTTTGTGTGGTGGAGAGGAGGATTTATGCATTTTATTTACCACTAATATCAATTTTGTATCGCCTTGTCAAAGACGAATAGAAATATGCTGAGCTGATTGCCAACATTCCCTAGTGGGAAATGCACCACAAGAAGTAGAAAATATCAATCGGATTATGTAAGGTAAGGTTTATAATCGTCATAAACGTATTTCTCAAATAAAAACTTTTGGTAGCAGTTATAAAAAATAATTTATTTCCACAAATCACATTACAATATAATTTATTTACATGATTTTAATGTAATGGATTTAATATAAACAAAGTAGAATGACTATGTTTCAAGTACTAAGTAATGTTAGGCATACAATTTTGTTGGTATCTACGTAAAACTAACCTAATGTCATTGCACGTTGCAAGTTTTTTACACAGTTACACATATATACACGCGAACAGTACATAAAATCCTAAGGTCTAAAAATTGTCAAGTCCAAATAAAACCACCGGCACCGTAGTGCTAACGCTCTAATCAGTATCACTTTCATTTTAATTTCTAAAGGGCACTATAGCATCCAATGTTCCGTCATCGGCAATACGTGTTGACTTGTACCTCCATGACCAAATTGTTAGCTTGGTTGTCCTGACCGTTGTGAGTCTAATCGTGATTTGATAAAAGAAAGAGTCTAACTAACATTTTCGAACAGTTTTTATTTGAGCCTGGAGCTGACTCACCCATATGGGTATAGGAATATTCCTAATATACCCAGGGCCGGATTAACAATGTTGGGGCCCATTTTCGGGGCCCCCTTTTCAGCTAAATAACAACCGCACTTTTCAAGAATTCAGATCAAATCAACTGGTAGTATGCATCGAAAAATAGCAAGAATACCTACTTATTGTCATCGAGGGTACTTTTCCAATTTAATTTTCACTCCGAAACCTTTTTAATTTCTTTGTTGCGCGATGCGGGGCCCCTAGGCAGTTGCGTAATCTGCCTAATACATACATCTCAGTCATGTAGAACCTCTCTATTCTCAGACCACGGAAAGTGTTAACAAGGCTAACACTCGACATGTCTATCTACTATCGTACCATTTGATTCCTGGGGGCGAATTCGAAAATCGAAGTTTCTTATCGTGCCATCTCGCTCATTCTCGTATTAAGTATACTATTAGTGTGAGTGAGTCGGCACGATTAGAAATTCGAATTTTGAACTTCGTATAAGGCCTGGTCGATCGATGGATTAGTGTAGTAAAACCATAACGGTTCTAATGTTTCAGCATACACTTCAATAGGTGACTGATATATAGGTATGACTCCGGCAAAACTAAGTAAATCCAGTTTTAATTTAGGTATGTTTATTAAAATACTGTGCCTTACTTTTTGCCACTGGAGAAGATAACGTTAGTAATAATCCGTTACAATTGTACCCCGGATTGATAGGTACTAAAGGTAGGCAAATCATCGTAAGCTCGACCAGGAGTAGGTACAACCTTTTCACCATAAATCAGTGCCCCAGTCACTTTCTTGATGAGTACAATGATGGATTGCTGAGACAAGGTTGTACTCGGATTCAAACTGCCGGTTTACTTCTAGATAAGAAAACCAAGGAGTATTCTCTTGTAGGCTTTGATGCTGTGATCCAGAGTTTGTGAACTCTGTGATGTAGAAGGCAGCCGTATGTTAAAGTATCCTGCAGGCATTTCTTAGGACGTTTTTCTTCTTGCCCCCTGGCCGCGCCTTCACTGGCCGCAGCAGAATTGTGCCGTTGCTGTTCAAATTCGTGAAATTGCCTGGAAAAAAAATGTAAGGTCAATCGCATAATGTCGCACTTTGAAATAACCGCATGTAATTAGATGACTATTATTAAGAGGAAAGTTTTAAGTTCGGATTGGTAAGCATGGCGCCGTTAAAGACATTTGTATACTTTCACTTTTGTTCAATCTTAAAATCATCATCATTTCGGCCGAAAGACGATGCGGATGGCGCAGAGCCGATCTGTTTGGCGAGCCTTGGGGGAGGACTATGTTCAGCAGTGGACGTCTTTCGGCTGAAATCTTAAAATTCTTTATCTTTTGTTAATAATAATCAAATGTGGATTATTATCAAAACGGTTGTAGTCTTGTAGTTACGCGTGTTCAGTTAGTAGCGGATCCAAGAGGGGAGGGGAAATATGTGACAGTTTCCACTAATGCTAATCTATGTAGCTGTTCGAGGAAGATCCAGAGCACGCATCTAGTCATAATTATAAAAAACATAACTTAGTTGAACTAGTATCCATTAGTGCTATGCCAAATATGTGCACTAATGAATATGATTGGTGCATATCACATGGATGGTAACGTAGCATAGCACGTTTCTGGTGAAAAAGCGAGACAGCGCGCGGAATACGGCTTACGCCCTCCTCTGCTAATGCGCGTCAGCCGGTAGCTAGCGCCACCAACTGACTGGCTATTGCCAGCTTCCGCTCACCTATGACAGGCGTGTGCGCGCAGTCGTCGTCGCGGCGTTAATAGCCGAGACAACGCGCGGAACATTGCTCCCATGTTTATCCTCTTTTGTCTACGCGAGTCAGCTAACAGCTAATGCCACCAACTGGCTGTTGGAATCTAGCACTGACCTATGACGGGCGTGTGCGCGCAGGGCGGCGGCGCGCGCTCGTCGTCGTCGCGGCGCTGGTCGGCGAGGCAGCGCGCCGCGAGCGCGCGGAACACGGCGCCCACGTTCACGTCCTCTTTGACGGAGGCGCGCATCAGCCGGCAGCCCAGCGCGCGCGCCACCAACTCCGCCTCGTCGCTGGAATCATAATTATTTCATGTTAAATCTGTAATTTTTGACGTGATAACGTCTAATAAATCGATGAACGCGCTGCAATCACGAAAAAGGATGACGTAATGTAACGTACATGTAATGTTACGTAACGTTACATGTACCTACAGAGCAGTGAAGGCCAGTTGCAATATTACATAATACAATCTTAGTACTAGCGCTCGGGTAATTTTCAATGCGGGGGGGGGGGGGGTTGAATGTTTTGTTATGACGTTGTCACGTTAAATTATTGTCCGTAAACCGACTTTACAGACAACCGGTTTTTAATACAAGCTTTTTTGCTGACTTCACCTATATATCCTATATATTATCCTTACCAAATACCTATCAAGAAAATCCGATCACTAAAAGTGTAATCGTAATCGGTCTTTAAACGGTCGGCGGTAAACTACGCCAAACGTGAGCAAAATGGGCAGAAAAAAAATATGGGAAATGGAAATAGGAAACACCCTTACCTACCTGAAAATAGGTTTTTCAGACTTGGCAAAATATGTTTGCCTGTGAACGGTAAAAACAAGTATGTTTTGGAAATCACAGACTGGCAACTATTTTGCCTATGCCATTGAAAGGGTACCTAAGTAAGTAGGTATAAGTATGAATATTTAAAGTTAAATAAAAGCTTGTAAAAAACATATTATCATGGGACATTTGAATGCTATCCGTTAGAATGCCGTTAGGAGATGATTTTGTGACTTTGTGGTTTAGCCATTACAACGTCATGCCTAGCTAAATAGCAAAATTAGTCTGAATCTAATGCCATTGCGTGAAAATTACTTTTACGCTGAATATATACGTCATTGATGTTAAAAAAATAAAATATTAATTTAATTTGTTGCGACAACAGGTTCCGTTGTTTCTTAATGGCCCACATAACCACACATTATGTTGGAATTAACTGTTAATACAAAAATTAATATCCATCTCTGACCTAGATACCGTTGTTATGTAGCTACGTACCTATGTGATATATATATCGACTTACTAGCTTTGAAACACAGCCCTTTTGTTCTTACTTACCGCGACAAGACCGTGTAAGGCGGACGTATACTTCTAAGTGCTAATTAAAATAAAATAAAGTTATTCATATTATTAATTCCATTGAAAATACTTTTATTTCGTCCCAAACCTCTAATACATTACACACTTACTCATAGTATAGAGTCAACAAACAACTAAAATCAAATAATGCAATCTAAGAATGAAATAAATAATGCCTAGATTGTAGGTACCGGCCAAGGAGATCAGTGAACTATCTACTCTACATTTTAATCTGGCAATATGAATATACTTAATCTTTGAGAAGTTCATTGCACTTTAATTGTAGGTAGGTACTCACCAAGATAAAAAGTTATAGGTTTGTGTATAGAATGAGTTTATAAGATTAATAGCATTCCAAATTGTGAGTGGGTCAGATCATAAATAATATAAACATCTAGGTTACTCACGGTCCGACGACGCATTGGTCCATTAGGTCTATTTTATTTTGAACTATAATTGTAGGGATTTCTCCGCATTCATTCTCCACCTGTAACGAAATTGTTATGAATTAATACCACATACAGTGACTAACTGCGCATTCTACGGTAGGTATAATTAATAACTACCTGAACAAAGTTTGCGCATTGATGGCTTATAATTTTAGGATATAAAAACGCATGACATTAAGACAGCTGATGGTTTTTAATTGAAAATAACTTGTAATTTATTTCAGTAACTCTGATAAATCTTGGATATCACGTCCTCAGAGGGCAGTCCGGACTCCCCTCACGACCCGACATGATTTCTATGCTGTCCACGACACTCTGCACTTCGGATGTTGTCGCCAGATTCCGCGTCAGAAGCATTCCACGCCCGCCTGCCGAACAGTTGATTCCTAACACATATTGGTCGTTCACATGCAAGAAGATGTACTTTGAGATTCGGTCGCACGATCGGTACATTGACTTGACTTCTTCCTTTCCGTAATATGTTACGTTAGTTAACTTCCCGACGTTGTTAATGTACGACGCCCGCACCACATTATCGTCCGGCGATAAATTAGCGCTCGCACAGTTGCTCCTCAATGCATCCACTTCACCCCGAGACAAGTTCTTAAAACTTATCACTTCGCAGCTTTCTCTCCGACGTCCGTTCGGTGGCCAGAAGTATACCGCGTGCCACTGATCGTGAAAGGCGCTCAAATCGAAGCTGCTCCCGGATTTGTAATAATCGATGCATTGCGTCTCGCTAGTAGAACTTTCACACGTTACAAGGGAAACCACGAAAACCAGAAGCGAGTATTTTGTGTGCATGGTCGCAAATTGGCCGGACGACTTCCAGCGGTGAACGTGCGCGGCGAAGTCCAAATATAGCTACGATATGTTAGCTGCGCCTATAATATCTGCTACTTAAGCGTCAGTAAACAGATGCATGACGTGACCTCTGTTATCGTTGAGATCGGGATGTCATTTACCTAAATTTGAGATGTCGAACACTGGACTCACTTTTAGAAGTGTTAACAAACGTGTCGACGGATATTGATAATTGGTCGAGAATTGTGAATTAACTATTAATGGATTTGCCGGAACCGGTTGATCACGTAGCTGCGCGTGATTGGCCTCCAGCTGGGACTTAATCGATTTAGCGACACGACGCCTGTAACTTGATACCTAAACTTAACATCGCTTGCAATTTCAGACGCTCGTACCGACTAATACGTTGTCCATGTAAATTTTTATTGGATGCCTGTCTGATTGTGGTATGTAAGTAAGTAAACTTTGTTGATATGTAAGTAGGAAGCAAGATAGGTTGCTGCATGAAACATAAGATCCTGAACCACAAGCTATATCCCAAACTACCTGTGTCATTAATCAACGATATGAGTGAACATACTTGCATGGTTGAGGTGGATATTGCCAGCAATGCTCACCCCACCAAGACCTGCTAAAAGATCTACAAGTGTTTTGATTAATGTAAATAATAATAAAAAGCTATAGACACAGGTAGCGCGAGCGCTCTTTTATCGCTTAACGTTCAGTGCATCCAGTGGCGTAGCGAGGGGGTGGGCGGGGGCGGCCCGCCCCGGTTATCATCCACTTAGGGGTGACACCCGGCCGTGAAAATCAGTAGTGCCACCTATAGAAACTCCTAAAACTGTGGCAGAAATTATTAGGTACATCTATTTTTTATTTTAACAGTTTTGATTGAGTTTTGGGGTGACATTTACAGTATCCACCCCGGGTGCCACCCATGCTAGCTACGCCACTGAGTGCATCCGTTTCCTACAGAGCCAGTCAGAAAAGGACGCACTGAACGACAAGCAAAAATGTTCCAAGCTTCGGGCCCCTGAGTGGCCCCATGAAGCTATCGCCTGAGATAACTTAGCGGGTGAGAAAAGCTGTTGGTATTTTTATCATCCGTTTCTTACTTTTAGCTTCCACGAGTGCAGCGCAAGGAAGGAATCACGGTCAGTGGTAGAGAAGGCGAGCACGCACGCATGCGCGCCGCGGTAGTACGCCTTGGTGATCGCATCGAACTCCTCCTGGCCAGCCGTGTCCCACAGCATCAGCCGGACCTCTTCTCCGTCGATTCTAAAACAAGACAAAAATAATTGTTTGATCCAGGTGTCACTTTGCGGATGCATTTCAATGAAATATAACCTTTTGTCTTGCAACCACTGTGGTAGCAGGGTTAAATGACTGTTTTTCATGCTCGGCAAATATGATGGCACTATTGGTACGGCGTGATAGAACAAGGGAATTAGATTTATAATGACACCATAATTGGCTAAGTAAAGTTTTTTGAAGAGATGCTAATTATATATTTTTTCGACAGTGGTCGACTTCAACACCAAGAAACTGTAGCTGTTTTATTTTTATCTCCTTTTATTTATTGGAAATATTTTTTTAAGTGTTCGAGATGACATTTGTGAGATTTTATGGCTGACAAGACGTTCGTGCTCAGTATTAAGAAGAAATAGAAAAAAAAAAACGAATTCAACTGTCGCTTCTGTCAATGTCAAATGAAATCTAACCGGTTGCGTTTCGTTTGCTTTGCGTTGTCCAAGAAGCAGTTCCAAAATAGTGATCGAAAATATTCAATCGTGATCCAATTGTTGTGCATAGGTCGTTGAAAAATGCGGTAAAATTGAAAGTCCGGATTTTATGCGGAGGTCGATAAAAATAGTCAAAAAATCACACTGAGCACACCAAAACGCAAAGCAAACGAAACGCAAACGATTTGACATTGTCAGCAGTGACAGTTCACTTCGGTTTTTTTTCTGTTTCTACTAAGTTCTGAGCACAAACGGCTTGTCAACCATAAAATCTCACAAATGTCGTCTCAAACACTCAAAAAAATATTTTCAGTAAACAATAGGAGATAAAAATAAAACAGCTGCAGTTTCTCGATCTCCAGAACGCCGACTGTCGAAAAAAAATATAATTAGCACCTCTTCAAAAAACTTTACTTAGCCAATTTTAACAACAGCTGAAGTTCAACGTGTGCTTAATAACGAAGGCACGTAAAGGAGCACACTCTACGTTTATGGCAGTTTTCTATCTCAAAACTACAAGAGCTGAAAGTCTTGACCCCACGGTAGTATAGATCAAGCTGTCAGTAATATTTGCCACCCAACACGATAAAGCCTCGTCTCTAATATTCTTCCAACGTAACTACTACATTTCCGTGGAATTATACAACACTTGCATAACTAATCAAATCAACCATTATGTCCATCTTCCACTAGTTTCTTTTGAATCTTTATTAGACAAGGCAGTGATAGTGACTGGTTGAGGATGTCGTAAACTATCCGACGGAAACTCTGTAAATATCATAACATAATTAATTAAGGTTAATAACAGTCGGTAAATTTGCATATTCTGACAAAACAGCCCGTTGGACATGCTAATTTAGTCCATCGTGGGCCTTGTATAGTTGGATTTATCAGCTAGAAATGAAGCCTAAAAGCCGATACTACGCCTGCAGTGTCGTATTTTCATCAGTCCCCCTATTGATTTCAGCTAACTCTAGTAAGTACCTATTTAATTAATGTTTGGGTAGTTCTACTGCGTTTCATACGCCACCGTCGTGTCTCATGCATGGTATTGAAGAAGTTGTTAGTGAATTACTATGACCGTTAAGAATTTAATAAACCGTTGCAGTGGTGTGACAAATGCCTGGAGAATGATTGCCATTGAAACACTAGTGGAACTGCTCATTTAGCAAATAAGTACCTACTACTACTTTGTATGGGCCTTTCTATGTTTCCATAAATGATTTCTACTTTTTGGAATTTATTTAGTGCCTTTTAACTCTTTTGGGGGATACCCCTTTAGCTATATATGAGGATTCGCCCAATCTGACTTTCCAATAAGTCGACGGCATGGTCTTTTTAATCCATCGTCGTGAAAAGTGCTGCTCAGCGGTACCGCTGCATTTTGCTGGATCACGCTGTACTAGCCCACGATCACACCGGCATCGCCACCTCACTCTGTAGCTTACTTTATGAGGACTTACTCAATTTGTCTCTCCAAGAAGTCAACGCCGATGGTCTTCTTGTAGTCCCTGGTGAAGGTGCCGCGGCAGTACCGCTGGATCATGCTGGACTTGCCCACGCCGCCGTCGCCCACTATCACCACCTTCAACGCCACCTCCAGCTCCTCCTCGCGCATTCTCGCCACATCCGACTCGCCTCACACAACATTAGTGTGCCACTCTCCTAGAACAATGATGAAGGTAAAATTAGTGATTGATAGTAAGTAACTATAAGTACCCAGACCGAAAGAGTGTGATTGTCTAAACCAGCGATTTTTAGAAGGAATCCACGGAACGCTGAGGTTTCGTGGAAGGGTCACAGGGTTCGCAGGGATTCCGCGGTCTGTCCGAGAGTAAAAAGTTCGTGGAATAGATTTCATACTCATAACTGCGCTCGCACCGTAATTATTTTTTTTTTATTTATGATTTGTTTTTTCTTCGAATCGTATAATAAATTTACATGTTCAAACAACAAGATAAATAAACAATTTAGCTATCTAAATAGCCAGCTAGGGTTTCGCCAAAAAAGTAAGTATGATTAATTAGGGTTCCATGACCTTATAAAATTGCGAACCTCTGCTCTATACCACAGGTTTCCAACATGGGCAATAACGCCGTTGGGCATTGAAGGTTTTCAAGGAGGTAGTGGCGGTTAGTAAGTTAATAAAAGGGGGAGCTTTAGCAAAAAGAGGGGACACTGTCGTACCTACTCCGGACATAGTTTTACCTTGGCCAGTAATAAATCCTACTAATATTATAAACGCGAAAGTTTGTAAGTATGGATGGATGGATGTTTGTTACTCTTTCACGCTAAAACGGTTCGACGGATTCTGATAAAATTTGGCACACAGATATTTTATAATCCGGATTAACATATAGGATACTTTTTATCCCGGAAAATTGCATAGTTCCCGCGGGATAGCGATAAACGAATTCTTCGCAGATGGAGTCGCGGGCAGCAGCTAGTATTTTAATAATCCCGCTTTGTTTCAATATCATGACATTTGAACGCGTTGTCGGTGAATATCGAAGTAACAGTTAGTAACAAATTCAGGAGCTAAATGTGACTCGAGAAAATAATGAAAATACTTAAGTCTTGAATGGATCGTGCACAGATGGGCCAGATATGGGCATAGGTCCATGGGCAGAATAAGGTTGAGAACTTGAACTTGTTCTCTAAACGAACCTCTTCGGCGGATTAATTGTTATGCTGGGTGACGGTCATACCTAACGTGAACCGTGTGGTCGTGGGCATTCGACGGAGTCAGGTGTCATGTTGTTGGCCAATTTCAACATCAACCATCGATTGACGTCAAGATACTTGGCTATTTAAAACGCCTGGCTTGAACGGGTTAGGTTTTGATTGTCTGCCGATTACGGCGCTGAATCCGCAGACAATATTTGATTAGAGAATCGCACAGCAACACGTTACAGTACAGCATATCGCTGGCATATTTAAAGCATCCATCACTTGGCACAATATTATCTACTGGTTGTAGTTTAGTAGGGGGTATGAGTTATATTTGACCTTTGCGTGATTTTGTCTCGTCGAAAGCGGTAACCGCGTTATTATTGTAACTATTTTTTAATGGACGAAATTGAATAAATTTGTACGTTTTATTACCCAAAAGTGAGTATATTAATAGTCCACAGTCCAGCGTCACTGGGTCGGCTAAATTACCGCTCTGTCACGCGATACAAATATAAAATTAATTCTGATCTCATTTGCGGCGCGTAGACGACTGTGCGAGGTGAGAGAATGTGAAGTGCCTTTATGAGTTATGTATAGCTGTTAACATCAAAAATAACGGATCTCGATAAGGAGATGATAGAAATGTTAACCTTTGCTTTGTCCGACTGTATTATTTTGACTTACTCTTTGTCGGTCCCTTACTAAATGCTCCTTTCATCCACTCAAGGGTTGACTGGTAGAGATCCCTTAATGGGATAAGTTCGCCTTTGTACATACATTTCAACGGTTGTCAATAATGTATTTCTTTTTTTCCTTATTTTTGTACAATAAAGAGTTTACATACATACATACATACATACCTTGTGTCGTATTTCCTTCCGAAATTGATTTCAAAATTTAAATTTATCTCTTGCCTGGTGTCATAATGTTCACGCGTTGTTTTTTGTTTATGTGGTTTTACTAAATTGTCGTACTTAATAATGCAATGTAATCCTTTAATTTGAACCACAATCTCCTGTTTTTTCAGCAAATAAACTTGAGGCCGCGCTTCGTTATAGCCTAAGCTAGGGAAATGAATACCGTAAAACCACATAACTATAGTCCTAGCCTGCAACAATAGTCCAATTTTCGTCCTTATATTATCCTTAAAATATTATATCTTACTGCTATTATTTCTGGGTATATAATTATGTTGTTAGGCCTAAAATAATTTGCTTAAGTCTAGCCATGTAGCTATCATATTTTAAGGATAATGTAAGGATGAAAATTGGTCTATTGTTGCAGGCTAGGACTATAGTTATATAGTTATATAGACGACCAGATGGCCTAGTAGGTAGAGAACCTGACTACGACCTGGACCTGGTCCCGGGTTCGATTCCCGCGTCGGGGCAGATATTTGTACGACTAATACGAATATTTGTTCTCGGGTCTTGGGTGTTTAATACCTATGTATTTAAGTATGTATCTATCTATATAAGTATGTTTATCCATTGCCTTGTACCCATAACACAAGCTATGCTTAGCTTACTTTGGGACTAGGTCAATTGGTGTGAATTGTCCCGTGATATTTATTATTTATTTAGTTATGTGGTTTTACGGTACATAGTTACCTATATTGTTTTTTAATTTAACCATACATGTGCCTCGCGCTTTTACATCACGTGAATCCTATTCCTCTTATCAGGGGCTGTATTCGGAAATGGTAAATGACGGGGCTCGAGGAATAAGGCTGACCCTTTGCACAGCGGGTAAGAAACAAGAAAACGCTGCAAAGTCGTCGATTTGCATTGCAAGATATTCGCAACGAGATTCGGAGACGAGCTTTAATTTTCTAGACAGTTCTGTCCTCGATTTATTGTTCTGAACTAGATATAGCTCAATAAAAAAAGTATACGCTACACATGGCCAAGGCATACCGAAATATTTAATTTATGTAGATTCATAAACGTGTAGTTGCGAATTGCGATGCAGCTGTCAACATTGTAACAAACTATCAGTTTACCTGTTGTGTTGTGTCTCATTACATTAAGTATATTGAATTGTAAGGTTCACGAAGGGTCATCAAAAGAAAAGTGATGGCTGTATATTCTAAGAGTCCTTAAATATTCATAGAATGGAGTCAATTGGTCGAGTTATTTTTGAATGCATCTTTTATTTGATCAACTCTGGCTGGTTCCTGCCTCATCGTGTTTGCGAGACAAACACAAACCTGTTCTGGACAAATAGTGGCTCTATGGACATTACGCACCTAGTGATAAAGCAGCGGTTTTGCAGAATCGCCTGAGTACCTACATAAGTACTTCTAGGTTTTAATTCAGATTAGACTGATAATATAGCTAAATAACAAGTGCAAGTCAGCAAGGTAGGATCTTTATCGCAATTAAATTTTAAGTGACTGCTGCTGCTACACACAGATTCCAAACTTTACATAATAGTATTTTATGCAACGGTTGTATAAGTGAGGTCTTAAAAGGCGAGTGACGTGAGTTGCGATACGAGCGAATGCGAGTATCGCAATGGAAGACGGCACGAGCCGTTAAGACCAAATTATACACCGTTGCATACAATATTTTTCCTACGAATCGACTCTACTGGTACAGTCGGGTACAGTAGGGTAGAGTAGGGTAAAATAGGGTACAGTAGGGTACAGTCGGGTACAGTAAGGTAAAATAGGGTACAGTAGGGTACAGTCGGGTACAGTAGGGTAAAATAGGGTACAGTCGGGTACAGTAGGGTAAAATAGGGTACAGTAGGGTACAGTCGGGTACAGTAGGGTAAAATAGGGTACAGTCGGGTACAGTAGGGTAAAATAGGGTACAGTAGGGTACAGTCGGGTACAGTAGGGTAAAATAGGGTACAGTCGGATACAGTAGGGTAAAATAGGGTACAGTAGGGTACAGTCGGGTACAGCCGGGTACAGTAGGGTAAAATAGGGTACAGTCGGGTACAGTAGGGTAAAATAGGGTACAGTAGGGTACAGTCGGATACAGTAGGGTAAAATAGGGTACAGTAGGGTACAGTCGGGTGCAGTATGGTAAAATAGGGTACAGTGGGGTACAGTAGGGTAAAATAGGGTACAGTAGGGTACAGTCGGGTACAGTAGGGTAAAATAGGGTACAGTAGGGTACAGTCGGATACAGTAGGGTAAAATAGGGTACAGTAGGGTACAGTCGGGTAAAAAAGGGTACAGTTGGGTACAGTCGGGTACAGTAGGGTAAAGTACCCGACTGTACCCTATTTTACCCTACTGTACCCGACTGTACCCTATTTTGCCCTACTGTACCCGACTGTACTCGACTGTACCCTATTTTACCCTACTGTACCCGACTGTACCCTACTGTACCCTATTTTACCCTACTGTACCCGACTGTACCCTATTTTACCCTACTGTACCCAACTGTACCCTTTTTTACCCTACTGTACCCAACTGTACCCTATTATACCCTACAGTACTCGACTGTACCCTATTTTACCCTACTGTACCCGACTGAACCCGACTGTACCCTATTTTACCCTACTGTACCCGACTGTACCCGACTGTACCCTATTTTACCCTACTGTACCCGACTGTACCCTATTTTGCCCTACTGTACCCGACTGTACCCGACTGTACCCTACTGTACCCTATTTTACCCTACTGTACCCGACTGTACCCTACTTTACTCAACTCAGCAGGTCTAAACTGGGCTTTAGTGTTGAGTGTACCCTACATTTAATATTATGTGGCAGCTAGGTGTATCGTAATAACGACATTACGACACGAGTGCTGTTATGGCGAATAGATTAAGTATAGACTTTCTGAAGTCATATTATCTATGTTCTTATATATTTGTTCGCGACCATGTAAAAACCAGATAAAAGAACAGGAGTAGGAAAATATATAAAATAAGAGGACGACCGCTACCTACCATATTATCATAGTCAATCTCTAGATAAACAGAAGGGTTTGCCAACAATATCAAGCAATTAGTTGGCTACAAAAAGGTTCCAGGGCGATAAAATTCCGTGACACATTAAATTACACTGCATGGCATAGTTGACAAAATTATCTTAAGGTAACTAACTAATAAAGCAAAGAAGGAAAAATCCGAGAGCGTGTGATCTAATAAAAAATGTTGAAGCTATTAAAATATGAATGTTAAAACCATTCAAATAAAGATATCGGAGTTTTCTCATAACATTCTATTGCCTGATCATTGTCGTTAATCATTTATGTAGAATGGAATAGTATCTATCGTTTCTAACCAGTAATTAATAAAAGTATTTCTTACCAATATTAATTGTTTTGAATAAATAAGAAACCATATAATAGGGAACACGCACGGGACACATTTTCTCTTAAATAACTTATTGTGATTCAAAACGGAAAGTTTTCATTTATTTCTAGAAAAATTAAATTTAGTTTGGGGTTTCTGTGGACGTCGTGTAATACAGGGTTATTTGTAATTCACTGACATCTTCTTAACCCTGAATTCCTATCACTCAAACAATTTTTTTTTGTTTTACGACTTTTTAAAATGAAGCACTTTTTTCCCCATACAAATACACAGAGTATCGTAAAAATAAGAGGTAATCTCAAATTTTCAAAACGTTATTACACCAAAAATATTAAGTTATGACAAAAGCCGTAAAACAAAAAACATTTGTTTAAGTGGTAGGAGTTTAGGGTTAAAAGGATGCTAGTGAATTACAAATAACCCTGTATAATATGATATCATAACAAATGACTGACGTGTGGGGTCTCTCTATCAAATCGACAATTGAAAACATCTATGGTAAACTTACCAATGCTCAACACCTCAACGCCCAGTAGATGACACACATCTGTCATCTGTCTTACAATGACACAAGATTGAAGGTGTCATGTATTGAGTCAGTGTCGAGCACAGGGACGTTTACCGTATATCTTCGTATATGTATAATCAAGTATAGGTATAAGATATTAAAAAAATCTTCCGCAACTCGGTTTGCCAGACAATAAAGATTAATTTGTACAAATAATTATTTGTATAAAAACAATGCTTGCTAATATTCCCTCCCTTAGTCTCTATATATTATCTTCAAACATTAATTTATCTTTTGTCAATTGGATATTAATTATTTTCAAAAGCACAGCAAGCATCACAGTCCAACAAGCAATCCGTGTCGGCCAAGGCAAGCTTTGTAATGACTCTGCTTATAATTTAACTCTCGCGTTTCTCTTCAGAATTCCGCGCAGTCATGCGAGCAGATGAAGTATTCCGATTATGTCAACACCACGTACTTATTGACTACTCGTTTGGTTTGCGTTCGAGGGAACATCTGTTGGACTGAATCTTATCTTAAATTCTGTTTGACAGCAGATATCTCTAAAAAGTATGCCTGAAAAGTTAGGGAATTAACAAATTATTTCCTGACTCATACATAACTAATGTTTGGAGGACTTAATCACAAACTATTAACTTTTGAAATTGAGGTAATTTTAGCAATTAATAGTTCCTGATTAAGTCACGAGAAATATTAGTTATGAGTGAGAATCGTGAAAGTTTAAAAGATTATACATATTTGCTGACTGTAGAACAATGTTCCATTCTCAAGTTATATTGTATGTATTGCATTTAGAATAGGCAGGTGGGTGAGGTTACCTAATAGGTTACCAACAATACTTCGAGTCAACTTTTGTCATAGAATCAGAAATCATTAAACGAGCCAATACTCAATTAATTGACTCTTGATTGTTACTCATAAGAGATAATCCGTTTTTGGCTGAATGGCTATGCAAGCTTCGGCAAATGATGATTTAAGTATTTTTAATGCTGTCACTGTGGTACCTATCTACTTTCCTCGTTTGGTTTGCCTTGGGGTCCATACTTACTTTATAAATAATTTTCCTCTTCTAATTAAAATAGACGAATCAGTTGTCAGGAGAGGGTCAAACCTTAATGTAGGTAGGGGTACTAAAAAAAAAACGCGGTGTACGTTAGACATTATTCACAGCCAGTTCGGTCAAAGTGTAACTGTGTAACTGCTACTACTACCTTAAGGCCGCCATTAAGGGAAATAATAATAACACTGCGACTAAATGGTTGGTAAATATACAGGGTTATTTGTAATTCACTGACATCCTCTTAACCCTGAATTCCTATCACTCAAACAAATGTTTTTTGTTTTACGACTTTTTAAAATGAAGCACTTTTTTTCCCATACAAATACACAGAGTATCGTAAAAATAAGAGGTAGTCTCAAATTTTCAAAACGTTATTACACCAAAAATATTAAGTTATGACAAAAGCCGTAAAACAAAAAACATTTGTTTAAGTGGTAGGAGTTTAGGTTTAAAAGGATGCTAGTGAATTACAAATAACCCTGTAGAAACAGAACGGCATGTCTTCTAGGTAAGTACTTTCTGGGTATCCTGTACACAATCATGAATGTCGGTGACGCTACAGTGATCGCTATCGCTGGTTCACACGTGCGCAGACGCCGCGTGCGCAGCGGGGTTGCGTCGACGGTTGTCTGATCTGATGCAGACGTTATGTTATAAAGCGAATTTCGAAGTGGTATTACGAAAGATTAATAATATGCAAAGGTGATTGTAATACTTTTCTAGTTCTAAACGAAGTAAACGCGGTGTAGACAAGGAATTATAAATAATATTGCTGCATAAATAAATACCTACAAAAGCGTCACAAATAAAAAAAACATTTTTATTGCAAAAATAGCATTTAAATATTATACTAAATGCGATTTTAGCATTTTTTATTTATTTTTTGTCGCTTTTGTATTTAAACAGCGATATATTAAAATTCCAATTTTAATTCAAACTTTTTTACGGAAGGTATTTTTCGTTGACTCTAGGTAGATTTTGGAATATTCCAAATTTCATTCCATCCCAAAATTAAAAGTTAGTTCGCCCACTGGGAATTGGTGAAAATTGATACTTAGTTTAGTAAGATACAAACTAAAAATTTCTTCAAACATACACAAAACTTGGAAATTAGATGTTTTTATTTGCTTTTTTCAACTGCTATTTACTCAACTCTAACCTCAACTGTTCTGGATGTGGGGACAAAACCATGTAAGTAAAATTTTATAAATATTTGTACTTGCAACGTCATAAATAAGTGATCACTTTTGTACCTTGTCGCTTTCAGTCGTTACATAATTTCGTATGGCTTTTCAAACATGACGTCAAAGTGATAAGGTTCAAAAGTGACCAAATAATGACGTTGAGCCTACTTAGTAGTTTTATAAACAAAGCGCAAGTATTCGTTTATTACAATTAAAGGACAAATGTACAACTAACACGAATAAATAAGTAGGTACTTGCAAAGGTACTTGCGCTTAAAAACCGGCCAAGTGCGAGTCGGACTCGCGCACGAAGGGTTTCGTACAATTATCTATAAAAATCACGTTTGTTGTATGGGAGCCCCCCTTAAATATTTATTTTATTCCGTTTTTTAGTATTTGTTGTTATAGCGGCAACCAAAATACATCATCTGTGAAAATTTCAGCTCTCTAGCTATCACGGTTCCCGAGATACAGCCTGGTGACGGACGGACGGACGGACAGCGGAGCCTCAATAATAGGGTTTCCGTTTTTACCCTTTGGGTACGGAACCCTAAAAAGTACATTAGCAGTATTGTCTAACACGCGGACGCTTGCTTTCGCATTCACTATTTTTTTCTGTCAAACGGTATAAGATGGTGACAGAAAAAGATGGTAAAAGCAATGGTTAGCGCCCATGCGGTAGACCGGTAATTCTCAAAGTGGTCCACGTGGACCCCCAGGCGTCCACGGGAGACTCGACGGGATTTAGATTTAGATCCAATCTTCACATTAATCACATTTTTGCCGAGTTTTGGGAATATGGTACAAATGTAGCTGCAAGGGGTCCACCGGAACCAGCTAAATTTTGAAAGTGGTCTATGATACGTTAGACAATAAGGCATCTGGTTATTTATATCTTATCTACACATCATCAATTCTATTTACCTACTTTGATAATGATCAAACAGGTTCATCAAATGGATCCTCATGATCGGGATCGTGACAGAATGGTTAATTTACCGGCAGTCATCAAGGAGAAATCATAATAAATGACATTTCAAACGCTGAAGCTGATATACATCGTGTGCTAAGTCTTTGGAAAATATTATGCATATCAACTAGATAATGTACAAACAACTTGTCTTGATTTGAAGATGCTTAGAAAGTGGAGAGACCGGCCGAGTTGGTTTAAGTGCTCGTTGGAAATATTATATTGGCATTTACGACCACTGCCAAACGACATTTCAGTTAAAAGCGACTATGGGTTGGTTTTAATTCCTTCGACCATGTTCTTGCGTTACTCAGAAATCACTGAGCAAGTAGTTTAAATTAATTAAATATACTTATTAGCTATTTTGGCACTAATTATATGGGTCCCACTGAAAAACAGAGCTGTGGCTTCCCGCAACATTATGCTGAGTGGGGCCCAATTTATAATATTCTATATTTTTTATTTTTATTTTTCCTCTTTTTCTCTCTAATTATCAGTTCTTTGACGTAGACTAAATCGAGCTCCATGATGTAATGCAACTTGCACAGTTTTTCTAGCAGGTGTATACTGGGTTTTAGAGTCAGAAATGCAGTATTGAATTGAACGCCCTCGGGCGAGACTTTCTGTTATAAACATACATTTTGTTTGATTGAAGCACACATCACTCAATCCGATGCCCGCCCACGACCGTTTGTTAGGCTGCCATTGCTTTCCATCTTCATAAAGCCCAGTTAAAGACTTGCAAGAAAATCCGTGACCGTTGTATTACATTAGGTACTGCGCTCGGTACATACCTATCTCCCAAATTAAACCACATCGACCTGACCTTATACTATACGGTGGGAAATGTCCTGAATACGTACCTCAAATTACAATTAATGGTAGAGAGCTTCAACGGACCTATAAGTTCAAATGTCCGGGGCGGTAACCTATCGATGTTTAGAAACTCTTTTACTCGAATTTCATTTATCCGAAAACGGTTCACCGACTTTTTAAAATCCATATGTTTTGTTTTTCCACAACTCCACAATAATGCCACGGATTCATTTAATCACAGTTTTATTTGCCAACAAATTCAAAATCCCGAATTACATTAATCCATTTTTTTATTGGCCAACCTAATCAGTGGCCATATTTTCATAATCTAAATGTAACGAAAAGCCGAAAGTATGTTTTTATTATCTACCTGCTTAACCTAACATCAGAGTAAGACAACATTGCTCAATTTTTAGCGAGCGAGCGAAGCGAGCGAGCAAGACGGTTCGGAGCGGAAGCGACTCGGATAGATTAGGTTCAAAGGCTAATGCGGGAGCGTAGCGGAGCGAAGCATTAATTAGCATTAGGGTGTTAGTTATTTTTTTTATAACCACCTACGAAACCCCCTACCCACATAGCAAAGTCAATAAAATATTTGGGCAACATAAAACAACAACATGTTTGTTTGTTTGTTTGTTTATACTTTTTATTGTACAAAAGGAAAACAAAAAGGTTACAGAAAAAAAAATGATAAGTACAAAGGCGGACTTATCCCTTATCAAAATGAATATTACGCTCCACACATAATTGTATGGTCGCCTTTTGTACCCCTGACCTTTGCGGAATTACAATTTTGCAGAATAAATATGTATTTGGCAAATGACCCTACGGAATTTCATGCAGTTGGATTTTGAATCATTTGGCAAAAGAAAATATGGTAAATAAAATTTCGGACAAACAATAATTTGGAAAATGAATAAAAGGAGTTTCGTTTTCGGAATTTTAATATTCGGAAATGAGCTTTGCGAGAATATGATAGGTAACCATCTGGGGCATATAGTACCGAATCGAGCGGGAACGGAGGGCGATGGCGGTTCGATGTAATATGCTGATTCGGCGGTTTGCTCGTTGTAGTGAGCAAGTTAAAATATATTTGTTACCGTTCAATGGTGTGTGTGAAGTTCCTCAGTTCCCCATCCGCACTGGGCCCACGTAGGAACTACGGGCCAAACCCTCTCGTTGTGAGAGGAGGCTTGTGCCCTGCAATAGGACGTAGGGGTAGAAGATAGAAACTGCCGGTAAAGAAAACCTACAGAGCAGAGGCGCTACTACGAAATTCGAAAATCGAAGTTCGTATCGTATTAACCCTCTCACTCTCGTGTCAAATCATATTAGCGTGAGCGGGACGGCACAAAACGAAGTTCGAATTATGCACTTCGTGGTAGGGCCTCTGATGCGTCTGTGTTGTCAGTTATAGCCTTTTGTTACAGCAGTGATGTGTTCCTCTTATTTAATTACAATATGATTTCTCATGCTTATTTGCTCGCGACAAAAAAGAATCCGTTGTGATGCGTGTAAGGTGATATGCAAGAATTACAGTTAGTCTTTACGAATCGAATAACTGATACAGTAATTAGATATCGAGCTGTTATTCTACACTTGCGTTCGTTTTCGCACCCGCCTCTCGTAGCGCTCAATCTAATCAAATTGTAGTTCATTTCAGCTTAATGTGTATGTACCTACTACCTAGTGTCCCTTATTAGTTTTGTTAAAGCAAGCAAATTTAATAAAAAAATAAACAATAAATGAAAATCTTTAGTGCGAAGATTAATTTGCATTGTTTATCATTTCATCAAAATCCGTCCAGATATTTTGTAGTGAACTTTTGCATTTATTAAAATTAAGATATATTGTATGTATGTATGACCATTTATGTGTATTGTGTAGGTACAAATTAACTATTAAAAACTAAGCTCTCCTTTTCGGCAGTATTTTTCAGGAGATTTCAAAATATTGTTTACACTTGTCATACAATAATGCTAGTTTGCTTTCTTTAACATAACTATCATATTGAGTAAGTGGTACTACTCCGTTTCATTTTAACATTAACTTTGGAATCTTTTTAGGGTTCCGTAGTCAACTAGGAACCCTTATAGTTTCGCCATGTCTGTCCGTCTGTCTGTCTGTCTGTCTGTCCGCGGCTAAGCTCAGAGACTGTTAGTACTAGAAAGCTGTAATTTGGCATGAATATATATATCAGTCACGCCGACAAAGTGATTAAATAAAAAAAAGTAAAAAAATTTTTTTTAGGGTAGGTACCTCCCATAGACGTTAAGTGGGGGTGATTTTTTTTTCTCGACTAACCCTATAGTGTGGGGTATAGTTGGATAAGTCTTTTAAAACCATTGCGGGGTTGCTAATATGATTTTTCTATTCAGTGATCTGTTTGCGAAATATCCAACTTTAAAATGAAAATTTTGTTTAAAATCAACCGTCCCCCCCCCCCCTCTAAAATCTAAACTGTTGGGTGGAAAAATTTGAAAAAATTCAGAATGGTAGTAAATATATCAAATTTACTAGGAAAATTATAGCGGCTAAGATTGCTTGGAAATTATTTGTAGTATAAGAGTAAATAGTAGCCTAAGGTATAAAACATACCTAAACTTGGATGATTCCGTACACATACGAAATCCTTAAAAAAATATTACTTGATTTTTTCGTAACGGCTACGGAACCCTACCTTGGGCGTGTCCGACACGCTCTTGGCCGATTTTTTGAATAGTCAAATTTGCGCATGTTTTACAATATATCCTCATGTCGGACGTGAAAAATAGTAATATTTTACTTAACACTTATTATTGTTAACTGATCCAAGTTTTAAATGTAGAAGTTATAACACATTCATTTTATTAACATCATTATGCGAATGTTACCGTTAAGCTTTGAATGTGCGAAGAATGTCGGGGATTCTGTTAGCCGATGGATGCACGTCTGTCATCCTGAATTAATAAAAATTTTATTAATTTTCGTGTTATTTGCTTCTTTTTGTTGGTATTTTTTATATTTCCTGTCCTTATTTTTTTATCTTAATTGTTTGTGTTACTCGTTGCTTTAGAGTCAAATAGTTAAGCTGTATAAGTTATTTCTAGTTAAATAACGATACAAAATGTGTATATGTACACTCCATTCCAGATATCATTAGACTCAAAAACACAAGTGGGTATCTTAGTTATTTACCGTGAACTATTAATCAAACTTTTGAATATTAAAATTAACACTTTTAAGAAATTGTTTTGAATAAACTGACTTTGAATGTAAAATAAATAATAGATTTAAGTAATGAAGTAATATTCACTTGCATATGAAGGAACTTACTTCATCAGCATGCTTATCTGTTTAAAAAATATTTCTCAACATTCCTTTCCAAGAAATTTGTATACTTATTTCACTGATAAATCAAGAGACAAGTTATGAACCAGGTAACATTACTGAAACCACTTTTTATGCTATTAGTACTGGATGGGGCCATACTGGTCTTGCTATAATTTTAACTTACGAGAAAGAATTCATAAGAATTACTTAAGTAAATTGTTTTTAATGACAGAATCCAACAGCCAAGAATTCACGTTATTCACACATTTATGTAAATTCACCTCAAAGTAATACATATAATATTAAATTATATATACATATATTATGTATACAACTATCCTAAACTAAAAGTATGTACAAAAAGAATAAATAATCAATCAAACAATCAACAATCAACAATCATTATGAAAAGGAGTCCCCTTTTTTAAGTCCGTCCGTTACCTTTTTTACTCGGAAATAAAGCATTCCATATATATTTATAAATATTTAATGTTGCTTATATATTTAAAAGTGTGCAGTCGTCCGAAATGCGGCTACTCTCGCTAGAGTCGGTAGAGGCCTACACTGTGTCCACAACCGGTCTCCGAGAGCGCCATTAATATCAGTAATTGGTCTTCCTGATTCCCTCAATTAACCGATGTGAAATCGCTCTGGATTAGATCATTGCTTATTAGATTAATTATAAGATACACATCAAATGATTATTTTTTAATTGAAAATTATATTACAGCTCGATCGAAACTTACAGCGATTGTGATTAAGTACCTAACCTATGTTGTTCATTTGACTCTGAATCATTATTTCTTGTATAATAATTGTACCTTCTGTATTTATTTTTATTGCCGGATAAACATTTTTTTTCTTTCTTAATAACCCACTGCGAAGGCTCAAAAATACCGCATAGTACAGTAAGCACCTAATTTTGATGTTACTTTATTTTTATTCTCAAACCCCCGGTCGGTTTTCATTCTAAATTTATAGAGAAGCCCATTGAAGAACAAGACCAGTTTAAATTCAATTAAAGTAAGTGAAGATCTACAAAAACACATCTGTGTGTAAGTATTCATCCATCTCCGAGGTCCTATCCTTTCAATTAATCAGCAACAAGGTACATCCGCGTCCATCGGAGATCCAATTATCGGTTACTCGGGCCAATCGGGGTTATCGGGCACAGCACCCGTGCAATGTCTTGGTTACTATTAGTTAGAGATTATAGACTGACATGCAAAAATTTATAGATTACCTTTGCCTAGTATCAAGCCATGCCACTAATCGTCTTTATGGTTTCAAGTTTAAATTTAATTCATATGAAGAGATGAAATTAAAATGTTGAGCGAGCGAGACACTACAATCCACACATGTCGAGAATTAGTAGACATTTTAGAGCAGATGTTTGAGGGAAAAACTTGTATTTACAATACGGATTACTCACGTCTTCAAACGAGTTTTAACTGTTTCATTGATATAATAAACTAATTTATTGAATCAGGCGTTACTTTGCGGAGGTCCATATTAATGAACTAAAACAATTACTTTGCTCACCCGCGACCTTACAATAGTTACGTTTATGCAAGAAATGTGCGTTCATGCAGTTCCTCCACCTCCACACTGTACGAACACACACAAATCACATAAACCCAACCATCACCACCACCAAGCTACACTGACGCGTTTCGAACTCAACCAGAGCTCATCTTCAGAGTTACCACAACCGTATGCTATGCTATGTTAGTTTAACGTTTGGTAGCATAGCATACGGTTGTGGTAACTCTGAAGATGAGCTCTGGTTGAGTTCGAAACGCGTCAGTGTAGCTTGGTGGTGGTGATGGTTGGGTTTATGTGATTTGTGTGTGTTCGTACAGTGTGGAGGTGGAGGAACTGCATGAACGCACATTTCTTGCATAAACGTAACTATTGTAAGGTCGCGGGTGAGCAAAGTAATTGTTTTAGTTCATAATAAACTAATCACAGTTCTGGCTGTATGTAGGTTACTGAGGTCTTTAGTTAATAAGTAACATAGCAGGCCAGGCAGGCAGGCAGGGGGCAGGGCTGTCCGTCACATGGCAGGTGTATGTCTGCATCTTTAATATATTTAATTTCAGTTACCAATAATATCAAAAGTATGCTCCAAATACATTTTTTTTAGTATCATGATAATGCCATGTCAGCGAGTTGCAGCTGGTTCTAAAATTGAAGTTCGAAATAATTAATAATAATAATTATTAATAATTAATAATAATAGTTGTAATAATAACGACCGCTTTAGCCTAGTTGGTAGTGACCCTGCCTACGATGCCAGAGGTCCTGGGTTCGAATCCCGGTAAGGGCATTTATTTGTGTGATGAGCACGAATATTTGTTCGTGAGTTATGGATGTTTTCTATGTATTTAAGTATTTATTTATCTATATAAGTGTGTTTATCGTCGTCTAGTACCCATAGTACAAGCTTTGCTTAGTTTGGGACTAGGTCGATTTGTGTAAGATTGTCCCCTAATATTATATTATATTTATAATATAATATTTATTTATTTATTTATTCATACTTATCTTTTGTTTGAAAAAAAAACAGCAAATCCCAAAAAGCCCAAAAATCTGTGCTTTATGAATGACGCATTTGCGCATTTGCGGTACCCACGGTGTATAATTCGGTCAATAAATAAATTAATGAATTCACTGCAGTTGCTGTTAAATCTCTTTGATTAGTATTCTTCATACACTACTAAATTGTTGAAGCTACATTACGGCCTACTATTTATTAAACTATAACATGCAAAAGTTTCCGATCACGCGCATACCTACGCGTCCGCGATCGCCGAGATCTCATTGTGTCCAGTGTTCAAGAACCTTCGACGTTTTAGATTATAATTTATAACACATTTAAATAAAGACTAAATAAAGATTTTATGTACAAATTAAACTAAACTTTAACACCTTCCTAGTAACCTAACTGGTCGTGTGTGTTTTCAATTCAGTCAAAACTGTATGGCTGGTGATAGGCAATATTAAAAATGCCAGCAGGGTTTCAAAGCCGCTCTACGATCAGATAAACAAATTCGTAATTTCTCATCGAAGCAAAGGTTACGCTCAGGGGAGACGTTCAAATCAAGATTTTTTACAAAGTGTTAAGTCAGTTGCTACCGCGCTATACTCTTAATTAAGGGTAGCTTTATACTTCCAGTCTCTCTGTACGTACAGTAAAGGGTATAAATATATAAACGTTACCATGGCGTCAAAAATATCTATACAACTCTATGCCATCAACCATTTGTCGACAGGAAAACCATTTTTAAACATTTTTCGACAATTATTAGATATTTACTCAAGTTTATTCGATAGTTTGTGTAGGAGGGCGTTTTCAAAAAAGTGAACCCTTACTTTTTTTTGACATTTTGTAAAAAATATGGTTTTTCCTACTCAGAATCAAGAGCACAATCGATTTCGATAGTTTAAAAAAATGTCCTCAAAAAAATGACAGTTTTGCGACGTTTTTTTTCATACATTCAGTATGGGTGTCGGTGTGACAAAACTGACTCATAAAATTTTGTATGAAAAAATGGGGACATTTTTTTAAATGATCTGAATCGATTGTGCTCTTGATTCTGAGTAGGAAAAACCATATTTTTTCCAAATTTTCAAGAAAAACGGAAGGGTACACTTTTTTTGAAAACACCCAGGAGTCCTTTTCTGACCTAGGCCTCATTTGTACGCCGTGGTGGAGGAGCTATCAGAAGCGTCGCAGGCGCCGAAGTCCCGGCCATTGTGTAGATATTTGCATAACCAGTGTCCGTGGGACCGGGCTATTAGCGGAGCTATGTTGGCTATGCATGCCGCTAGCGATTGATTAGACGGGGAATTAACTTGTAATTGTTGTAACCAATGCTGTTGGATGTTTGATTTTTGTTGCTCGATACCTGTCTACGTAGTTTATTGGCTTAAACTTGGAAAAGTAATTGAGGGTATGTATTACAATACCGAAGTACGAAAAACCGAATGTATTAAAACATCGAGTGGGTCAAAAGACCGACACGATTTTTTTCTGAAACCGTAAACTTTCAGAATTTATTAAAACGGCATCATACAGAACCCATTAGGTTAGGTTAGGTTTGTTTTATAACAATCTTAAAAAGTTAACGGTTTCAGAAAAAAATCGTGTCGGTCTTTTGACCCATTCGATGTTTTAATACATTCGGTCTTTCGTACTTCGGTATTGTAATACATACCCGTAATTGAACCCCATACAACGATAGCGGGATAGTTTGAATGGTTTCAAATAAGTGACAGTGAAAAAGTATCAAGGGGTTAAGCTACTTTTGAGTTCGGCTGTACACAAACAATGTTATAGAAAGGTAAATTAGAGCATCACACGTTTAGCCAATAGCGACATGCAAAATTTAAGTAGGTAAGATAAACGTACCAATGCTCGACACCTCAACGCCCAGTAGATGACACCCATCTGACACCTCTCTTACTATGACATAAGATTGAAGGTGCCATGTATTGGGTCAGTGTCGAGCACAGGGACGTTTACCTTACCTAAGGATTTTGTGTTTTAGTAAAATTGTAAGGTATAGACGTTTATGAGATAAGTTCGCCTTTGCACATGTGTTTATGTTATCCGTTAAAACTTAATATACTCGCCAAATACTTTCACTATACCTGCCAGCAAATGATCTTGATCAAATCCGAGTCGACACACGTTGAGTGCAGTTAGGTTAGCGAGTAAATTACATAAGACAATGCTTGCATGGCCTCTCTCACTTCCTCTACTCAGCACTTTGTTGTGAATATGTGATTCTGTGGACGCGATCAGTTTGATTGACCTTCAGTGTTTCGCTTTTGTTTTGATGAATGATTCATAAAATAAAGAATAGGTATCTGAAGTTTTTATTCGAATCGCAATGTGTGGTCTGAGCTGTACTTTCGTTTGGCAAATTACGTTTCCCAAACTGATTAATTTGGCAAATGTTTCATTTCCCAAATGTTTATTTTTTCTGAAACTGTAAACTATTCAGGATATATTTCAGGACTATTTTGTAGGTTAGGTTAGGTTAGGGTTGTTTTATAACAATCCTGAAAAGTTTACAGTTTCAGAAAAAATAAACATTTGTGAAATGAAACATTTGCCAAGTGAATCAGTTTGGGAAACGTAATTTGCGAAACATTAGTAAACCCAGCTGATTTGAAGCTTATAAAATCCGTCCCTTTTACACGAGTAGGTATAATAAAAGTTGTGTATAAGGTAAACGTACCAATTCGACACCTCAACGCCCAGTAGATGACACCCATCTGTCACCTCTCTTACTATGGCAAAAGATTGAAGGTCTCCTCCGTCCATCATACTCCCAAGTCAAGCGTGCCTATAGAAGTTTTACTTCAAAAACCCCCGATTTTGAAACATTCTTCCGCTCCGCTCGGCTCCGCTCCGCTCCTATTGGAGTTAGCGTGATGATATATAGCCTATAGCCTTTCTCGATAAATGGGGCTATCTAACACTGGAAGAATTTTTCAAATCGGAGCAGTAGTTCCTGAGATTAGCGCGTTCAAGCAAACAAACAAACAAACAAACTCTTCAGCTTTATAATATTAAGTAATAGATTAGGACACGCAATCAAACAAGCAACACGGACGATATTGTAAATATCGGCGTGCGGGTAAAACGAAACAACGTGGCGATCCTTGGGGAAGCCAAGTCCAACAAAGGACGTCTTTCTTGTATAGGTACTTGTTGACTTCTATACATACCTGGATAATTTATAGTCTTTTGATATATTAGAAGTAAAAAAAGTTTCTGAGGTCTATAGAACAGCTTCATGTTCGATACCCGTTAGCAACCACAAGGAGTGTTAGCAACGATGGTCATTCAACTCAGGAATGTGATACCGAACACACAGCCCACAATCGCTCTGACAGCCGACTCCTGATTACCTACGCGTAATTGTCGTTGTGCTTCTTATTACAAGAACGTTCGAGAACGTCCGAAAACCTTTCTAGGTTTATGTTATCAGAAACAACTTGTATGTACCTAATCGTATCGCAGAGTTGTTTTACAACGATCCCTGTGACACTTGCAATGGTAACTATACCTATAGCATTAGGGTACCTATAGAATCTACCAAAAATTATTGTCTTATGTAATTTTTACACGTAGATCAATGTAAAATGATTGTACAGTCGAGTTCTCCAATATCTGTACAGCCAACCGTTCATAAATATATAAACATGAACCTTATGTTACGGTAATAAGGTCTATGTACAGATATTTATGAACGGTTGGCTGTACAGATATTGGAGAACTCGACTGTACATTGCGTTAGACGTAGTTTAGTTCCGAGGTCGGTGTAAAAGTTAAAACGTATCAGAATGCAATAACTAAGTTCTTTCTAAGTTTAGACATATAAATTAGTTATCTAGTTATTTCCAGAACTAGATTAGATACAGACAGGTACACGTTTTATATCTCTCTTTCGTTCCCATGATTACAAAACACGTAGTTAATTAAACATGCTTACAAATAGTTTTCCTTTAAACAAATACGTAATAACAGCATTATTCAATGTATGACCTGACCACTCAAGGATAACCGCTTAACGCAAGCAAGCTTCTGTGAAAATAGGTAAGTATAGCTTTAATGATAAGTGAGAACTCGTAACATGAGCGTATCTAGTTAAGGTGTGGTACAAATTTTAAAACTTGTGAGCTACACGATAGATCCAATTAATTCACCTGTTACACTTATTACTGTGCCGCGCGCGGACGTCGAACACAGATTCATCATAACCTAAACCGATCATTATCGACCAAGTGGATCGTAAAAATATAAAATAGTAATTTTCGCTGTAGGCACGCTATTATAAAGTAGAGATTAAACTCATTATTTCGGTTTAAGCACCGGGAAACGGTAAGTTTATGGCAAGTTCATAAACATACAATGTGGTGTGTAATACTATAGTAGTCTCTTTTTAACATGTCTAGTGGAAAAAGGATAGTGGCCATTGGACTTGCGATAAATGGTCGATAACATCTCTCTAGTATAGCTGTATAATGTGCGAAATAACTAGATGGTGGATTATTCTGAGAGAGCAATGTGGATTGCAGAGGAAAACATGATTTTAGTGTTTGGAATGATTTTACAGGATAGCCCACATTTAGGTAGTTAGTTAATAGGGATGTTGACACCACCAATCAACTGACGTACTTTTTATGAGCTGTCAAAACACAATTCTCCCATAGTGTTTGAATGGCAATAGCAACTTATGACGTCACTTGTTCGCCAACTCAATCAACTATTTATTTGTTTTAAAGCTACAAAATCTTATTTTGCAGTTAATCGAAAATTAATCTGGTTTATAGGGCTAAATTAATGCGTTTTTTTACTGGAGTCGAAATTTCGAATTATTTTTTATTGGTGTCACAAGCCAAGTCACCACGTAATCGTGACCACGGTCGCTGCAATGTGGCGAAACGCAACTTTAGCAGTACCTATGTTATCATCGCGATAAATCCTGAATCGTGAAAGCTTTTTAAACATTTCATAATTAGGATATCCTACAATCAAAGGCATGAGACAGGCTGTTGATGATATTCGTATTGTTTAATAACTGTACTTAATTGTGGCCATTAAACATCAAAAAGTCATGAATCGTTATTCCCCCAGAAATCTCGTTCGTTTTAATGTGAAGTAATGCATTAGTGCTATCACGAGTGTTGGCGTGCTGCAGCGGGAACCCGTTTTATGAATGGCCGGCACGTCCTTGCCGCGACGCTCCGGTGACTGCACCGCTCCGGCCTTGTAAACAACCTGCCACCTAAGCCACCTTGCGCTTGTAAAGTGGTCATAAAGTGTCCACCCTATTAAAAGTATCTATCTTTTAATAGGTTTTAGGGTTCCGTACCCAAAGGGTGCCTCTTCTTCTTCTTAAATTTAAGAGCTATGCTCTTGTCGGTGGAGTAACCGCCACTCCGCGTGGTCTGGACACGACACCCACTTTCCCCTTTACCTCGTTAAAATAGGTCAATCTTGGCTTTCCTCTGCCTCGTCTTCCTTCTATTTTTCCTTCCAGCAGGATTAAGAAAAAATTGTCTTCACCCAAAGGTCCCGTACCCTATTACTGTAATTCCGCTGTCCGTCTGTTTGTCTTTCCGTCCGTTTGTCACAGGGCTCTATCTCATGAACCGTAATAGTTAGACACTTGAAATTTTCACCGATTATCTAGCCGCTATAACAAAAAATACTAAAAATTAAATAAAGTTAAAAATTAAAGAGTCATCAATGTCATCATCATCATACAAAAAACGTGTTTTTTCAGCGATTTTAACTCTGGCCACGGTTACTACGCATAGCGAGCGACTCTATACTGGCCTCTAAGTATTCCATATACCTATCACAATTACTTTTAATGACTTTTATGATATTAGGAAACGATTAATTCAAATTAGGAGCGTAACAATAATAACGCATTGGTTTCAGTACCTAATCTTAGTTTGGATGCGGTTTGTATTAGTCCGTCTGCCTGCGGTTATGCCCGCATCAAGTATTGCAACCATTTTTATGCAACCTGTCTGCAGAAATCGAGTTTAAAACAATTTAGCCGTCGTTTCCTCGTATAGGTATTATCGATTTCTTGGTATAATGTCCAAGATGTTTTATTTAATTGAGGTGGTTAACACAAAGGCTTTTTGGAGTGCCGTGTTGCGTCACATCTTTAGTAAATAAATGCCGTGTAAAATAATCTCACGTAGCGATTGACCCTATTGTTGTATATGAAAATAACAGAATAGATATAATTAATAGCTGGCTCGTTATGTCAGAACTTTTAAAAATGATTTGATAGCTCTTTGTGTGTATAGGTGTGGTTTATTTATTAGATACGAGTATACCTCTTATTGAGTTATCTGCTAAATTCTTATGATTAGGCAAATAGTTAGGTATTATATTTATCTGCCATGGAAAATATTTAGAACAAAGGAAGTAGTTATCAGCAAAATTTTAAGAAATAAAGATGTAAAGAAGATGGAAGTAGAAGCCATAGGCAATAAAAATTTACCAATATTACCTAGTGATTTAAGAGAAATTATACCTTCAATCTACACTAATATTATAAAGAGGAAAGATTTGTATTTTTGTATGTAACAAATTTTGTATGAAAACCGATTTCAAAAATTCTTTTGCTGTTAGAAAGCTGTTGAGTGACATAGGCTACTTTTTACCGCGGGAAAATACCTTCTCCTACGGGAAAATTAATATATCGCGGGCGAAGCTGCGGACGGAAGGCTAGTCATAAATATATTTATTTACTAATAATATTGTTAATCCGAAAGTAACTCTGTTTGTCTGTCTGTTACCTACGTCTTCACGTTTAAACCGCAGAACCAATTTAAATGAAAATTGATATGAATATAGTTTGATATCCTGGAAAGGACATGCTTAGGATAGTTTTTGTCCTGGAAAATTCTATACTTCTCCCGGGACAGCCTTAAACGAATTCTTCGCAGACGAAGTCGCTAGAAATAGTTGTAGTAATAAAGTTGTATCTATAGCTACATATTATTACTCTAAATTTAGTTTGATTACAACGTACCTACCTATTATTTTAAAGGGTACGAGGAAAGATGGGTTTGTCAGAGCCCGGAGCGACAATTGCTGTTTGCCGCCGCCGCTTACCACACAGTTACTGGAACCGTTACTAAATAAATAAGTTCGTACTATTCTCCGGGCAATGCAGTACTCACCACCTATCCACAACCACAAGATTTATTATCGACGCTCAGCCCACATAGCTCTTAAAGACTTGACCAAAATTACCGCCAGTCAAGGCGGTCAGAACGAAGAAACCAATTCTTAAAATTAATTTACTGATAGAAATTTATATTTCTGATTAAACATAAATAGGCTAATTTTCATCACGACACAGATAAGTAAAGTTGCTATCAACAGCTAGTATGTATATTAAATCATAAACATACGTTAATTGTACCTTGCCTATGTGTCGTCAAAAAAAATCATTTGTTTCAATAAAGTTTCAATGAATGATGTAAAAACTGAAACAACTTCATGCATGTCCATGTGGACAAGAGAAGGTTAATAAATTATCAATAAAATACGGATCAACTTTTTAGAGTTCTATCCTAAGCTACATGTATAGTATAGTATCTGACCTGTTTTCATTAGTTCTAAAGATTGAGTATCTTACTAGGTAATAGTAGATTGTACACCAAGGGGATAAAGCACTGCATTATGTCACGGGCGCGATATTGAATCCTGAGCGTATCGAGGGACTCCAGATTTAACTCCCGAGCGTAGCGAGGGGGTTTTTTAGTTGATTCCCGAGCGAAGCGAGGGAATTAAGATGGAGTCCTGAGAGCAGTGAAGGATTTAAGCGCGCCCAAGGCAAAATCAGTTTTATCCCCGAGGATTCTCACCTTTTGCGAGACAATAAAAACCAAGGCTACTAGAAAAATACTCGAAATAGACCCAGAAGCACTGATTCTGACACTGACTTTGCGCCTTTCGCAGTTTTCCATTTGTCGAAATCTTTGTAAGCTTTTAAGTATTTTTCCTTCGACTTCTCTGGGAATACATTATTAACAATTTCTAAGGCCGGCTTGCGCAGACCTGGGTTAGCTACTTAACTCCAAGCGAGTTAACTGCTAACCCAGGGTTAACAAGTGTCAAAATGTATGAAACTGTCATTCTTAACCCAGGGTTACCGATTTAATTTTTTTACCCTGAACTGTGCAAGTGGTCCTAAGGCGTCTAATTTAATGGAATCAGGAGTCAAATCACTTTCGTCACTCGATATTTTCCTAATGTTTTATCTTCTTTTGCAGTTTTGATACTTAAAATTGCAGCGTATTGAAATACTCGCGGCTTTTGTTTTAAGTATTGATTTTTTTTCGTTCGGCTTGCCGTGGCGTGGCCAGCTCGATTTTCGAATAAGTTCGATTTTCAAATAAATGAGGCGCGGCGCGCGCCGCCGTCCACCTCCTCGCCGTCGGCCACCAGCAGCTGCAGCAGCCGCGCGCCGCGCGATTTTGACGAAATTAGACTTTAAATGCATAATAATAAGAACTAAGAGAAGTGAGAATCACATTACTGCCCGGCGGGTTATAATGAAATTCAGTACAACATTACACCCCGGCAAAAGACAAGGGCTATAATGATTTACTTTGAGTAAGGTTTGCATGATATATAATGAGGCATTGTCGAGCAGGTGGTGTGAAAAACCTTTTTTATTTCCACCTAGTAAGTAATGCTCTACTTCTTCAGAATCTATAGTTAAATATAGCAGGCATAGTTTAAAGCTCTACAACATCCCTTCGTTCTCGTTGTGTCGTATCATGGAGTCGACAGGTGCGCGTGGACAGCTGGCACCGCGTTCGCTTTTTTGTTTCCTACACGCTTGCCCAGATGCCCAGTAACCTTCTGAACATAACACCGGATAGATGAGACTTAAGTGAATAAATTTAGACTTTATGGTTTTCCGGTAGAGTCTAAATTACACCCTTGTTACACGAATTTGGATAATGATAGAACTCATAATTAATATCACAACGATAGAAATCATAACAATACCTACCTACTTTAAAAGTAATAGATTTGGTCGTATTGACATCGATTTCTTGGATATTTATAATCTTCTAATGTTCTTCTTTTCCAATATATAAAAATCTCGTGTCACGATAACGAACTCCTCCGAAACAGCTTGACCGATTTTTATGAAACTTTTTTCTCTATATTCGGTAGGTCTGAGAATAAGGTCGTAGGCTATTTTTTCTTCGCGGACGGAGTCGCGGGGAACAGCTAGTTTTTCAATAACTATAACCAAAGAATTGGATACGTCGTCGTGTATCCGTGAACTAAACTTCCGAAATCGACGTCAAACATAGCAAATGTGAAAATAATTTAAACTAATACAGTAGCCTACATTTACTTAGTATTTCCATAAACATTGGATTTAAACGAGAACGGTTGAATGTGTTAAAGATTTCCATAATTTTGATTAATATTTTAATACATTATGTTGCAATAAGGCACGTAGTAAATACTATGATTTATAGTGTCAACAATATCGCTTTACTTATCGATTTGTTGTGTAATAACGAAATGTGTAGCAAGGCTATGAATATTCAGCAGAAAGTTACCCGTTTTGTACGTACCTATAATATAAATCATCACCCACGCATAAGCTTGCTAGAAAGGAAACAGTATATAACACCTTATTGACACAATTTTAACTTATTTGCAGAGAAAAATGTAAAATTAGTAGCTCTTATGTAGGTAAGTACATACTATACAGCTAAAAAATAGCTATGCAGACAAAACGACCTTTTGAGCTTGTGGGTCTTTTTACGACAATAAAATTGTCATCTAGATGAGTATACTGCAACCCTAATACGATACGTATTCTATGTAGAATGCAAGGGTTGTAGTTAAAATACCGACCGGTAATTGTCGACTCACAATAAATCAGAATAATGTACGACCCAATAATTTGAACCTTCTTGTAATATCCATAAGCCTAAGGCTTTTAAGATAAGATGTAGAATATAAAAAACGCTAATGTGAAAATAAGCTTCAGTAAAAAACTATGACGAGGAAAAAGCATTTAGGAAAATCTGCGAACGGAAATTTTGCTACAAGGAAATTACGATTTTGGTAAATTGATCTAACAAGCCCATCAGAGATGTGCAACGATGCGTTGCAAGGGATGTGTGTGTCATGAACCAATAGAAACACTTCATTTAAAAGGTCCTAAGTGAATGAAGTGTTTCTATTGGTTCATAACACACATCCCTCGCAACGCATCCTCGCACATCTCTGGTGGAAACGCAGCCTAATTCGGGTTGGATAAATACAGGGTCGTACACTAACTGCATCCGTGTGAAAGTAATTTTGACGTCTGAGGATTAAGAGACATGACGACAGCTGGCGATGGGTTTTATAACCTCAGTGCGTTGTACTGAAGACAGTTAACACCCCGAGAAAATGTGTAGCTTCATTCACAAGCGTGTGTACCATAACCATAGACTATAATTATTGTAAACTTCACACACACGTAGTCCGCGCTCCACTTTTTGCCGGCCCGCCCAATAAATAATTGACTTATAGTTGTAGTCTCGCTTCCGTACACTTTCCGTGTCACTGGATTATTTCCGCCATCTTTATGTAATCGGCCATCTTGGAAACCGCGTCGTTACGTTTGACATAATGAATTTGTTACTTGATTGTGGGAATTTTGAAATTGCTTTAATTCATAATGCTGTGTAAAATGTTGAAACATGAATACACTTGTTATATTAATTAATGTATGTCAACTCGGACGCTGAGAATGCTGATATAAACGTAGTTAAATGGAACATAATTTAACCGCTCTTAATTTTTATGACCTAGCCTTTTGCGGCGTAGTTAAGGCCGCGGTTTTTTTCACACGTCAAGTAGACGAATGATGAAATGAATTGAAAAAAACAAGTAACTAGCCAGACAGTTTGAAAGCTTAACTCTGATGCTATTTACCTTCTATTTTCGTTTAAATATTTAAATCATCATCGTTATTGACACGCATTAGTAGGTAGGTATTTTTTCATTTAAGTTATTGCTAGACGCAAACTTCCAATCTAACAAAGGGGAGATCTTCGCCATCTCCGTATTGATTAATAAAATTATTCAGTCAATACCAACTTACGTAAATGAACACTTCTACAGATATTTTTACAGATACTTATATCCTATACTTAGATGGTTCATTTGTCCGCTCCACTTTCTCTCAGTTATGTTGTGCAAAGACCCACTTGGCGACGCATTCTTACAAACCAGGTTGCACTTGTAGCGAACAAACGTGGAAAAATATCACGACCTTTATTAAGTGTTTACCTAACTATCGATAGTAATTATTGTAAGTATAGGTAGGCAAAATATCAGTTGCATAAGGCTCGTGCTCATTCCATGTGTTATTCTTTGCTATTGTTAGGTTATGGGTCATTCTTCGGAATCGGATTCTCCGTCTGATTCCCTTGGCGTTTTTTACTTTTACTTTTTTAAACCTATTTACTATAAAATATGAAATTGTATTTAATTATAAGCAGATTTATCGAATAGGCATTAATTTTGGTCAGTTTGGTATTGAAATATACTACTTTAAGTTTTCAGTGCCAGGGGAATAAGAAAAATGACAGGTGAATAAGATAAAACGCCAAGGGAATAAGAAAAACGCCAAGGGAATCATAC
Organism: Archips crataeganus; assembly: GCA_947859365.1. NCBI lineage: Eukaryota > Metazoa > Arthropoda > Insecta > Lepidoptera > Tortricidae > Archips > Archips crataeganus. Next base: position 14,036,537 of record OX402062.1, read on the forward strand.
AAAAGGACAGGGGAATAAAAAAGTAGAACATTGAAGAGAATGTAATATTTGAGACCTGCTATCAATTGAATACATTTGTAAATGAATAAATCAGCGAATTAAAAGAAAACTATTTTTCTTTACAAGAAAACGCAAGAAAACTATGATTCCCTTGTTCAAAACCCAAGGGAATAAGAACCAGGGGAATAAGAATATGTATGTTTCTTGTCGATTCTGCCGAAACTGTTATTGTTATAATAATTACTACTAATTCAACATATGCAGGCAGTAATGTAGTTTTCTTTTTACTTAACACTATGTACCAATTGCATGCACAAAATTTTATATGTAAGTCCAAGAGAATCAGAATCACACTGAACCAAAGCCAAGGTAATCATATATTTACCTCCATAGCTAATAATTCCAGCGTCGAGTCACGACCTCTCCCGGCCATGCTTGAAGCGTTACTGACGTTTGTCGAGCCCCGCGATCACAACTCGTCATATGACGTTTAAGTAAGGAACAGCAGGATGTTGAATGAGGCACCAAGGGAATCATAGCTTAGCTCTGGACAAAGCTTTAAGATAGTTTTTTTTAAAAACTGCGATAAATTTAGGAACCATATTTTTTCTTTTAAACCAATGACTTATATTGTAACTATTTAACTAAATACAATACTTGATTTCAATACATAACATGTTCTTTTCGGGGTAGTTTGTTCACAAAATGGGCAATGGACGCACCAAGGGAATAAGGTTTTAGAGGTTTGATAATTATTTACAGTTAATTATACTTACTTTAAACAAAAAAGGAATCGTGCCCCAGTTAGATTAAGTGCTAAAGTAATGTATAAAAAATATTCTAGCCAATTATTTGTACATTGCGGGTACTTTTTCTGCCTGGACGCTGTAATTTGGCCCTCCGAAGAATGACCCTTATGTGGACGACGAGGGTTAAGTATTTCTGTAAATCTTTCAGGACTTTTTTTCTGCACATTTATACACCGTGGTCTACAAGAAAAACATAGATTCCCTATATTGTTTCAAGGCAAAAATGTAGTAGGTATAAAGTCAAGCCAAGTTCAATGTAAAAATTAATTTTGAAAAATTACCGATTGGAACCCAGGTTCATACAACGTTCCTTACTTCTGAGGGGCTTACAATTGGCCGTACCCACCGTTTATACTTACTTAGGGTTTAACGACCGCTTTAGCCTAGTTGGTGGTGAAGTGACCCTGCCTACGAAGCAAGAGGTCCTGGGTTCGAATCCCGGTAAGGGCATTTATTTGTGTGATGAGCACGAATATTTGTTCCTGAGTTATGGATGTTTTCTATGTATTTAAGTATTTATTTATCTATACATATAAGTACGTTTATCGTCGTCTAGTACCCATAGTACAAGCTTTGCTTAGTTTGGGACTAGGTCGATTTGTGTAAGATTCAGCGATGCCAGATCTACGGAAATGCTTGGCTAATCTACGGAATTTCAGACTATCGTCATTTTTTTAAATTTACCTACTAGTTTCGCTGACAACTAGCAAAAATGAACAAACGGAACGGAATGAACGGGTAACCGAAGCGTATGAATAGAAAATTTCTTCCTTGTCAGAACAAATTGCCAATTTTTTTTTAATTTTTGTCGATTTTCTATTGCCAATTTACTTTAGCCAGACTCTTATCTAATTTTGAATGGCATTTAAAGGTTAAGGTGCACTCGAATATACCTAATTTAAAAAATCCGTAGATCTACGGATTTTTCTTCAGGTGATTTACGGAATTCTACGGATTTATTCGCCTGGACCTACGGATTTACATAAAATGGATATGGCAACACTGGTAAGATTGTCCCCTAATATTTATTTATTAATTTATTTATTTTAGGTCTCGAAAGATGCCTATTAAATAGCATATTTAATTGTCATTCTCATCACCCACATAGTTTATTTACAAGATGTAACATCAGTCAGCTTCAATACGTAAGTCGGCATTGATTTTCGGAATTATGTAAATAAACGTGAAAGTAAAACAAAAGAAACTAGGTACGTATCACTAAATCTCACCACATCTTTCTTTACATTCCGTAAGTGTAATAAATATCTTATCTCTGAGGTCGTGGTTGAGCATTCAAAAATCTACGGATGAGTTGAGATAGATGACTTTAAATTTACTTTTTATCTATTCTAGCCAAAGATTTCGTGCTTCCTTTCGATTAAGAAAATCACAAATCAACCGGCAGCCATAATTATGTTCTTCTAATTAATTAGGCTAATGTAGGTAAATGATAAACAGCTGAGGATCGATATGTGAAAGATTCAAGACTACGCAGCGACATTGAAATTTAGTCTTTGTGGTTTTAAATATAAAGTTCGAGTTAAAATTGTTGTTGTACAAGTATACGCTCTTTCAAATAGTCGTGCCGAACAAGTGGAGTTCTTTGGTCCACTGAAGCGCGGCTGTGACACACTCAGTTGAAAGAAAAACATGGAGGCGCCCTATTTTACTATAACTACCTTTATTTATGCAAGTATGTGTAGAATTGAGATGAAAAAAATATATTTTCTCCTTCGTCGCTAAAATAGTTCGAATATTGATATCGACTATTTTGGTGCCGATCACAACATAACCCTTCAAGAGCTATTTTAGTTCCTTTTTTACTCGTATTATGTAAGTGTATTTTGTAGGTATTTCAAGCCCATGCATCTTTGGTTAAAAATACCTAACAAGTGAACTGACTGTTTGTTTTTTACTTTCAAACAATTTTGACCCTTTAGCACGAAGCGTGATGTGATGTAAGTACAGTATGTACTGACTTAATGCTTAATGTATGTATTTAATGCTAGATGAAAAAATGATTGTTTTTGAAATGCTTGTTAAAAATACTTGACGTGTTGATATTTATTTATGGCAGGTACTAAATTATTGTGTGTCCTAATCATATATGTTTTTTTTTAAATTTTTTGCTGAACTCATTAACTACTCAGTAAAAAAATCTATGGAAACGGATTCACAAACAAAAAGTTTTGCACAACTGTGGATTATGTAACACCACATACATATTATTTTAATATTTTCCTGAAACATACATATCTAGAATGGGTATAGTACTAAAAATATCGAATATTAATAAGTTTAAGACGTTTTAAAGATATTTCATTTAATTCCACGTTATTTTAATACTAGCTGTTGCCCACGACTCCTTCTGCAAAGAATTCGTTTATCGCTATCCCGCGGGAATTACGCAATTTTCCGGGATAAAAAGTATCCTTTATGTTAATCCAGGTTATAAACTATCTGTGTGCCAAATTTCATCAGACTCCGTCAAACCGTTTCAGCGTGAAGAAGTAACAAACATAGACACTCACAAACTTTCGCCTTTATAATATTAAGTGTGATAGTCACAAACATCAAGTAAAACAATAAGTGTATTCACATTTATTTCAAACTAAATACAAACTGAAATATAGATGCACAGAAAAAACCCCAGAAAAAAGACCAATGCTGGGAATCGAAACCAGGTCCTCAGCGTTCCGTGCTGCGTGCTTACCCCTACACCATCACTGGTCTAGAAGTTAGCGACGAATCTTTCCCATACATCGTACCCTTCAGTCTGTTATAATCACATTAAGCAGTGATAAAGCGCGCATCTATGTTATGCCCTCTACCGAGAGACTTTAACACTCCTTCGGAGCTAACCGCTCACCTGGACCAAGAGATGGCGCTACTAAGCCAACTTTTACAAGTTAAGTATGAAGTATCTTTTTCTATTTATTTTTTATTTTGATGGTGTAGGGGTAAGCACGCAGCACGGAACGCTGAGGACCTGGGTTCGATTCCCAGCAATGGTCTTTTTTCTGGGTTTTTTTCTGTACATCTATATTTCAGTTTGTATTTAGTTTGAAATATATGGTTTCACGGGATGACCGTAAAAGTAATAAAAAAAAAATGAAGTTGAAAAATAAAAAAAATAAATAGAAAAAGATACTTCATACTTAACTTGTATTCACATTTAATTAATTTAAATTTTATTCATTGGACAATAGTTCCGAATTATAATTAATTAATGGATGGTTTTATAAAAAAAAGTCACAATACAGTTATTTTTGCATAATTTTATCAACAGAACTGCATAAAAATACTATTAATCGCAGACACTGATAAATGAGGAATAGTAATGAAATGACTCGCGATATAGATGTTTGACTAATTGAGACGAAACTTTAATAAAATTAATGAGGTAGAAAGTGAAAAATATAACACACTGGCTCACAACCAGATATGTGGCAGACACTTCGTAAAATTCATGCGTAGTTTCTAAATTTTAGCATGAAATGTATAGGAGAAATTGAGTTATTATCTTAGACTACAAAATAAATTCCAATAATTAAATTCAAGCCGAAAAAGAGCAACTGAATACATTTACTGTAAGATTATGAGACGTGTTTTTTGATGATATTGACGAATGTGTGTTTTATACTACTCATTGAGACTTACTAAGTAATAATTTGTCAATAATAAATATAGGAAATTGAGAATGAGATTGTACGTGTATACCGCACGGCAAAGCTCCGAACGCTAAGTTCTCAGTACAAAACTCCGCACTCGTTGAACTCTTTCACTCAGCCGTTCTCCTTTTAATTTTTGAAATACGAACATTAAATATTCCAACCAGTCTTGTTATCAGGCTCATAACTGTTCTGCAATCGAGCGCTGCATGTAAGTTGGCTTTATACAAGTAAAAATGTAAGCAAGTAATGTAAGGCGTAAGGAGATGCGCCGGCGTCGGTGCGTGAACCGTGACGCCTTGGACAACGACCCGACTACACCCAAATTTGTAGTGTGGTTCTAGGAAACTGAGTTAGAATTTTGGAGAATAGATTTGTAGATGACGCTGTAGAAATCGGATTAGGTCTGATAATTATTATGGGTCGTTTCAATACAAATATTGTAACTAAATGCGGTGTCTGAACACCTTCTACTGATAAAAGATCTCAACTTGTTTTGCCGCATGTTGTAAAGTCTGTTATTTTATTATGCGGTTCCTCTTCTTATTAAGGAGTGGCGATATTAAAACATTATTCCATTTGCTGTCTCGTTATGACCAATAATCATTCAACAGTTAACTGAGAGAGTGTTGCAGTATCTTTTTTTTTGCCCAAATTACATACTGTAACTACCTATGTAGAGTTCCATTCTTAATGTTGAAGTAAATAAACCAATCCAAAAATGTTATAGTTAATATTATTGGTTTTTAAATTAGCATTCACGACGTGTATAAATATTTAAATCGATCGGAATCACTAGGCAAAAAGCCGAGTAACACATTGACCCTCTTCGCTGTTACAGATTGGAAACGCGAAAGTAAAACTTGGACATGACGAGTATTTCCGTTTCGACACCATTTGATGGCGTGCTTGCATTTTGCTTAAGCCCCGAATGCTCGTGAATCTACATCATAAAGTAATCGGTTCAGCAATTAAGTCGAAAAAAACTACTCCGAAGATACAAGAAATATACACCGTGGGTAAGGCAAATGCACCACTCATGAGACAGATTTCTAAGACCCTTAGAAGTAAAAAAAGTTATACGAACCTGGGTTCCCAGACCCCAGGGTCTAAACAACAGTTTAATTTTAACATTCCTTTTTTTTAAGAAATAAATAGGTATTAAGAGGGTACGATGCGCACCATTTCTCCATACAAACGTAATCCCCTGTTTCCTCCCTGGATAATGGCTTTAGAGCCAATTCTTTTTACTGAGTAATCTGTATCAACCACAGCTATGCCCCTATGTTTCGTTTTTTTCCATATTTCAATTAACATACGAAATATGAGCTTTTAAAAACTGAAAAAATTGCCCAATTTCAAAGTCATTTTCAGACACTCATCAGAAAAGAATCCCTGATATAAACGAAAAAAGGAAAACATAGGGGCATAGCTAAATCTGTCCTCTAATTATTTTTGAAAAAAATAATTTTATTGGTCCAGTTTTCGAGAAGAAAACAGGGGATTACGAAATGCTGTTTTGATCAATTTTACGCGCCTAATAACGGTCTGAGCTGCAGTTGTCCCGCTTTCGCTGTACTGACACGGAGGGGTTCGGGCGAGACAGCGACATTTCATTAAAATACCTATTTCTCAAAAGTCTCTCAGCCATCGTACCCTCTTAACAATTTCGAGATTCAAGTCAACAAGGCCTTAGATAGAACGAGATGACAACCCAATCTAAATTGTTATGCTTATGATATGACGGTACCTGCGCCTGTTATAAAAAGACTTTTTAAGATTGAAGATTGCCAATGTTTTCTCACCGACTGATTAGAAAACATTCAAAAGCACTCAATTCAAATTCGTGCATTTCTTTCCATTCCTAAAGCTCATTAGACTCAATACTAAACTCAATAGTTTTGACCATACTACATATTGAAGGATATACTCATATTGAGCTTCGAATAGAAGAACAACCAATCCAGAAACAGATTGAAACATGCGTCAATTTATATGTTCTTTTCACACTTCTCTAATAATGACTCTACATACATCATTCGTCGTAAAAGTTCAAATGGAAATAATAATGATTGTATTTGTCTGAGAATCGTATACTAGTAATCTGTAGTAATAATCGATAATCAATTACTTACCTATTGTCAAAAGTGTGAACCGACTACAGTTATCCACTCTCACTCACCCTTTAAAGGAATAAATAGGCACCAACGTGCTACATATTTCGTCAAAGCCCTCATCTTGTCCATTTTATAATTTTAATTTAATATTAGAAAGTAGCCCTAGGCTTTATCTGATAGAAGTAAAGCAGGTTATTAGTTATTACTGTGAAATTCTTCGTAAAGTGAGAACATCAATCAGCAACTCTCTGTCATTCGTTTCTTCGTCATTTTAATGGCAGTATTTATTTCACATCGTTTTGCTAACTCTGCCTTTGCCGCGTTCATTGAAACGCAGCTTCGTAAAAACGTCCAACGACAAGTTCAACTGCAGTTGGCTAAATTTATTATAGTTCTTACAGTCATGTTTTTAAGACAGGTAATCTTCAGCATTTTGCTACATCGACCGCAATACGATGGTGTCAGATATGGAGTGAGAAAGTATCGGGTGCGCGGGAGACGACAATGATTGCAATTTTATGCTAGATCTCGTTAATTAACAGAAAATGGGCTGTTGGCCGCCGGCAGTCTGCCTTTAGCCCGTTAGCCTTTGTATAATTTTGGGTAAAAACTTCATACAATTGAAATCGTCTTACACCAAAGTTGCTCTAGCTTTCCAGTAATCTAAAATATTTTGAAGCAAATAACAGATTCATATTAACTTTCTATTCCGAAAGTACCAAGTACCAAGGAAACAATTTATATATTTTTACATCACTTTACCATGTTCAAACGTATTATAAGTTTCTACGGATATCTGCATCCAACGTGTCGCATACGGGTCACATTGCTCGTGGAGACTTTGGCAACTTAAAGAGACTTATGGTAATGGGGCAGATGGACGGTACTGGACCAAGGGGAAGAACTTCAATTCGATAGTGTGACCAGATATTGAGTCTTCTGTATATCACTTTGAACTAAAATACAATGCTCTCTGTGGTGATAATTAAAAGAATTCGTTACGATCATCGCTAGTAATTTAGTGAGGAATGGAGTAATTACGAATACAATTGATCTCAAAAAAATTTCGAGAAGTGTATCACTGGGATATGTATACAACTGTGGATATAACCTTGACGTATTGTCAACTGGTTTGTTATAATTGTGGACAGACTCGCAGTGGGTTACAACTGCCTCTGCTGGTTAATCGAGCGGGCTGTGACTTGCATGGTAATGAATGCGCGTACGCGGCACTAAGGCTATTTTTAAAGCGCGACATACCATCCATAAAAGGATTAGCAATTAAATGCCTAACTTTTTAACCGCCTTTTTTATTATAGTATGAGTTAACTAATGTTAGTAGTGTTTTGAAAAACGTATATTTTCGCGAACCATTTAGTTTATGAGATAATTTTGTAGTTTTATTATCAACTTAAACAGTAGAGCCAGTTGAAAGATTATTTTGCTTCGTGATGCCTGACTATCCGGTTCGAAGGACCAAAACTAATGAATTAGAAAAATGAGACAAGACGTGACTCTAAAATACTAAGTTTAAGTTCAAATCTTCATACATACAATATTTATACTTACATTGGTTTTACTTTGTCCATGATCAATCGCAAACCGAGAACTTCTACGATCTTATTTGATTTTATATTAGGCTACTTTCTATGGGTTTCTGTATTGTATTTGTTTTAAAAATTGAATTGTAGCTTTCACTAAGTATTTCTGACTTGTAACTTATTGTCAAATTGTCAATCCCTTGCTAAATGCACCTTTCATTCACTCAAAGGATGACTGGTAGAGATCCCTTAAAGGGATAAGTTCGCCTTTGTACATTTATTTTAACGGTTGTCAATAGTATTGTTCTTTTTCTTATTTTTTTTGTACTTTAAAAATTCAGTACTTTAACACTTTAACCGTCAATACTGACTAAACGTACTCAGTATTTCAAGATTTAAATGTGTAAGATTTATAGACTCGCGCAGCAAAAGGTTTAATAATGTTGTTTAGAGCAGCGGGTTGGTCCGACGTTATCATTAGGGTGCGGCAGGGGCCTAGCACACTAGCGTAAATCGAGGGCATAAAACATCCGTCTCTTACGCACACGATTGGTTAGAAAGGGATATGCTTTATGTCCGCGACAAGTATTAGCCGGCAGCAGGTAGATCCTTCCATTACGCATTCCGAGCCGCAAAAACCTGCGCCCCAACGTAAACAGCGGCGTAATGACGTTTTTTGCATTCTAATCGTATTAACACATATGCAATACAATATATACCTAGGTAATGTATAACTAATTATAGAGTGCGTTGTTTCTATTACCTACAGCTTATACCTATTGCTTCATTTTTCAAATATACATCCTAATTTTACTGTAAGAATTTTATTTGCGGTTTTTATTATTTTATTTTATTAATCTGCCACGGTCAGTCGCTCATTCTACATCTTAAAAACCGGCCAAGAGCGTGTCGGACACACCCAGTGTAGAGTTAGAAGCTTGGCTCTACATGAGATCTGATAATTTTTGACAGTGCGTGCGAGGTATGTATGTATCTAAACTCTAATCTTCTATCTTTAAACATAAACAAGACTAAATATATATGTTTCAGTATCACAAAGAGTACACAACCTGAAAATGATATCCAACTCAAAATTCACTCATGTCAACCTTTGGACCCAAACACCTTTATTTGTGGCTGTCCTAATATTGGAAAAGTCTCTCAAACGAAGTATCTAGGAGTTATAGTGGACGAACACCTAAATTGGTATTCTCACTTAGACCAGGTCATCAGTAGGGTCAGGAAACTGCTCTGGATATTTAAGTCGCTGAGACATATTGTACCAGATACTGTCACCAATTTACCAAAGTCACGTAATTTATTAAAAGAAATATACAAGTCCCTGGTACAATCGGTCTTACTGTACTGCTTACCTGTTTGGGGTGGTGCCTCTAAAAGTCGTTTCATTGATTTGGAACGTGCACAGCGGGCACTATTAAAGGTCATGTATTTAAAAAAAATCGGATTTCCAACTCAACTATTGTACCAAGTCAGTGACACACACACACACACACACACACTCATACATACGTGCGCGCGCTGCGCTCGCATCGCACGCATGATCTTGCATGCCTACTCCCATTTCTAGTTTCTAGTTTGTATTTCCTTTATTATTTTTTATGTTATTTTAGAAATTATAGTACTACTTACTATAATATACGGAAGAGCGGGGCTTCCCAATACAGGCATTTTTGCTTACCGGGCAGCTCCATCCCTTACTATAAATGTACGTTCAAATTTTTGAAAATAAAGAATTTTTGTATTTGTATTTTGTATATGGTCTCATCTTGGCAACATTTTACATGAGAATGTTCTTGGTGGGATTACAATTTATGCGAAATGTAACTAATGAGTAAAATTGCGCCTGATATATCAATGTTTCAAAGGACCATTCATGATAAGATAATGGAGGGTGTCTGTATACACCGGGTTATGTGTGGTGTTGACAAAATTTACATCAGGTCAGGAGGCCGGCTGACCAATATGGACAAAGTCTTGAAGGATAATAGGAGACAAGAGGGGATATAAAAAAAAGACAGTAAGCAAGTTAAACACAAACACTAGACCTAGCGCAAATATGATATTCGTGCTAATATTTAATGACCCTACTGCAGCTTCATGTAAAACTAGTCATACGTTTCGTTTATAACGACAAAACCTACTAATTGCATCGCTAAATGATTTTCAATTACCTAACATACTTAGTGGTAAATACATAGTCTACTCACAGTGCACAGCTTTTAATTATTAGCCCGCTGTTAACGCCACTTCTTAAACACTAACACTTAAACACTAAAAAGTTTGTGTTTTCGACTCACACTTGAGAACACTATAGTACACCTAATTTTTATTTAATAGATATAACAAAATAGTTAGATAATGTGGCGTGGATTTTATAATATAGTGGTTGGTCAAATTCCCCTCGTCTCCGCTGGGCTCCGCGTGAATGGAAGCGAACCTTTATTTCGTGCTCTACATGCAAGATAACTTCAATTGCTGCGCGTCTCGTCGTGGTAGAATCTTTGGGACCCCACGGCGCCTACCAACCTCGGCAAGAGGGCAACGTCGGAGTAGTTTTAGTGGGTATACTCCCTCCTCCCCTTCCCGTTAGGGGAAGAGGACGGGAGAGAGAGCCCCACATAACCATCCGTCCGGGTCTCCCCGGGCCCGGGGGCACAAGTAGTTTTCCACTTCGTTAAAAAAAAAATTGCGCGCGTATAATAAATAGCCTTTATTTTTATTGCTCATTATTTGTTCGGTTGTTTGTTAGTTACATGTGAACTTGAAACATGAACAATAGTTCTTTATACAGGGTTATTTGTAATTCACTGACATCCTCTTAACCCTGAATTCCTATCACTCAAACAAATGTTTTTTGTTTTACGACTTTTTAAAATGAAGCACTTTTTTTCCCATACAAATACACAGAGTATCGTAAAAATAAGAGGTAATCTCCAATTTTCAAAACGTTATTACACCAAAAATATTAAGTTATGACAAAAGCCGTAAAACAAAAAACATTTGTTTAAGTGGTAGGAGTTTAGGGTTAAAAGGATGCTAATGAATTAAAAATAACCCTGTATTTTCTCTGATTAACCGTAATCGTAAGACTGGCACTTGCACATTTCAGTCTACTAACCTTACCGTGTAATATTTACCATATTATGGCTACGTAAAGCCTATTAAAAAAAAAGTAAAAGTACGGCAATATGCATCAGCAGGCAGGCTATCAAGCCTCAATAAACTTTTCCGATATTGATTAATCTGTCCATGTACATTATGTACCTACTTACTCAATATATATTATATATATTTTATACCTTCAAACGAGGAATTCTTGTAAGTCTTGATGTTGTATTTTTTCGGGAATGTCGGAAACGGCTTTAACGATGTCGATGAAATTTCTTAGGCGGTATGTATGTGGTGTGGACTTCACGGGTGAACAATCGATCTATGATCTTGGTTTAATCTCTGGGAAAAGGCGTGTTTTCGAGGTTTGGCTTGAGTAAAGCTCCGTTGAAGGAAAACATCGTGAGGAAAAATGCATACACCTGCGAAGAAATTCAATGGTGTGTGTGAAGTTTCCAATCCGCACTGGGCCCGCGTGGGAACTAGGTACGGCCCAAGCCCTCTCATTCTGAGAGGAGGCCTGTGCCCTGCAGTGGGACATATATAGGCTGGGATGAAAGCTCCATCGACCAGTACTTGACGATGATATGAATAACATAAAAATATTATTTTGCTATCGTGTTTTAATTAATACAGGAAACTACTTAGTAAGTATTATTTTCAACTCGAATATTGATATCGATGTCTCAAAGTACCAATCAACAAAACCGAGGCCTGCCCAGTTTCAAAACAAATTTGCTTGCAGCCGTTGAAGTTCATTGGTGGATCAATTCAAAGCGGACAGATGTCTAACCACTGCAAGCAAAATGAACATTTAAGGTGTCAAGGCGACCTTTTTGTCGATGTTACCTACCTAGGCCTGTGGTAAATTTTAGTGCCTAATTAAAGATAACATAAATGTGAATTATTCATATAGGTTCGCACTCAACATTATTTCCAATTGGCGTATCAGTGAAGCAAGGCAAGCGAAAGTTTTCCATTGACAAAACGTACCTAGGTATATAGTTCGAAAATTCTGGTCTCATTTTTTATCAAATTTTGTGAAGAATCAAATGTTTTCAGTAGACCTTTTTTAAATGTATTTACCAATATGACCATTCATATCGTTTTAATAACAATAAATGTTTAATTTTCCTTGAACTAAGACAAAAATCGAAAAGTCTGTGGGTCTCCCGAATTAAAATCAAAAATAACATCAATAATCCTCCAGGTAGCACTTAGCCACAGTTGAAGCTCACATTCTTCATTTTAATTGAACAAAAAGCTTGAGAACTCACATTAAGCTCCGTCTGCCGAAGTTCTGCACATGCGCTATCATCCAATAACAATCGCAATAAATCACACGCTGGCACGTACAAGATTTTCACTTCACTGAACGACTTCAGGCACCCACTTGAGAGAGAGCTTTGACTGGGAAATGATCGCGGAAAACCGTGTGAGAGGTGGAACGACGTGCGGTTATACCGGGGGCTAAGTGGAGACTGGAGGCGGCGGCGGCGGCGACTCCGCGGCGCGGGCGCAGGCTCAAGTGGAAAGTTCATCGAACGAGAGCAGCTAGACCGCCGTCACACGTGAAAAACACCTAAACCTTTGGGTAGTTCCGCTGGAGGTCTGACGGCTTGCGGATCTGCGGACTTAAAGTTCGCAAAAGTAAAGATACCTAATTACTTACTAACAACCCAGCCCCGGATCTACGATTTCTTAAAACACCGAGGCAAAAACTTGATAGTGGCGCCCCCTCTCTTCACTTGCACTTGTTCGATATTTCGAATTCTTGCCTCAATCAAGGATTTGGCGCCCCCATGAAACTGCCGCCCGGGGCAAGTGCTCGGTTTGCCCCCCCCCCCACCCTTAGATCCGGGGCTGCTACAACCCACCCTATCTACATATTAGTATAGTTAAAATTTTATAAGCTGGCGGTTTAGGACTGCACTCATCTGGTACTTAAAGATAACATTGTTCTCGTTTGTTCTATTATGGACGCACTACAACGCCGACGATCCACCTGAGTACCGCTTACAATGACGAAAGGCCTTTCTTAATGAGTTAAGCTTTTGCAATTTCAACCTTGTAAGTTAGAGAAGACGGTAGCTATTTGTTTGCATTTTTGTTACTTGTTCTGATTTGTTATTAGCGGTAAGCTTCAACAAACGAGAACAATGTTATCTTTACCAGATGAGTTCTGCAGTCCTAAACCCCCCGCTTATAAGGGCCTACGCTAGCTGATGCGGATGGCCCGGAACGGACGCCCGTCGTGCGCGCCTCTAATAAGAAATTGTATGAACAGAGGCGCTACTACGAAATTCGAAAATCGAAGTTCGTATCGTATTATCCCTCTCACTCTCGTGTCAAATCATATTAGCGTGAGCGGGACGGCACAAGACGAAGTTCGAATTATGCACTTCGTGGTAGGGCCTCAGCGCTAAGTGGCGCGGGCGCGTGCGACGGATTTTCGGTATACCTGATTTACACTCTCGCCTCGTCACCTCGCCTCGCGCCTCGCCTCGTCGTCTCGCTCCGGACGCGAGCCTAAAAATCAAGGCAAATCACGAGATGAGGCGCGAGGCGCGCCTGTTCACACTCTCGTCTCGTGGCTCGTCCCGCAGTTCGTCTCGCCACTCGTACGCGAGTGTAAACCAGGTAGTACATTTTAGACCCGCGAGCGGGTGCACGCGGCGGACGTCCGCGTCAGCTAGCGTAGGCCCTAAAATCTATCTATACGTATCGATACCGGAAATCTCAAATGGCGTAAAGGACAAAATGCGAAAATGCGAAAATGAGTCTTAAATGCCATCATATACAGCTTTTTTTTCCCTATCGCATTTTTGTCCTTTACGCCATTTGAGATTTCCGGTATCGCTATAATAAATCTGTAACAAGTCGGGTGTCTGTACATTGAAGACTTTTGAGAAAAACTGTCACTAGGGTAGGTAAATAGTTATTAGCGCAATAGAACCCGAAACAATGATTTTTAGAATTATTGTCTGTTTGTCTGTTTGTCTGTGCGTTTGTGCGCGCTAATCTCAGAAACGGCTTAACCAAGAAGGATGCGTTGGTATGATATGTTGGTATTTTCTTGGATTAACATTTAGTGTTTGTTTCATTTCAATCGGTTCACAAATAAGAAAGATACGTCTATTTTAAAAATTTATAGAACAGTTTTTACAAAAATTAATAAGCTGAAGAGTTTGTTTGTTAGTTGTTTGAACGCGCTAATCTCAGGAACTACTGCTCCGATTTGAAAAATTCTTTCAGTGTTAGATAGCCCATTTATCGAGGGAGGCTATAGGCTATATATCATCACGCTAACACCAATAGGAGCGGAGCGGAGCGGAAGAATGTTTCAAAATCAGGGGTTTTTTGAAGTAAAACTTCTATAGGCACGCTTGACTTGGGAGTATTACGGTGGTGAATGTGAACGCGGGTGTGCGGGGGGTTTGGTGGTTGGTGGGGGGTGGGGTTGGGAGGGGGTGAGGGGGGTTGGGGGGGTAATTTTTTTATATCGAGGAACTAAGGAGAGCCATAATTGATGAAAAAGCAAATTTGATAAAAAAAATAAGCTGCCCAAATTACTAATTCCACGCGGACGGAGTCGCGGGCAAAAGCTAGTTTTGACTATAATCTGTGAACCCACCGGTGAGGTTTAAATTTGAGTTGAGTTTCGTCGGCAAACATCTTTGAGTATTTAGACTGAAGGGAGGCGCCTTGAAGCGCATTTCCCCTCTGCCAAAGGTATGAACCCGCCGGGTATAACCGTTAAATAAAACTGTTTCGCTCGCCTCTCGTGACATTTCAAAACGGCACGCGTCAGTGAATGAGCTTCCACAAAAATGACTAAATGCAAAGAATTCGGGCGTGAAAAAATGTCTGACACGTTGAGTCTAAAAAAAGACAACGTAACTTTTCATCTGGAAGTATTTCGTAACGTAATTATTGTTGATTAATAGTAAAAATACGTGAAGTTTATAATAATATTAATGTCAGTCAGTGTGGCCAGCTTTTTGTAAAAATAGCCACATTGGCCATTTATAATTTTTATAAATCAATTAATTATTAACGAGGTAAAATATAAATTATTTTGATTGATCTCATACATTCATTACATTGTTTGATTGACTTCATCCATGTAGATTTTAAGGCCAGGCGCTGACTGCAACTTTTTATCACCTCGTTTGATTGCTATTGATTTTTGTGCTGGAATTATATGAAAGCGCGCTCACCATTCAAAATGCCACCGCTGCTACCATCAACACAAAAAACAAGTTTTCATCTCTCAATTAAAAATTCCTAACAATTCTATAGCACTCGACTCGAACGAAGCGACAAAAAAGTGCAGTCGGCGCCTGGTCTAATAATCTAAGATCCGTACTAGAACTAGCTCAGTTTTGTTTTGTATGCGGTTATACCTATAAGATATAAGTGATTGTGACACTCAGCTCAACATGTTTATCCAAGCAACAATTTCTGATGTACCTAGTGTTAACAATTGTTGGTAAACCTTAAATAAATAAATAATAATAATAATAATAAAGAAGAAGCTACCATCCACCCATCTGTTTAACGGATTAAAATAATTTTATATCAAATTTAATACAGTAAAAAATATATATCAAGTGGTTTGGCAAAAAACTACTGGCCAGACAATAAAATTATTAAATAAAAACCGGTTGTCTGTAAAGTCGGCTTACGGACGATAGTTTAACGTGACAACGTCATAACAAAACATTAAAAAAAAACAAAAATTAAATCAGGCGGTCACCCATCCCCGCGCCCGACGTTGCTTCACCTCGCTGATCGGACGAGAACCGGTGTTTTGTCAAATATCTTGAAAACGGTGCATCCTACGGCAAAATTAATGAAATTTTCATCCCCCTTTGAAACCCCCGCACCTCCTCCCCCCACTACCCTCCCCCCACTCCCCCTCACTCGTAAATTAAATATTGGACTAATGAGATTAACAAATAAGTGAAAACCACATCCTTATAGCTTAAGCCGCTTCGGAGATTACCACGAACAAACGCACAGATAAACAGACAGTAATTCTAAGAATCGTTATTAATTGCTATTGTTATTTAACTATGGACGAAGCTTAGTTCTCTTTTTTATTTTTCTAAATAGATTTAGCTTTTTTTTATTTAAGTGGTATTTAACCGACCACTAGTAATATTGGCTATTTTTACTTACTAAATAATTGGCCACACCGATAACCGGTCTAGTATCGACTAGAGAGGGGACACACATATTTCCACAATCGATAAACTATTGAGTGAATGAATCAGTGAATGATTTGTCTTATCATGGTTTCATATTTTAAAGGTTACTAATAAAATGGAAATGTAAGGTTAGTAATAAATGTATGTTTAAAGTATCGAACTCGTTAAAAAAATTGACGTGAAAGTATTAACAAATACTTTTTAATGATTCAATACAAGTAACAGGCAGTGATTCCACTTCATACTAGAGCACCCCAATCGACGCACGCACACAGCCAAGCGTCTTACACGGCCGCTAACCAATCTTCGCCAGACAAAACTACGCAGTTCCACGCCGCACGCCGCGCAGTTCGGTCGCTGGTGGTTGAGTGAGTGCTGTGACGCGCCGCCCGCTCTATTCGCCCCCGTTTCGATTCCGTAACGTGGCTATAAGCGCTCGGTACAAAGTAACTAGGTACATATTATTATATTTTCTTTAATAATGGCGGCGTCACGAGAACGTGTGTATTGCAGTGTTTACGGGTGCCTAAATTAAACGTAGATAAAACCATCATTGTAATTTTTTCAACTTCCTGCTGATTCTGAAAGGTAAAATTAGTACCTATTAGGTACTTTATTATTAGTCTATTAAAATTTGTCTAGGTACCTTCTCAACAAAATGTTAACCATAGTGATGTGTCTATTCTATTTATAGAAAATTACAAAGTAAAAGAGACATTTGGCACATCTGACATTAATATGTAAATATTTTAATAAATCCTCCACTTTTAAACCTTCTAGAGCAATCACATTTATTTAGAAAATGAATTTTCTATTAACAACTTAGGGATTAATTGAACGACTGAATGTATGAACGAGTGAATGCTTATCGACATTCTTATCGACCGACATGGCCCTAACTCTAGCTGTTTCTAGATAGTTGTCTATGTGTGATGTACGTGTGACATGTATAGACGAGATGTTTTTCAATGTGTCTATGGCGATCACTGTTGTGTTGACGAATTCGGTTTTTGTGCGTGTGTACAAACATTGCTCTGTTTTCATTTGTAGTTAAATTGCTTGTGTGTGAGTGCATTGCCCCCCCCCCCCCCCGCGAGTTTTGGCAGAAAAATTGTTCAGCAACCTACGAGCGATAACATCTCCTTTCAGTCTAAATACTCAAAGGCAAACATCGAATAAATGATACTTAGTTAAAAAAACGGCTAATTGGAATCGCCCACAAGGGTTCTGTACAAATTGGCAGTGGACATAAATACATAAATGATTTTTTTGATGTTTTGTTTTCCTTCTTTGCGTAAAGCATTTATTTGTGTTATGGTGCATTACTTCATGCCAAATAAATTCGCTATTCTGATAGCCACTATTTTTGTTGAAAATACATTTTCAAAAAGTTGTATCATTTGACCGCAAATACTTAGAAATATTGCTTTTACAGCTCTTTTTGTTCATTTTTATTTGTCCTTGATACTGTTACTCAAAAAATAGCGATGATAAACAGACGTTCGTGTACTTAGATAGGTAATAATTCGCTCGTATTTAATATTGTGAAATAAGTTAGTGTAAAGGATTTCCTACATCCTACATTATACCGGGGGCACACTTACATATATCACACTTTTCATGCGACTACAGCGATCTCTGGTTGTTTGTTAAAGAACTAAATTAGCGGCCATCTTTGTTGACTTGTCAAACTTGTCAGTTGTCATTTATCGGCCATGGCCATGGCGTACCAAATTGTACGGTCAAGGACTTTAATTGATAGGCCACTTGCCAATGTTCGTATTTTAGCCGTATAGTGCAAATCGGGTTTAGCCGCTTATACTTCGTATATGCTGATTTGAATTAGACGGCTAAAATACGAATAGTGGCAATTAGCCTATCAATTAAAATTACGCGTAATTATAGCTGTACATCACTACCAACATATACATATAGATAGGTATACATCTATAGATACGTCACATTAGTTCTTCACCAGGGCGTAGGGCAGCAGCACCTTCCATACATGCAAATTTGACCATAGAGTGGCCACTCTTGTTCATATAATATTACAATACTCTTTGATTATACCTACCTCACTCCGACTCTTAAGTGCTCATGTTCTAATGTGTGATCCACCATGCAGACTAGGTATATATCTAGGTATATATCTGCTGCTTAGATTTACGTCCTTTGGGCTACAATGCGGTACATCTACTACTACAATAGTCAAACGCATTGCATTTATATATTTCCACAAGTGACGAAGAAAAAGAACCACTAAAATCAGTGTTGCCATATCCATTTTATGTAAATCCGTAGGTCCAGGCGAAAAAATCTGTAGAATTCCGTAAATCACCTGAAGAAAAATCCGTAGATATACGGATTTTTTTAAATTAGGTATATTTGACTGTACCTGAACCTTTAAATGCTATTCAAAATTAGATTAGAGTCTGGCTAAAGTAAATTGGCAATAGAAAATCGACAAAAATTGAAAAAAAAATTGGCAATCTATTCTGACAAGGAAGAAATTTTCTATTCATACGCTTTGGTTACCCGTTCATTCCGTTCCGTTTTGTTCATTTTTGCTAGTTTTCAGCGAAACTAGTAGGTAAATATATAAAAATGAGGCTAGTATGAAATTCCGTAGATTAGCCAAGCATATCCGTAGGTCTGGGCACAAGACCTAAAATCCGTAGATCTACGGATTTTTCCGTAGATCTGGCATCGCTGACTAAAATGCCGACGGTGTCTTGAGGCGTTTTGTAAATTATGACATATAATAGTAAAACGCCTTTGTTCCAGACTGAACTCCCGTCAATCGTTGGCATCGTTGCGTTGAAGTTGAATCACTTGAATTGAATCGTCATTCATATTTTTGTTGTGAATCTGTGGTTTACGGCGACTCTGTAGACTGTAGACTGTGTAGTGACTTTCAATTCTCATTTATTCTAAAAGTTTTGTGTGTGATAATACTTCAACTTTTGATTTCAATAAATCCCGTTGTTGAAAAACATAATATAATGCCTAAATATTCAGGTGAGTTTATCTTAGTATCGAAAATGCAGTTTCATTCTAGAAACTGCGAGGTTAGAATCATCTACATGTCAATGATTTCATAGTTTTACTCTTTATTATAACGTTTTAATTATAAATGGCTGTTATCTTTACGGTACTTCCAGTAATATGGTGTTAATTACGTGTTTTGGATTAAAAACTTTATGCTGTGTCATGGTATCCTGAAATGGTAAACAGGAACGGTACGACCTTCCGACCGGCACTCCGTTTATATACATTTTTTAAAATAAAATTAAGTTAGAAACAACTAGACTTTTCCTTGGTAATAGTGATTGATCTTGCAACCTGTTTACTCCTGGGAGTAAACGTAAACGGGAGTACTGGGAGGTGTGTTTTGAGCTGGCTCAAAACTAGCTCTAAAAGCCTTGACCAAGCACATCTGATCCTTTTTGCATAATTAACTGGTGAAATTAAAATCTGCTAGGGCTCATTGTAAAGACAATACATTTGATATGCATCTTGTTTTAATAGAATCCTATAAGTCATAATATCTGCACAAAGTTAACAATATTTGAAGTGCACTAAAGAAAAGATTTCATATTTTTTTAGGTCCTTACCATCCTTATTTTTATTATCCTAGCAATGTAATGCCATAGTTACTTAGTCTCCTTTGTTTTTTTTTTACAGTAAAAGTAAAATGGGGCAAGGAGACATACCCAGGAGTGGAGGTGAACACTGAGGACGACCCAGTGTTGTTCAAGGCACAAATCTTTGCCCTGACGGGAGTGCAACCTGAGAGGCAGAAGGTTGTGTGCAAAGGGGTCACACTCAGAGATGAGGAGTGGGGGAACTTTAAGCTAGCAAATGTAAGTATGCAAGACATGAAATATTGTTAGGTGAATTTGAACATGAAATTTTTTGAAATTTGAAATTTTATTGTTATACTAACAAAATGCATAAAAAATCTGTTCTCATTTCTGCTTGACTCATAGACAAAATAATAACTTTTTTTACATAAAACTGACCTGTGATTGACCTCTATTTAACCTGATGAAAAGTGCAGATGAGAGCAAAGGTGTATCTCACTGGTTCAGTATATTCACTCTAGCCTTGAAGAGCCCTAGGTTGTATTTATATACAGACAATGGGACATTCTACTTATTTCTTTTCTTACATACACATTCATGTGGTTTCAATAGTTTTAGTTTGTAATAAAACATTTATTCTCTTAGTCAATCTTTAGTCTGATATTGACAGTTAATAGGCAAATTTATTCAAGCTCTATCCTGGGCAATATTGGATTTATAAGTATTATAACCCTAATTGGAATCAGCATAATGTATATAATTCAATATCAACCAGGGGGCCATCCATAAATTACGTCACCCATTTAGGGGAGGGGGGGTCAAGCGATCTGTGACACTAGAACAAAATAATGGCGATTTTCATAGTAATAAGTGTGACAAGGGGGGAGGGGTCCAAATTGATCAAAAATTGGTCTGACGTAATTTATGGATGGCCCCCAGGATGGTGCTTGAATCAATTCGTCTTTTAACCATCATGTCATATAATTCCAGAATGCCTTGGTGCTTGTGATGGGCAGTAAGGAAGAGGATGTCCCGGCCGCCCCTGTGGAACAAACTCGGTTTGTTGAGGACATGAATGAGTTTGAGCTCGCCAGTGCTGTGAGTAACTTTTCAGCTAGCCTACTATAATTTGACTTACGGCAGGTTAATTGAATACTGTAATAATTAGGGATCGGAAATTCGGATACTCATTTACCTAAAGTTGACAAAACCTCGGAGAAAGCTAGCAAATATGGAGTTGGCTTTATAATATTTTTGTTTTTAATTATCCATCCATCTCTGGTTTAAGTTCGCGATTTAACAGAAAAACTTGCTAAAACTTTTCATTAATTTGCTAAATACTTTGATAGATGACTGTCTGGATTTACCTGTAAATTAAATGTAACATTTAATACATCTAGACATGGAACTTAACTTGAAATAGTTTATTTAAATACTTGAATATGCGTTTATTTTGGCCTTGTTAGTTAATTTAAAAATCCCAGGTACATTATTAATAAAATTAAATTAAGTCCGATTGTATACCGCTGAACATCGCCGCCGCCGCCGAAGTTTAGGTAAATATGTATCTGAATTTCCAATCCCTAGTAATAATAGTGGTTTTATCCAAAACAAGTTTATTTCACTATATCCATATAATATCTTTATCATTTGTAGCTGGACATCCCTGAGGGTCTGATCAACCTGGGTAACACCTGCTACATGAACGCCACAGTGCAGTGCCTGAAGACAGTGCCCGAGTTGAGGAAGGCGTTGCTTAATTATAACAATAGTAAGTTTAATGGAACTTATAATGTAAGTTGGATGCATTATTATATGGCAACGTTTGCTAGTTTTTTTGGCCAGGCGTAATTGGGATTGATCATTTTATCTAACCCCCCCTTTTTATTTTTTTTATCGAAAATATAGAGCATTTTAAGAAACTAATTTGAATATTTCAGCAATTCATCACTCCAGTATTTTTTATAATTTATTGAAAATTCGAGATACGACTTTTCGTAAATTACATGCCGCGGCTGAATCTGTGTATAAACCACAGACATAATGACAAAAAAAATGTGTCACAATCGGTGGTTAGTTGTCATCTGACAATGTCACTTTACTTTACAATAACACTAAAGTTGCCGATTCTTCCAAGAGAATAGGTAAAAAAAACGATTTACGGCTATAGTATTTTTTGTATGTATAAAATAAAATGGTCAGAAGTGTTCCCTTGAAAATTCTTTTTCGGATTTAATCCATACTTACTAGGGGTGTTCAATAAAAAGTGAGAATGAGTATGTTATAAACAACTTTTACTAAATGTAATTTTATTTTTCGACATAGTCACTTTTTAGCATAATACACGTATTATATCTTTTTTCTAAACTTAAAATTTCATTTTTAAAAAAGGTCTCATCTTGAATACTTAAAAAATCTTGTACTGCAGCGACTACCGCGTCGTCGTCTTCAAATTTCTGGCCTCTCGGGTATTGTTTCAATCTCGGAAATAGGTAGAAATCACTGGGAGCGAGATCTGGTGAATATAGAGGTTGCTTAAGGATATTGAACCCAGCATCACGAATTGCAGCCATTGCAACGATGGACTTGTGTGCCGGGGCATTGTCCTGGTGGAACAGCATAACTTTCGAGAGTTTACCTCGCCGTTTTTCGCGGATCTCATTGCGCAATGTTGCTATTTGTTTGGCGTATAAAGTGCCCGTAATAGTGGCTCCATGTTTGAGATACTCAATCATTAATACCCCTTTACCATCCCAAAAAACAGAGCCCATGACCTTACCGGCAGATGGGCCTACCTTGAATTTCTTCGGAGTTGGAGATGATGGCCTTTTCCATGTCCATAGACTGCAGTTTCGTTTCAGGGTCGTAATGATGGAGCCATGTTTCGTCCATTGTTATAAATCGCGCCAAAAAAAGTTCCCGGTCTTGCTGTATCAGGTCCAAAGTTTCTTGACAAATCTCGACTCTAGTTTGTTTTTGCGTGTCAGTTAGCATTCTTGGTACCCAACGCGCAGATACCTTTTTCATACCCAAGCGTTCATGTAAAATATTATGCACGCTCCCCGTTGAAATCTTTACATTTTCAGCAATAAAACGAACCGTGACACGACGATCCGCCAAAACTGAGTTTTCAACTTTTTTCACAATTTCTTCAGTTATTGCAGTAGTAGGGCGTCCGGAGCGGGGGTCGTCCATGGTCGATGTTCTTCCATGTCTAAATTCGGCGCACCAACGTGCGACTGTCGAATACGGAGGAGCATTAGACCCTAAAGTGTCCCGCAAATCTAAATTGACTTGGTCCCTAGAAAAAATTTTCAAACACAAGTATTTGATAACGGCGCGCAGTTAAATTTTCTCCATTTTCGCTAACGTACTCAATAGAATTGCAAAGAAATTACCGTATTTTTTTTTTAAACAAAAGAGAGTTAGTTTTTTTTTTCATAGCAATCAGCTAGATAGATTGATTAGCTTTACCGGCCAGTATTTAATTTCCTAATATTGAAAGAGTTTGCATCTCATTCTCACTTTATATTGAACGCCCCTCGTACATTAAAATGATCCTCAAAACAATAAGTACATCTTGTAAACTTTGAATTAACTTTGCGGCACCACTTCTCTTGTAAATCTTCTCTAATGCAAACAATTAATTTGTTTGGGCTATTGACAGAATCATTTCCACAAGTAGGAATGAAACACTTCCTGTATAAATCCATTATTACAATATGAAAAACGCGAAGAATGTTTTTCAAAATAGTATCCTTAAACTGACAGATGATAACTACGTCGAAGTGACAGAGAATAGTATAGAGAAACTAGACGGACGGCTTTTTTTTCTTGTTGCAAAGAATTTCAAAATTAATGCCCACAGAAAGGTCAAACAAAGGTCAAACATTATTTTGCAAAAATACACACGATCATTTAATATTTTTTTACTACAATGTTATAAAATGATTTAATAAACCTATTCCTCGAAATGGTTTTGGAATTAGACCACATTGTAAAAAAGTGATCAATGCCAATTTAAGAAGTATTACGATTTTTATATGTCTTAAAATGATTTCATTTTTAGTTTAATAATTGTTTGTTCTCTTAATTTATGTTAAATTATTATGTTGACGGTATTTTTATGATACTAGTGAAGTGGTCAGAGATAACTAAGGATTAATTTACACGCCAATGGACAAACCGCTTATGATAATAATATGTATTACGAAATACCAATCAATTGACATACTTTTTTATCCATACTTTCATGCTTAATTTATAAATGTGAAAGTGTGTTTGTTTGTCTTTCTCTCACGTCGAAACTAAGCGACGGATTGCCGTGGTTTTTTATATGGACATAGTTGAAAGAGCTAGAGAATGACATAGGCTACTTTTTAACACGGCTAAATATCTCAATCCCACGGGAAAACACGTTTTAATCTACTTCAGCGGAGTCGAAGCCGCGGGCATCAGCTAGTAATTTATAAAAACGCATTTCGCCCATTTTTATGGGAATTACAGCTGTGTCTTAGGGCGTTTGTTCACTACAATGAATTTTACTGTCGGGAAGTCTGAGTTTTCATGGTCCGTTTTTTTCATGCCTTAAATGTATAGGACTGCCTGGCAGTAAAATTCATTTTAGTGCACAAGCGCCCTATACATTTAATGGCGTGCCATATCGGACCGGTAAAAACTCGGACTGCCGGACAGTAAAATTTATTATAGTGCACAAACGCCCTTATAATATTTTTTTAATGGTGTACGTCTGTCCGAGTAATCGTAGCCCCGAATTACATGGTTACCTATCAAAATTTAGAATTATTTTTTTCCAAATATTTAAAATCCCAAATGATTCATTTATCTGAATGCATTTTTTTCTAAAACTGTAAATATTTCAGGATTTTTATAAAACAACCCTAACCTAACCTAAAGGGTTCCACACGATGGTCCTGAAATAAATCCTGAAATATTTACAGTTTCAGAAAAAAATGCTTTCGGACAAATGAAGTTTTCGGGATTCGAAATAAAATTTTCTAAAAATTGATAGGATCCCCCTAATAATAACGCAAACCGTCATAATTCGCGCCCTTATAAGTTGTATGGTTCGGGAAGTACAACGATCGCACCTCTGTGCGCATTCCGTTAGGCAGCGGCGGCGGCACGGCGGGCGAGCTGACGGCAGCGCTGCGCGAGACGATCTCGCTGCTGGACGGCGGCGGGCCGGGCGGCTGCGCGGGCGCGGCGGCGCGGATGCTGCGCGCGCTGCACGCCGCCGCGCCGCGCTTCGCCGAGCGCCAGCCGGGCGGCGGCCTGGCGCAGCAGGACGCCTCCGAGTGCTGGACCGAGATCGTGCGCGCGCTGCAGCAGCGGCTGCCCGCGAGCGATGCCGGCGTCAGCAGTGACAGGTGGGAACTACTTGCCAGCGCCATTCCAACAACCGCAACGTAACTGCGATACATATTCGATTGCAGTATTGAATATGACCTGACATATTCTACTCTACACTCTAAATGTTTGACTACAAATGCTTTTTATGACATGTCAGAATAATAATAATAATTTAATTTTATGTTTTATTTTGGAATTTGGATATTATAATTGTGTTGATCATTGAGGGCCGGCGCTCACTGACGGCATGGCATGGCAACGGATTTTATTACTATCAAGTTATTTTGAATCTTATTTCAATGAGTTTAGAATTCATGTTATTTTATTTCGATACCACGATGCCGCGACGTGCCGAGGGATGCTGCGGTAAAATTCGTATATAACCTGCCGTGCCATGCCGTCAGTGAGCGCCGGCCCTAAGTATATTGTTTTTTTTTTTTTACTTGACACAAACAATTATTTGAATTAATAGTAGTTAGCCGGGTCTCCACTGAGCGAACTGCCTCGCTAGGCAAGCGCATGAGGCGTGATTTTGTTCTACACAAAGCTCAAAATTGCACCGAAAATGGCTGCCACGCGAGGCGGCTCGCGCAGTGGAGACCCGGCTATTCAGTTCACTTTGGCCTAATGATAAATATTATTAATTTATTAATTCCCGTATTTTAACCTCGAATCCCGTATTTTCAATGCAGTTGCCCCGTAAAATCGGAAATCAGATCTTGTCACTTGTTGTGATACAACGGATTCGCCCGTGTCGGGTCCTTCGAGCCGGATCATATGTTCGTGTCTAGTGCCCTTATTAATTAGTCGAGAGGGAGATCTAGACTACGGATAAAATATATAAAACACTGGTACCTACTGTATATACTTAGAATATAATTCGTAAACCGTTACAAAAGCCAAGTTATGAATTATCGCGACGCGCACAGTCCGTGTCGTCCCGTCGTAAGAAGTGAAAGGTCACGTCCCGCGCTCGCCGTCACCGCGCGGCCGATTCACCCCAACACGGGCGAATCCGTTGTATCACAACACACTCAATTATGCTGATTCATAATTCCAATATCGGCCAGGATGGCGCTTGAATCAATCAGCCTCGTAACCGTCGTTATGTTGTCAGGTCGTCGGTGGTGGAGCAGTACTTCGGCGGCACGCTGGACGTGCAGCTGGTGTGCGCGGAGGCGGAGGAGCCGCCCACGCGCGCGAGCGAGACCTTCCTGCAGCTGTCCTGCTTCATCTCGCAAGACGTCAAGTACCTGCAGTCCGGCCTGCGATCCGTGAGTATAGTATAAATCTTCCCAGGTGAATTTTTCGCTTCGAGCCCTTATCTTTCAAAACAAACGGTATCGTCATAGTATTAAGGTTCAAATTTAATGTAATGGCTCGAAGCGAAAAATTTACCTGGGAAGATTTATACTATACCACTCACATTTAGGCTATGGTCACCTAGTTTATGCTATAGGTACGCGACGTCTGAACAATACATCAATACGTCAGCAGTGGATGAGGACGTTTCAGTCGTTGCTCGCGAGTGCATCACTAATTTTTTCTCAACATGTATGTAATATTGTTTTAATGATCCATTCACCTTTGTCGCGTACTGTGTTAAAAGTTTTTGCTGACTGTATCAATAGTTCGTCTTTTTCTTTATTAAATCTCGCCACTTAGTATATGACGCTGGACAGGACTTGACGCTGTAATTGTGCGAAATAACTAGAGACGCGGCGCAAAGAGTTTGAATGCCGCGTCCAGCGTCAAGACGCCAACTTCGACGTCATTTCTATTGCAAGCATTGTGACGCTGTAAGCGGCCGATGGCGTTTATAGGAGACGATATAGGAGAAGATAGCCTTAGTACATTGCGGACAGGATAGCCACTGGGCCATTCTACTTTTAAGTAACCATTAATCTTTCGTGAAATATAAGGCATACCTGGTGATTTTTTTCAAGTGTAAATAACTTATATGAAAACTGAAATAACTAAATTTAATATTTTAAAGCAAAAAAACTTTAAATTCAAAGAAATTTTGTGGAAAAAATTGGTAACTCAGCGGAAAATACACCAATTTCCATACAAATGGCGGGGACACGCATGTCCACTGCGTTACCTACTTTATAGATAATAATGATTACTTTTTATACGTAGTGATAATTTTAAATGTAAGCTTAATTATGTGCCTATTTAAATCTTTAATAATTTAAACCGAGGACTTTACCGTTTTTGAAAAAAAAATATTTGAAGAGCACAGTACAAAAAATGACTGGTCAACGAAAAGTAGAATGGCCCCACTATACGCCCTCTTGATCTTTAGCAATGATTAAGATGAAGCACACGTAAAATAATAGGGATGATGTATGACACCACCAGCGTGCAATTGCAGGGCGTCACATGTATTTAAATACCTAGGCTATATGTTCAAGCTTATGCATGTAATGAGATATGTATTGCAGACAATGCTTTTAGGATACTTTTACTTTAGTGATTTGCAAACTAAAGTTTTTTTTTATTTTTCAGAAAATGTCAGAGCAAATCACAAAAATGTCACAAACACTCGGACGAGATGCAATTTACACTAAAACGGTAGGTACAGACTCTTATTGAACCTTATGTGATTGATTATCAACATGATATAAATTTGGAAGCTCGACTTATTCCAAAATTGGTTCAGTGACTACTTTGAGGTTTTGCAAAGTGTTTACACATTTAAATAAAAAGCATTTTTGTTTCAGTCTAAAATTAGTCGTCTGCCGGCATACTTAACGGTTCAGTTTATTCGATTCTACTTCAAAGAAAAGGAATCAATTTATGCAAAGATCCTGAAAGATATCAAGTTCCCTCTAGAATTAGATGTTTATGAACTCTGCACACCAGAACTCCAGGAGCGACTCACACCTATGAGAAATAGATTCAAGGTAATTTTTTTATTTAATTTTAATTGCTTTTTGACATTTATACGTTTTCTTCACTGTACATCCGTACCACATTTGAGATAAAACCAGATTGAATTTGCATTGAATGGAAGTGAACAAAATAAAACTTGCAAATTTTAAACGGACAAATTAAGGAAAAGCTTGTGAGCTTGTAATAATAAAACTCGCGTTAGTCAACTATCCAACTAGAAATAATAATTCATCAGATATCGTCCTTTAATGTCTTATACTATTCAGGGCGAGCTATAGTATAAATCTTCCCAGGTGAATTTTTCGCTTCAAGCCCTTTTCTTTCAAAACAAACGGTAACGTCATAGTATTAAGGTTCAAATTTAATGTAATGGCTCGAAGCGAAAAATTCACCTGGGAAGGTTTATACTATATATTAACGTGGTCAACATATATGTTATTTGTTATTGTGTCATTAAATTAAATATATTGATTTCTAGGAATTAGAAGAAGCGTCTGTAGAGTCAGCGTTAAATACGAAGAACAAGAATCATGGAGATAGCAAAAAAGACACTAGACCGAAGAAAGCGATGCCATATGCGTTTGATGATGGTAAGGATTACTAAATTAACTTATCGTCATTTTTACGAAGTGATACAAAATGAAATCATTCAATGCCACAGTTGACTTACTGCTAGGTTACAGGCATTATGGTCTGATTACAGTTCGATATATTTCGGACTTTAAAACTATTCTGATTCGATTTGCAAACCTAAGTCGAAAGAATGAAGGTCAACCTATGAAAAAATACTATATTTGTTGTTGATTGACAAACTTCATAAACTTCCCGCGCTAGCGTACAAAATTTGTTTGCAAAAGCAAACGCTCCTTTCGCATGATAAAGAATAAATAGAAGAATAGAATATTTTATGATGTCAGATAACAATGATCCATCAATTTGTTAGTAAAAAAAAATATTACAAATTAAAATTCACAATTAAAATATGTATTAATATCCATTATTAAAATTTAATACAAAATAATAACTTAGTAAGTACAAAATTAAAATTATCATTTTCATTAGGTACGGTCGGTTCCCTAACTTAAGTATCCACTTTCTCATACAGGTTGTAAAGAAAAGTTGGATACTTATGTTAGGGCACCGAACCGACTGTACACCTACCTAGCGTTTAAGTGTATCTGATCTGAAGCCCATAACTATCAATGCATTCCGTCAATACTGTGCTATCGGGACCACCCATCACCTTGCTTCCGAAGCATGCCCAAAAGGCTTATCTTATCAAGCCTGTGCAGTGAACATATTTAATAGGGATGTTGACGCCCGCCATTAAAAAAGTAATTCAAAGACACAACTCCAATAAAAAACGTTTTATTTTAGCCCTGAAAACCAGATTAACTTTCGATTAACTGCAAAATTAGATTTTTGGTAGTGTTTGACCGAAGTTTCGGTTTCGGCCATTTTCGGCCAAAAAAGTGATTCCGGCCGAAGCTTCGGTTTCGGCCAGAATCTGGCCGAAACCTTCGGCCGGGCCGAAATTACTTCGCGGCCTCTCGCGGCTCTCGCATCGGGAGCGCTCGGCTTAATTCGGGCACGCTCGGCCGGGTAGGTATAGGTAATGCATCGGCGGCCGGCCCAGCTGGGACCAGCGACAGTAATGCATGCAGTTTGTGACGTTTGTTTGTGAACCACGTGGCGCGCGACAAAATATGGCTACCTCTAATTATATCTATTTTCATTAAAAATAAACGTTTTTATTTTGTTTAACAAAAAAAGTAACTGTTCTCATATAAGAAATCCTTGCAATAACCTTTTCCTTACGATTAGTACAAAAATTTTTGTCTTCAAAAGTTTCGGTTTCGGTTTCGGCCGAAATCAGAAAAAAACCGAATATCCGGTTTCGGTTTCGGTTTCGGCTAAAAATCGTGTTTCGGTCGGACACTAATTTTTGGGTGCTTTAAAACAAATAATACAGTTAGTTGATCGATTGAGTTGGCGAACGAGTGACATCATAAGTTGCTATTGCCATTCAAACTCTATGGGAGACTGTGTTTTGACAGCTCACAAAAAGTGGGCCAGTCGATTGGTGGTGTGTCAACTCGACCAACATCGCTATTTGCAGACGTAGGCAGCAACAACAGCGGCTACTACCGGCTGCAAGCCGTGCTGACGCACCGCGGCCGCTCCGCCACCAGCGGGCACTACGTGGCGTGGGTGCGGCGCGGCGACGCCTGGCTGCGCTGCGACGACGACAACGTCACGCCCGTGCTCGAGGAGGAGGTGCTCAAGCTGAGCGGGGGAGGTACGCCACGCCACTATGCCTCTAGGCTGCGCTGTGCAAACGCACAGGGAGCGGTAGCGGCGCGGTGCGGTGCCTCGACGGTTTTGAGGAAAGCGGCACAGATTACTTAATAGTTATTTAAAAGCGAAAAAGTTTTTCGGGTGCGCCGGTGGGATTCGAACCCACGTCTCCTGGGTATGCGCCCCGACGGGTGTTCTACCAATTGAACCGCGTCGCATCCGACCACTGTTGGCGTATGTAAGCGATTAAGAATTTCTGGGGAGTCGGTTGGATGCGACGTGGTTCAATTGGTAGAACACCCGTTGGGGCGCATACCCAGGAGACGTGGGTTCGAATCCCACCGGCGCACCCGAAAAACTTTTTCGCTTTTAAATAATCTTAGATTCGGTGAGCAGCCGTACTGCTAATAAAATAAAAATAATACTTAATAGTTACTTCGTAACAGATACTGCATCCCGTACAAAATCTTGGTACTTACCGCGATTGTAGCCACAGATTATACTACTCCGTCTCCTTAAGAATGTGTGCATGCCGACAGTGACAAGGGCTGGCAGTTTGGATTTTTTTTTCTCTACATGTTGTTTTACTATTTTGTCGGGATAATTGCTATATATTGTATCCATGCAAACTTTCTAGCACTAATATTCCCTAAGCTAAGCCACGGACGGACAAAGGGACAGACGGTCATGGCGAAACTATAAAGGTTCCGTTTTTGCCATTTTAGCTCTGGAATCCTAACAAAAAAGGATATTTATTATAATGCGCAGAACACATTGCCAAGCTCACAGTACCCTAACGTTATACTAGATACGAAGGTCAACTTTCGAACTTCGCATCGTGCCATCCCGCTCACGCTTATAGCTTTTTATAGAAGAGTAAGAGGGACAGCACGATACGAACTTCCAAATTGTTATATTAGCTATTAATTCTAGCATAGTCATATTAAAGTTTGCCCCTTGTTTCACTATTTTCACTTATAAAAGTCCAGGCGGCATATTTTTTCCGTGGAACACGAATGAACGTGCGTCGGCGCGCGCTTGTGACAACCTACTGAAATTTCGATCGCGGGAGATCGTCCCCGCGTTAGGTAAATATCGCGCGTAAGTACATGGCATGCATGAGGCCTGAAAGCGATCTGAAGAACGTCGCACTGAAAAACCGGGCGTACCGCGCGGGAAGGCGGCGCGCTGGCGGTGTGTGTGACATGTCAAGAAATACATTCGCTGCTTCTCATGAAAAGTGTCACAAAACAAAATGGAATGCAATTCGATTTCAAATCTTACTAGTTAAAGATATAATATTAAATGCAACAGCATTTAAATTTGTGTTGCGGCACTATTCTCGATAAGATTCAATTTGTCATTAGAACACATTATTACAACAAACAAAGAGCACCACACAAAAAGTTGTAAACAAATACAACCGTCGGCTCCTATCACGCCACCGCACTGCGCCGCGCCGCTACTGCTCTGTGCGCACCCTCGCATGTAATACTAAGCCGACGAAATGCCGGCACCGCTCCGCGCCGCGTTAAACGGGTTTTACACGGGTGACTAAAACCGCACGTTTTTTGCCGCGCGGCTAAAATCGACCGTCTAAATGGCAATTCGGACAGAAAAATTAGATTTTACCGCCTCCGCCGCCGCGCCGCTACCGCCACGCTTTTTTCCCGGCCGGTGCTCTATGCGAACTTTTTCATAGAAGTTTGAATATTACAACCGCCACCGCACCGCGCTGCGCCGCGTCACTACCGCTGTCAGTGCGTTTGGTGATTTATAACTGCGTATTTACTTCGCGCGGTCGCATGGACAGGGGGAGGGGGGCCGCACTGATTCTAGTCTTCTGTCCACGTCAAATTTCGATTACCAGAATTCGAAGCTTAATGTCAATGAAGAAAAATCTTTGGGCTAAAGATTTTCAATGAGCTGTTAAGGTCTTCTCACATGTGTTAACGCGGAATTGGATTAAGCCGATCAAAAAGTTTTACGTCCACGCAATAAGAGCGAAAAAGACGTCAATCGGCTTGATTCCTTATGGCAGCCGAGCCGATCGTTATTTGGAAAACACGATGATACGATTTATGTACAAATTAGCCTGAATTTAGTCGACTTTGATATGCGTCGGTATAGCCTACCAAGTATGTGCTTTACCGTTTTTTATGTCTGTTTCTGGGCATTTCTATTTTCCGTTGTACCAAAATTAAGAAATTGTTAACAGGGAGTTAATTTTTTTCCGTTTGGTTACGCACTTTTTGAAGTCTTTACAATAAAAAAAAAAGTAACAAATCGGACAATTCTTCACTTCTTGTTAAACATTGTTAAACTTGTCCGATTTGTTGTTTTTTTTTTTACTGTAAAGACTTGAAAAAGTGCGTAAACAAACGGACAAATTTTAACTCCCTGTTAACAATTTCTTTTTTTTTGGTACAACGAAAAATAGAAATGCCCTTCTACATCTGAACTCAGAATAAAAACAGTAAGTCTGACTGTCACATAGCCTTTAATGTTTTAAGCCGTACAACTGACATTGAACCTTAAGGTAGTTAAATAACTTCTTGGTCGACTACAACGTCGGTATTTTTTTTTTTGCGGCCAACTATTTCGATACGACACCCATTTTATACAATACTAGCAGCCCGTCCCGGCTTCGCACGGGGTAGACAATTATTTATTTTTGGAAATTTGGATATGAAACACTTTTTTTCACAAATATTTTTGTTTATTAAAAAATTATTATTTATTATTAATTAATTATTACAGACGTGCACGCCCCACTCCTGTATTTCAGTGCCCCCTCCACCCCGCCCGCCGCGATGCCCGGCGCGCTTTTCAGACTGCATCGCAAACAACGGCCACGGCGCTATGGCGGTTTTGTTTACTGTTTGAATTTTTTAATTCGTAATATCTGTTGAATGGAAAGTCCAATTTAAATAATTTAAAAACTATTTTATAGGTAGTTAAATGGTCTTTACCGTAAAATAATTTATTTGGATAAGGATTAATATAAACACATAAATAGCATGGTTTGAATTTGGTTAGCATTTTCATTAATGTTTAAAATGAAAAAAGTTGTTGTAGTGACATAACTACAATAGTTGGACATATGCTACCGCGGAGTTTTTTGTAGACATTATGATGTTCTTCAATATTGTTGTACATTATTTTGTTCTATCGCTAATAGTTTCGGCAGCGCATTCGACGAAAGACATTTTAAGACTCATTTTTCTACACCTTCGGTTACATTGTTCAAATTTTACCAAGGATCCCTAATTTTTTTCAAAATGAAATGTAGCCTATGTCAAATTGGAAGAATGTAGCATTCTATTGGTGAAAGAATTTTTTAAATCGGCCCAGTACTTTTTGAGCCTATTCATTACAAACATACAAAAATAGGTACAAATCTTTCCTCTTTATAATATTAGTGTAGATTTCAATGCAAAATCCAATTGTATTATAATTTGTTCAGGTGATTGGCACTGCGCGTACCTGCTGCTGTACGGGCCCAAGATCCTGGAGCTGCCGGTGGAGGAGGAGCCCATGGTCACGGACGTCAGCGACGACCCCGCCGGCGCCCCGCCCACCGCCCTCGCGTAGGCCTCCGCACTAGTGCCCGACTCGCTACTGACTATACCACCTAACTAATAATAAGAGGAATGGAAATGTGACGCGAACTAAAAAAGCGAAGCCCCCGTCTGGCTAAAAAGCAATGCTTCATTTTCCGACTCGGTCGGTATCGCCGTTAGATTAATTGCTTAAAAAATGGGTTATAAGAGCGATTCTACAGTCAAGGTCAAAAATATAATATACATATTGTGTACGCTACCGAGGCGTCAAAAATATCTATACAACTCAACTGTGGGACACCACTTACCATAAGGTTGGTGTTTATATAAATTTGACGTGATAGCCGTACAGATAATTATACCTTCGAGTAGTTCGAGTGTACTTCAAGGATGTACATCACTGGGAAGCACAGTAATCGGTAAAATCCATTGAAACTTCAAAACGTAACTTCCGAACCGAATCGGAAGTGGCGTGGGAAGGCCCTCAACCAGATGGATTAACGATCTGGTAAAGGACGCAGTACCTATCTTTGTGGAACTCTTTGGAAGAGGCCTAAGTCAAGCAGTGGAAGCCTTGTGGCTGACATGGATGACGAATAAATGATTATGATTATGATGTAACTTGGAGTCAAAACGGTGGACATCGGTCCTAGAAAGATATACATGAGGTAACATTTCTATTACCCTTATTATTAGTTCTGTGATACATATTTACTGAGCTTACTCTGAAGCATATCGCCCTACTGGATCTGAAATAACTCAAAATTACTATCATGATACTGGGAACTAACCCATACAAGTAACTGTAATGTAACTCGTGAGCTCGCATCGCCTGTCTTCAATAGATACAAGTGCGCCGCAAATTAAGTTATAATGCAACAGATTCAAGACTTTAAAGTGAAAGATAGTTTGTTTATTGAATTGGACCTCATTGTTAGTAGTATTCACAAGAAAGGGTGTTACGTCAGAAATAGGACACTAGCGAGCTGACGTCGAGTGTTTTATTCAAGTGGTGTCATATATTTTGAAAATCACGAAATTGCACAAAGGGCGGGTACTAGAATTCCTTAATTTCAAGTCTGTTAAGGAAGCCAAACTTACAAATTATTAAAGTCGATGCGTAAAGACCAAACCTAAAAAAAATAGTTCAGTTTCGAACATAAAGACCACAATCCACTGCATAACTAACCTATATTAATTCGGGTCCTAAAGGGCGCGGTTTGCACCTTCTCGTATTCGTCGTCCCACTGTTTGCTTGCACTGGCGTTACGATCACTTTCCTCATCTCTTTCTGCCGTAATCCTATATCATGTGACAGAAAGAAATGGTGAAAACGATTATAAAATCCTTAAGCTCTAAACGCACAGACAGCGGAGGCGTGGCGGTGCGGTGGCGGTGACTGTTGTAATAATCTAACTTGTATGAACGATTTCGCGGTACTGTACCGCACAACCGTTCGTACAAGTTAGAACATTACAACCGTCACCGCCACCGCACCGCCACGCCTCCGCTGTCTGTGCGTTTGGGGCTTTACGGCAATTACTGCGCCCGTACTAAATATCCCCGACTGGACTGCTGCCTCTGCTTATTTTTTATTTCTCCATAAATCTAAAGTTTGAGTGATGACGTCGGCTTTATTCAAAAAGCTTTATATTCATTAAAATATCCCTATAGTCCGACAAGCTCGTGCGCGGCTCTCCGCGGAACCCTGTCGCAGTCAGCATTTGCCGCACTTATTAAAAACAATCTCGTTAAGGACAGCAGAGGCTCCCTGCGACAGGGTTCCGCCGAGCGCCGCGCACGAGCTTGTCAAGGTATAGATGAAGTTATATTAACATTTGACAATGATATAACGACAGATGTACTCACCAGCGGTAATATCATATCTTCTAGTACCGTTTGCTTCGTGAGGCGTAACTTTTTTAATTTAGCACTAAATTCCTATTTATTATGACTGTTTTACTTCGTACATCCTCAGAGATGCACACATGAATTTATATAAGCTTGCTATGTGTCAAATATAAGTCATTATAGTTGAATTAAACTAGTTTCGAGCTAACTAACGGCACTAGAGAATTGTTAATTTATTCTTTTAAATTGGCATTTTAAATGCGCTGTTAATTGCTGATGGCAATTTGTTTTAAAGTTTCTCAATTAAATATCGTCTTATTTCTCTTTATACAATGTAGGTAACTATTGAATTTTATAAGACTTATATAATAAACAATGATCGAAGATAAATTGTGGTATTATTGTTCTATCATGATTAGTATAATAATAACCTAACCAACCAAAAACTGTTTTTACATTTTCTGTAAATATTGCTATAAGGTAAATATCCCAGTGCCCGATGCTGCCCCAATAGCCGACATTTTCAATCTTAATTCGTAGCAATAAAGGCGACAAGCAGGGTACAATGGGGTATTTACCTTACTAGAGACCAGAGGCCGTATTGTATAACGCTTCTGAAGCTTGCCTTCGCGTTCACCATCTCTTTCTGTCATCATCTTATACCGTTTGACAGAAAGAAATAGTGATTGCGAAGGCAAGCGTCAGAAGCGTTAGACAATAAGCCTGCAAAAAACTGATAAAAGAGAAATCGAAAAATTTCATACAAAAAATTACCAAATTTACATTAAATTTTTTTTCAAGTGTGACGTGAGTATTAGACGCCCTCATTTAATTTTTACTTTTAACCTCCTGGGTCCCAGAATAAAATACCAGAAACGTCGAGGTAAATATTGTTTGCGTGATAAGTCCCGTTTAGTCACAGAGTAACTAATAGTACTAGCGTAGTTTAGTGATAATTATGAGTGAAAATCTCGAAAGTTTAAAACAGTATGTAACCAAAACAGACCAAAGAACACATTGCCAAAGCGACGGGAACACAGAACGGGAAGCATTTATTTGAGTTTTGAATTCCGGAAACTGTTTTCGTGATCATAGACAAAAAGATGATTCACCTCAATTCACCTCTTCCAAAACTATGACGCTACGGACGTGTTGTGACATGGCACTCGCGCATGCTAAAATGACGTGCTGAGCACAGTGCTAAGAATAAATCTTACTATGGGTCTGTTAAACTCTTTAAAGAAATGTTGTACATCGATGTCAGAAGCTCTGCTTTTCAGACGTCGATACAGATGGTTTAGAGGTTGCTTCGCTTTCGCAGGGGGATGCGGTTTAGGAAAGGTTTACTATTATTATATGTTGAAGAACATACCGGTCCCTCCTGAGATGGGGGGTGCGATTTGTATAACTTTATGTACAATACTAGGTGAGACTAAAAACTTAGGCGCAAGCCACACAGAAGAGACGTAGGACGGGAGCGCGTCGTTGTTCCCAGGCCGCGCCTTTGCCCCGTCTCTTCTGTCTAACGCTTCTATATATTTAACTTAGATTAAGTATTTATACACTAGATAGAGCTTAGGCGGCATGAAAACGTCCCGAAAAATATAAGCCAACAATTGGCTTATATGTCATTGCCCCCCTTCGGTCTGAATACGCGATCGTAAGATGAAGCTGTCAAATGGGTTTTTGGACGTTTTGTATCGCAGTGTTTGCTACTGACACTATCTAGTGTATAAATAATCTAAGATATTTAGTAAGAAAACTGTTTCAAGAGAAGTCGCGACAGCGACGCGCCCACGTCTCACGTCTCTTCTGTGTGGCTTTCGTCTAAAGGACAACATGAGTTGTTAAATTTTAAGCTTGCATTCCGTTTTAGAAGTAGATTGGAAAATTTCGACTATTCATATTGTGCCGGCTATACACGTATAAGTACGTGTTTTCCCTTGGTGTCTGTTACTGGTTAAAAGAACACAGTGAAAAACAGAACAGATCACCAGGTGGCCTGTTGTGCTAGACATGTTAGATTTCGTTCTCGAATAGCTTCACACACTCGTTAATGATCAACTGAGAGTACTAAGACGCAACGCTGTCAATTAACCTTTTGAACGTCAGTGTCGGTATAGACGACACGACAATATGATAAAATACAAAAAATAACCTACCCGCAAAAACAAAAACGATGTGTGGCGTTCAAAAGGTGTAAGCAGCAAAACAAAATATTCTAATCTCTATTTCATTCTAACATTATTCTAGCGTTTGGTGACTCGTGTTTAGCTGTAGTCGAGGAAACTATCGCATGCCAGGGTGGGACCTTTTCACAGCCAATTTCGCGATTATTTCTTTCAAAATTGTATTTGCAGCGAAATGATTACACCCTGGTACGCTATCCAGTTTCTTAGCTGTTTACATAGAGAGCTAGTTAGCTAGTTTTTCTTTATACAGTGCAGGCTTGCGTTTGACCACAGTCACGCCTGATGGAAAGCGAACATGTGGCCTACAATGGAACACGTTTGCCTAGTAATGCTCATCCACCCTTAGACTTGAATTTAGGGGAATAAGCAGGAAGAAGACAGTTGAGCGCGGTCAAGAAGAATTAGCAAATACTTTTGCTTTCTTGTAGGTTTACTGAATTTAATATCGACACAAATTAGATGTATTTCGCTTCTGACGTTCCCCATGTACTGCGGGAAAGCGGGACGAGGAGTCCTGAAGGCCGTGGTGTTGACCTACGTCGTTGCTGGTAATTAATAAAACCACTCTAGTTTAATTTTTTATTAAACATTATTTAACATAATAGTTAATATCCTACTTGCATGCCAAATTTGAAGTTTCTATTTGATAATTATAGTTACGGAGATAGGGCCACTTTGAAGCGAAAATATAAATCCCACTTATTTCCTATCCCGTGGGAATTTCCTAAAATCCTTTCTTAGGGGATGTCGAGGTCATAATAACTAACGATATGCTATGGCAAACTTCAGGACAATCGGTTCAGTGGTTTGGGCTGTGCGTTGATAGATCAGTCATTTAGTAGGTATAAATTCAGAAGAAGAAGACTAGCTGTTGCTCGCGACTCTATCTGCAAAGAATTCATTTATCGCTATCCTGCGGGAGCTATGCAATTTTTCGAGTTTCCAACTATCTCATCTATTTTATCTAAATACTACTCTTAGTTACCGAGGTCCAGCGCTTTAAGAGTGAAGGAAGAGGCTACAGACAGACACAATAGGGATGTTTCCTAGGTAAAAAAATAATAATTCTTATTAGTCCGTATTTTACATTATCAAAAAATATTAGACACGTAATTTTTCTTTTGACAATTAAACAAAAAATGACCAAGATATGGCGCGTTGAAGTTCCGCGTGACGAGGCGTGACGTCACTTGTTCCTAAAACGCTCATACAAAGTGTAGGAACAAGTGACGTCACGCGAAACTTCAACGCGCCATATCTTCGTAATTTTTTGTTTAATTGACAAAATAAAAAATACGTGTCCAATATTTTTTGATAATCTAAAAGACTGACTAGTTAGGAAAGTAGCCAATTACGCATTTATAATAGGTATTAGTAGAGCTGACAAATCCCTTCTTTCATCCTTCAAGGCCCCAT
Source organism: Archips crataeganus (assembly GCA_947859365.1). NCBI lineage: Eukaryota > Metazoa > Arthropoda > Insecta > Lepidoptera > Tortricidae > Archips > Archips crataeganus. The sequence goes on from OX402062.1 coordinate 14,076,192, forward strand.
AACGAACATGGGCTTGAACGCCAAAGAGGTCGTGCGCGTGTTTGCCTGCAGCACAGAACTGGCGTACAACCTGAGCAGGTCCAGCAGTTCCATGGTGGCGCGGCCGCTCCGGCACGCGGTCGCCGGCCTCCAGGAGGAGATAGAGGGGGCTGCTGAAACGTTAAGGTACCATATTACACAGAGCCGGGTTTAGGGGTTTACGGAAAGACGCAAATACTACTGTCTTCGATAGTGATACATACTTTGTCTCCGATAGGCGCTTAATATCCACAGGGCCTTGGACTGCATCCCAAAAAGCTATATGGATCCGTCCCTGGGTTTAGGGGAGGGCATGTGGTGCTAAAGTCTCAGAGACTCCGCAAGAGAGGACCCCCCACAAAAGAGGTTTAACACGTTCACAGTCTCATACAAATTTCAAATTTCTGTGTAATAATTAGCTATCCGAATACAACTAAATCAATAAATGTACCACCTACTTAACAACTAAATAAACTAAACAAATAAATGTCACTTAGTTAAGCGGTAATAGAGTCACGTAGCATATCACTTTTAGCATTCATTATATTTTTGAAAAAATGCCTATTATTTATGGCTTAGCTATGCGACATAGATTTTTTTCTTAGTTTTTCAGAGCTGTTAGAAATTGGCCTCTTGCCCGGTACCAGGATTATCTTTGAGTTTTGAACACCTGTAGTTTTGATACATTTTGGTTTTAAATTCTAAGGTATATCCAAGACGTGACAGCTCCCATTATGAGTGAGATCGAGTATGAGGGCGAGCTGGTCAGCAGCCGGGAACTGACTAATAAAATCGACGCAGAGCTGAAAGCACGGCGCACCGGGAACATCGGACGTAAATATGCGTAAGTTTAAGTTGATCATTATCATCATCGTCCACCCAGCCTATACAAGTCCTACTGCAGGACATAACGCCTCTTCTGAGAATATGAGGGCTTGGGTCGTAGTTCCCACGGCTACTTCACCACCATTTTATTTCTTTGCGGGTGTGTGTAGTTTTTCTCACAATGTTTGCCTTTACCGAAGCTCATGGTAGATTTCCAATGCACCTACCTAATTTCGCACATAAATATTTAGTTATGATGATGTCTTTTCTTTATTATGAAATCGATTGATTTATTTATTTATTTAAAACTGACTAGCCTCCGTCTTTTCTAATGGTTAAGTAACGAGGTTGAAGATGTACCTACTTTTCGCTCACTGATTAACCAACAGCGTACTTACTCTGGCCTTAAATAGACCTATAAATAGAGTTTATCCGGAGAAACAGTCGACGGAAGTAAATTCGATTCCTTAGCAATCCTCATTATAAAAGATGAAGCGACGCACTTTGTGCTAATGGTCAGAATATTAACAACTTAAGGCCAACACAAACCCGCGTTCCCAGTTTGTGGTGACCTTAAGAACGGAGAGGCTCCATGTTAAGATAAGACCATGTTCTAGACTCTGTAATTTGACTATGGTCCGCTGGCATTATAGGATTTATTGGGATTACAAGAGAAATTAATTATTTTGTATACTACCTACATTTATTCTAAATTAAGGAGTTGACTTTTCTAAACAGCTTTATGAGTCTCTCAAACGTAAACAAGTATTTTGAGCGCCTATTCATCCGGTTCGAAGGACCACAAACGTTGGGCCTAATGATCAAATAATATTGTGAAAATTAGACAATTTATTTTCTTTAAAGTTACACTTAATTTTTTATCAAACAGTTTGTAATCTATGTATAATTAAATTTAGAGTGCAGTTGGGCTTCCGCCATGTTCAATGCAATAGAGAGAGAGAGAGAGAGTGAAGGAGACAGAACATCTTAGTGCGAGCGAACAATTAGGTGTTCTTGGTAGTAAATGCATACACAACCTGCGAATCTTTTCAGCTCATCCACACGAGACCAGAGAAAGAACGTTTACCAAAAGAAATACCTGATGAAGACAGAATATCGGTGCAACAACCTTTTATCCCGAACCGTCCTCCGTTGCAAGGCGCAGATGGCGTTTTTGCTCGAGATTTGTTATAGAAGTGTGCCGATGGTAATGGCACCCAAATTCTGTTCGGCTTTGGAATCGCCAACTGCCTGCAATGTCTTACGCACAGTGGGTCACGAAGTATGCGATAGCAGGAAGCAGGTGGGTTTTTGTGTAGGTATGATTTTATTTGGCTAGGTTTCTATTTTTAATCTAAGTACAGTCGCGGAATGATAAGGTTCGTCACTTTTCGACTCTATGTCCATGATTTAAGGCCGAAGAGTGACGAACCTTTTCATTCAGCTAATGGAAATACAGCTAGTGGCGGCGCAGGACCTAAATTGGGTGTGGATAAGTTATATTTTGCAAGGTTTTTCGAGATCTGAGATTAGCTAATGACGCGTGACGTATCAATTAAAAACATTTCAAACTTGAACTACTTACTTAATATTGTAATACCCATCATGTTCTCAGGTAGACTCTGGGTTGGGAGAGGGATATGTTGCTCTCAAACAGGCTAAACGAGAGTTGATGAAAGGATGGCGAGACATCAATATTACTGACCAAGACGATCATGTTATGTATGATGCCCAGGTAAGTAAATACCTAGGTAGGTACCTACTAACATTAAGAATTACTTTTACTTAAGCAGTGGTTTTATGACATTACTCGAATCCATTACAGTAAGCCTGTGGGTATGTAGACTGTAGGTAGGTACAGTGATATAAAATTTCAACTCTACTTAAATTGCCGTTAAAGCATTTTAATTTTATTGAATGCCTTGTCGGAACAGATGTTATTGCCGGTACTGTACTTGGTTACGTTTGTCTTAATTATTTCGAGATCATTCAATTAACAATAAAATTATTTTATATGGGGTTCTCTTATCGAAACTAAAGTAAGATGACCATAGTTCCGCTATAGGTAGTCGATTTGATGTGTAGTACCTATTTTATCGGCTTAAATGAAGTATAGTATAGTATTTGTTTGTAATATTAATATAGATAAAGAATATTTGTTAGTTTATACCTTTTTTTTTTTTTGGTGTGGAAAATGCACCTTATGCATCGTCTCCGTTCGGGGAAACGGAGGTATGTGGGGCTCTCCCCAAGGGGCCTACCCACTAAAAACCACACGGATTCCCTCGTTTGCCATTGTGAATGCCACGGGAGCAAAATGTGTCACCGCAACGCCCACTGGCCGCCCCGGGATGGGGCTCCTCTGTCAACACCGTGCAATGCGGGCTCGGCACTCCCCGGCCTCCCCCGCTGGTGAAGGATTGTTTAAAGAGGTTTACTCCTCGTGGCTTCCGGAGACGTCCACGTTCCCGGCAAGCCGGGTTTACGTGCCCTCACGTTAGCTCCCGCGCCCTCATGTCCTGCTCTGAAAGCAGAGCGGTACCGAGGGCACGGTCGCTTCCGCCCTGAGGCTCCCCCTCACCTTTCCCTGCTCGGGCCACAGAGCGGGTACTAGGCTTAGGCTCACCTCCATCTCTCGACCCCTCTCAAAACCCCAAGGCTATCCCTCCCCAGCAGGCGTTTGGCGCCTCAGCAGGATGCAGAGCGGTGGAGTTTTCGGTAGCCCAGGCCGTGTGGCGAGCACGGCGGGGCTACTTACTAGGTCCAAGGTTGCAGAGCGTGCGCTATTGGCAACCGAACGCCTGTCCCTCCTACGCTTTCCCTCCCCATATAGGGCGTAAGTCACATCCAGGCCTGTTGCAGAGCCCTGACACCTTTCGCATAGCCCAGGCCGTGTGACCAGCACGGCGGGGCTACTTACTCAGTGCAGGGATGCAGAGCAGCTTCCCGTCAGCTACCTTACGCCCGTCCTCGCAAAATATATACATACGATACATAGGTGGCCCATAAAGTACACATATAGATATCCCTCCCAAGACATACCACTACAGGCCAGCGGCCCGAGCAATACTCTTCCCCCTTTGTAGGCCCTCTGCCAGGGGGAACCGTAACGCTCATGTAGCCCAAAAGCTACCTTTCCCGGGGGCGGGAAAGGTAAATTTTAAGCGCACGTAGCAGTAGTCGTCCCTCTATACCCCATCCCCCCCAGTCGGATATTAGCCACCGGTAAGATAATGTACAAATACATTAGCTTACCGTTGTTGCCCAGGGTGCACCGTCCCAGGCGTTACCCTTCCCCACCCCATGAGGCCTACGCCTCGGATAGAAGGGAGTGGTAACGCCCGGGCACTCGAGGAGGTTTCCGACACCGCACCCCTGTTAGTTTATACCTACCAGTAAAATATACCTACGTACAAACTCATAAAATAGAGTATCTCATTGCAAACATTCTAAGTATTTCGCGCTTTCGAAGTTTCTTAACTCAAACGCATACCTATATAAATACAACTTCCAACTCTCTTCCTTCTGACTTCGGTAAGGCATAGCTATTTGGATTCTGGCTTTCCCACACCCTTAATTCAATAGAAATACATTCCAGGATGCCAAAGAGACTGGCGAGCGCGTCAAACAAGCGTTCGAAGAGAAATTTTCTATCATGCAGTCGGCCATTGTGGTCGTGAACATTTGCACGGCGCTTCTCTTCCTGCGCTTAGTTCTCGCTGCACAGAACTATCACGATACGTACCTGACTACCATTGAGTTCGACAATGTCTATGTGACGGATTATTTCAAGAGAATCGATAGGAGACGGCTTGTGAGGAATGAAAGCGTCCTTTTGCCACTGAAAAAGGTAAATGTTTTCAACCCTTTAGTCGTAAGCCGGCCAACACGCAAAGCGTCAAACACGCAATCCGTCAATGCACGTCCAGCACGCAATGTATCCATAAAAACATGGCTTTCGTGAAACATTATTTTATTGTACATATAGGTACATAATAATAATGTAAATTTCATAATTAATCACAATTTAGGGCTTAAATTGCTATGACTCCTATTCTTTAAATGCAACGTATTTTTTACTAACGGAAAACGCATAAGGTGTAGGTACCACTGACTGGGTCCAGCCAGAGACAGGTATGACGATATGGCACTGCTTACTCCGTCCACCTGTTTCGTAATAAGGCAATAGAAATCGTGCGTATAAGTAACTTTTATAAAAAGTCACATCCAAGAATAAATATCACAGGACGCTCGACACCTATCGACCGAGTCCCAATGTAAGCACAGCTTGTGTTATGGGTACTGCAACAGATAAACATACCTAAATACATATTAAACACCCAAGACTCGATAGCAAACGTTCGTATTATTCATACATATTGGGAATCGGACTCGGGACCTCAACCTTAGTTTAGTAGCCAGATTCTGTAACCATTGGGCTACCCGGTCGTCAAAATATTTATACTTTAACTTTGTACCCTCGCGTTGACGCCGTAGTTTAATTTGCACCATTGACTAGCACCATTACATAGGTATCGTAATGGTGCTAGTCATTGGTGCTAATAGCAAATGAAACTACGGCGCATTGACATCCCTGCTCCTTTTGTAACCTAACAGATGGAGCGAAGCCGCTACAAAGACCTGCACTCCCTAGCATACACGTCGGCCGACCGGCACCGGCTGGTGGCGCAGGCGCTGAAGGTTCTGCTGGAGATGGTGACGGCGACGACGTTCGTCATGCTGGACCGGCTGTTCTACGAGGCGCTGGACGTGGTCAGGCAGCATGCCGAACAGGGAAGGCCGGGGGACACCAAGGATTTGTCTATAGAGGTTAGAAAACTAAGTTTCATTTGCAGTAGCACTGCTAACGTCAAATTGAGACACTTATTTTGTATTTTAAGGATTGACTATAAGTCCCACGCGGGCCCAGTAGGGATTGGTAATTTCACGTACGCTATTGAACTGCATCGCCGGTTTATGAAGGTTTCCTCCCGATACCGTCAAGCTCGCAAGCATTCTTAGAGGAGGCCTGTACCCTCCTGCGGGTTGTATATTGTATATAGGCTTCCCAGCCTCCTTCAGTCAGTCATCCCTGACTGATGATGATGTGGTAAACAGGGCCTTAATTCATTAAAGTCTAACAGGTGGAAGGAACTGGTATAATAGCGAACACCCTCCGCGCGCTGCTGTTCCACTTGGAGTCGCAGCCGAAGCGAGCTCGCCGCGCGACCAACGTGTGCCTGCCGCGGCCAAGGCTCATGCCAGCCGTGTTCTTCTTCCGCATCTACGGCGGCTACGTCTGGATACTGCTGCTGCTTAGCGTTAATCCGTATACCTTACGACTGAGAAGGTAACAAGTTCCTGGGCCACATAGAACTTTATGTTATTAATTTTCAGTCAACGGCCGACAATGTTCATAGAATTGCGTAAATACACCGTGAAATTTTAGTGGTTGTTTTCCCGAAACGAGGTGATTTAGTTTCGATTGTACAATCGATACTAAATCACCTCGTTTCGGGAAAACAACCACTAAAATTTCACGGTGTATCATGATGACAAGTTCTATAGTGGACTGGGTACCTACTTATTAATACCTGGCACGTCCCTTGGTGTAGTGTAATCTTTTTTTAATAATTGACTTGAAATTGGTGAGGTCAATATTTCCCTCACTAGGTAGTAAACGTCTTCCATGTTAGAATGATAGAGTGTAAACCATTCTTAACGTTTATACATATTGTCTCTGATATGTAAGTATAAGTTTATGACACCACTATTTTTGTCTAGGCTTCGTCTTCCTATTCTTGACACCAACCGCTAGGATGTGTGCTATAAATAAATCTATTCAATATTTCTTCTGTTTGTTTGTAGGTAATCATAAAGATTCATTGTTTAGTATTTATGAAGAATACAAAGTTGAATACACTGCGAGTATTATTTAAGAGCAACCACTGCCCCCGTTGGCCCTGCTTCCACCTACGTACGCTGAGACCTCCACTCTACACTTCATTCCAGACTCATCTGCAGCTACTTCTACCCGCGTCGCGAAAAGCAACGCGTACTGCATCTCTACAACGACGTGCTCAAGAAACGCATCAAGCTAGACGAGACGCTGCGGCGCAAGGCGGTGCAAGCGGTGCGCGCGCACTACCTGTCCGGAGAGAGCATGCTGAGTGCGCGTATGCGCTTCCCGACCGTGCTGGGCTGGCTGCGCGTGCTGCCCGCAGCCAGGATGGCATGTCTCATATGCAGCGAGATCGAGCCCAGAAAAGACGACAGTGAGAACCAAACATTTTTAACCTTTTCGACGCCAACGACACATATCTCTGCACCGCAGGTTCAACGCCAACGACGAATAGGTATATTAGTCACAGTGAGCAGAGCGATATCTACCTAGATGCATTTTTGTAGGATTCAATTTCGCATTTGACATTCCGATGTCATGGCGTATGAGTGAGAGCTGTTGCATTTGACAAACCGTTGAAGTGGTCCGTCCTATCATCATGTCTTGATAATGTACAGTAGCCTTAATAATCCCAGAAGTAGTTCAGCACTCTACACTCACCCCTCCGTTTCCGAACCCTTAGTATTCGTCAACCTTATTTGTTTTAGATTTCTTTATAGCACACAGTAATCCGAATATTCCAATAATCCCCTACTGATTGATCCATAAGTATATATTTTTTGAACTGACCAGCGATCTTACCTGATGGCAACTGTAGATGAAGTCGAAGACATAAGTTATTAGTTTAGTAATCCTATTTAGTTTGTCCTTGAAAAGCTTTAAATTGTTACGTGAAGATGAATGAAATCGTACTAACCATAAAATACAATACACTAATGATTTTCGCAATCGCATCATATACCGTTATTCCACCTATCTGTTAATCCTGCAGGGTGCGAATGGCACACGTGTTTCACGTCAAAGTGCCCGTTCATGTACTGCGGCGAGTGTTGGCGCGAGGTCGGCGAGCGCTGTCTCGCCTGCGACCCAAGCCTCGCTGAACTTAGCGACGTCGACTCACTCAGCGAGGACGAGCTTCCCAAATACTAGAGCTTTTATTCTCTGTAATGGAACGAACCTACTAGTTATTTTACGGTTTTAATGCACGGAATGCTGCTTTGCGCTTTTAACACTTGCTTCCCGAAACCCGTTGACAGTTGGAGCTGGGAGTCAGTCGCTTATGGGGCTTTGCATTATAAACTATTGCTTCCCATAACCCACTTGACTGCGAGTTAAAGGTGGTAGGTAAATAGATACTGACCGTCGAGTTAATCGCTTGAGGTGATGCTTTGCGTTTCTAACGATTACTTCCGAAAATCCTCTGTGAGTTGGAGATGGTAGGTATTAATTAAATACGAGCCTTGAGTTAGTCGCTTGAGGTACGACTTTTCATTCCTAATGGTTGTTTCTAAATGTCGAGAAATCTGGTCTGGCTGGTAATCAAATACGCGTCAACTGCTTACAAGCTTGAAATGGTTCTTTGCACTCTTGACCGTTGCTTCCCAAAAGCCACTAAAAGGTATATCGGTTGGTGATAAACGCATTCCCTGCCGGCTGTCAGACTCGAGATTTCTCCAGGTGCCATTAACGCATGTGCTTTAAAATGACTGCCAGACTAACAGCTGCACTAAGGGAAAGTCACAAAAACGCATATTTGCGTTCCCAATTGGGTTAAAGTAATCAAGTGTAGTCTAAAGGAAAAAGACTATAATATATTTATTATTTTACTTGTTATGAATTAGTATTTAAGTTTAATAAATGAAACAAAGCAGATGTCGTGTGTCTTTTTATTTTAAAACAAGCCGTATTCAAGCTGTTCTCCTACTGTTAGGTTGCTTACGAATTGGATGTTTTCCGCAATATCGTTGCAGAGCAGCGCTAATCCTGATAACTGACCATCCTCTTGCGGGTTGTAGTTGTATATCAGCTAAAATAAGAACAATCAGAAAAGTGAGGTAGGTATTATACCGACATATTTAGAAATATAGCTAGTCGCGCGCGGGCAAACACTAGTTGATTTTATCTGAACCAGCTAGGCAACAGTTCAAAAAATATAATATTTTTCTGTCCTCCAATTTTGGACAGAAATATATACCGGATTAAACATTCCAACCAGATATCTATCTACATTGGATGGAACAGAAAAGATGCTTAAAAATATCTTGAACAAAATCTCATTGTCAACAGCGAAAAATCGTATTATTTTCCTAGTTACATCTTGTTCGCAGCTGTATTAATTTAACTTGAGGTATGTACTATTGAAATTCTAGTAATAATCACCGATAAGAACTCGTCGTACGTAATCCAGCCGTCGTTGTCAGTGTCGGCTTCGGCGAACTTTTCTTTGCGTAACTCCATCGTGCTCTCGTCTCCCAGGCTTTCCAAAACAGCTCCACTGCAGCATACAGCGTCTTGCATGTGAATATGTGTTTCCCCATTTATAACTAAATAGCTAAGTATTCTATTACGAGTACAAGGAAATATTATAATTACGTTGTTCCCTGTAAATAGCGTAAACTTGAGGCAGTAGAGTCTAACGCGCTGGCACTTACGATCTACCCTTATCCTATACAGTATTACCTACAGAAAGAAGTGGTGAACACGACTTAATTCAGAGTGTGTTAGACAAAAGGCCTCAGGATAGATTTTAGCTACTATGACCAAAGTACACATCGGGTAACTGTGCCTACTTAAGTTGTTCAGGATCCACGTAATACAGGGTTATTTGTAATTCACTGACATCCTCTTAACCCTGAATTCCTATCACTCAAACATATGTTTTTTGTTTTACGACTTTTTAAAATGAAGCACTTTTTTTCTCATACAAATACACAGAGTATCGTAAAAATAAGAGGTAAGTAATCTCAAATTTTCAAAACGTTATTATACCAAAAATATTAAATTGTGACAAAAGCCGTAAAACAAAAAACATTTGTTTAAGTGGTAGAAGTTTAGGGTTAAAAGGATGCTAGTGAATTACAAATAACCCTGTATACCTACGCCAATGAGTTACGCAGTTTAGATGTGAATGTGAAAGCAACTACAATTTCCTTTTTGAAATATATGATAGAATTGGGGATGTCTATTTTTTTGCAATGTATAGTAAATCGAAAACCATTTCAAGATAAATGCTTTTTAACTCGTTTTCTGTAGTTATTTAATTTTAATATTATGTAATGAATTTATTATATAACAAATAAGCAATGACCTTCATTTGACATTGGTGTAAATTGCGTGACCGGTTCAATTCGTACTTTATTCTGTGTGGTTAGAATTCTTCACAATTTACGCGTGGATTATACTACGGAGTTTGATTTGGACCCGCTGTCTGACATCTAGCACTTTGACAGTGCCAGTAAAGTGACACAGTGTATAGTGTACCACTACGCAAAAAATAATTAAAGGGGTTGCCTTATCGTACGAATTTAGATAGATTTAGAAATTTGGCATTGTGGGAGCCCTCAATTATAATCTGACGTCATCAACTAAAATAGTTCCAATAATTAATTTTGAAAAAAATAGAGAACTAAATGACAAAATATTGAAATTAGTTTCTTATAATTGACTTTTCTATACAAAAAAAATATAAAAACCACTGGTAATTTTTTTTAGACATTCCCAATTTCCAAGACTAACGAGCGAGCAATGGCTGTTAACACCTTCCTTAACCGGATGCCCCAATCTGGGCTCATGAAGCCTTTTTTCAGGAGTCCGTGCTTCTACTTTGGGTTCACAAACTTCAAAGACAACTTCAAGGTGGAAGCACATTTGGACGTGTGACTTTATCAAATCATTTTTGAAGGGGACAGTACGTGTTAAGAAAATAACGACCATACATAAGGCCGGCCACATACGGAATTTTTATTCGGTTTCCGTATGGAATGACGTGTGCAAGCGAGACAGGGCTACGAAAGTATATAGCTATGTCCTTCGATAATGAATGACATTTCCGTACGACAACCGTATAAAAGTTCCGTATATATGGCCGGCCTATGAGTTTGTCCTACGCAAGGCTCCGCAATACTGACAAGTCATCGAATCCCAGCATTCCGTTGGCCTGGTTGTCGAACAGCAAGAACAGGCTGTGCAGGTTTGCGATGGTCACGTCGTTCCAGCCCGCGAACCGCCGCACGACCTTCTGCGTGCTCCAGCGCCGGTCCAACTCTTTCATTTCCTACAAAGACCACAGCAATCAACATAGTTTTTTTTTTACAGAGCGAGCTTAGGTACTACTATTTTTCGAACTTCGTATTGTGCCATTCTGTTTACGCAAAGGCCGTTAGCTATGGAACGAGCTAAGTATGCTCGGAGTTTCTCTGAAAGATAGAATCCGCAACGAGGATATCCGACACAGAACTAAGGTCATCGACATAGCTCAGAGAATTAGCAAGTTGAAGTGGCAGTGGGCTGGTCATATTTGTCGAAGAACCGACAACCGTTGGAGTAAACGAGTTCTTGAGTGGAGACCGCGTCTTGGCAAACGTAGTGTAGGACGCCCTCCGGCCAGGTGGAGTGACGATCTGCGAAAGGCTGCTGGTAGAAGCTGGATGCGTCTAGCCGAGGACAGGGCGCAATGGCGCTCATTGGGGGAGGCCTATGTCCAGCAGTGGACTGTTATAGGCCGATGATGATGATGATGATGATGATGATGAAAGGCCGTTCGCACATGGAGCTACTCAGAGAGAACTAGTTACATATTTAAATTACTAACGAGTTGCTTGAGCCTTCAGTAGCTCCATGTGTGTGTGTATTAAACAGAACGCTCGTTCCCTAAATATCAGAATTGCAAAATACTAGATTGCCGATTTACCCTTTTTCTAAAATACCAAATTCCCAGAATACCAGACTTTAGTGCTTGTTGTTTGATCAGTAGTTAAAGATACTAATAGTCAAATTGCCTTTGAAATGCGTTAACTATTGTTATGTTTGCCATATATTTCAACTATTAGTTTATTTAACTATTGATCAAACAACGGGCTCTGAAAATACGATGACAGGAAAGTCTGGTATTCTGGGAATTTGGTATTTTAGAAATAGGGTAAGTCGGCAATCTAGTATTTTGCAATTCTGATATTTTATGACCACAGGTGAAACAACCATTGTTTCTTACGGTGTGTATGACCCAGCTGGTAGTCTATAGCATACTTGATTGTATTGGCGCTGTTCCGCCAACCGCTTGTAGAACAGATCCACGAGCTTGTCGTAATCCGTCATGGCCGCCTTCGGCGCTTCCGATGGTTTTCGCACGGGATCCCCTATTTTACACAGACTCCGAAATTCAATTTGTAACTGATAATAGTTATCTACGTTAGCTACTTGCAACGTCTACCTACTTATACCTAATAACAGGCAATGGCAGTAGGTTGTCGCGCGGCCTTCAGTTCGCACGCTAGCCGCGTCGCGCGTAATTAAGCATCTTTTTTTCTGTGATTTTTGCAACAAACAATGACTTCTAAACGATATTATAAATAACTTACTTACATACTAAAGGTAGTTTACTGAATTAATACACACTGTTATCTTTCTTGATTTATATAAGTACCTACCAAATATGGGCGAGTGAGAACCCTGTGCCCTTGGTTTCGGATCAGCGGTGCCCAACGGAATATGAACGCTCGTATCACACGATAAGTTTAATTTCGCGTGCACGCAGTAGGAGTAGGAAAGTTTTTATAACTAAAGTTGACCTTTGTTCGAGAGTGATCCTTCTGTACGTTAGTACTATTACTTATTCTGTGCTAATAATGTTGATAATACCAGACTGTTGTGGCTCAATTTGAAACTATGATCTTCGGTCTTTCATTAATTTATGATTGATAATTATTATGCTAAACGGGGCTTATCACGCAAACAATGTTTACCTCAACGTTTCGGCCACATTGCGGCGGCCGTGTTTACTAGTCGACTCACCACACCAACTCAACTCAACCACCACCACCACCACACGCCCGCAATGTGGCCGAAACGTCGAGGTAACTTCTGTTTGCGTGATAAGTCCCGTTTAGTGTAATAGTTAAGAGTGAAAATCACGAAAGTTTAAAACGATTTATGATTGTTCTTATGATCTTGCGCAAACGTAATAGGCGATCTATTGCTAACGCATCCACAGCCGGCAAGTTCTTTATTCCTTATTTTTGGCAGATGCCGTACTTCGCTTAGTGTTTCAAACGTACCTACCTATAGTCCACCAAGTAAAGTTCCTTTTCACCTCACTAGCTCGGAAAGCCCTTTTTGTTTGTTTGACATCTATTGAGAAAATCGCTTTTTATCCACAAGTGAAGAAAGAGTTTTGACATTTGAAGGCAGCTTAAGTGATATTTGACAGCTAACAAAACGTAAAACGTTAAAAGTGCTGAATTTTTAACATCACAATTAATGAATTGCATCGAGTAAAAAACACTAATACAGTCTTACAACTTTATTTTAATTCATAAATATCAGCATTCAACATTAACCTTCATTCTTGTTGTAAAAACGGATAAAATGTTCTGACAGTCCAAGTAAGTCGATGTGCGAACAAAACGCATCCGAAATAATAAAAAAAAACTTAAGTCAAAACAGTATAGGTACAATTTAACAGTAATACAGTTTGCTCGTATCTCAAAATCGATAATCTGGCTAATTGAACTTTACTCGATGTGCAATAAAGTTCAGTTTGGTTTATTCATTGATTGGAGATAGGTACGAGATTTTTTCAAAGTAGTGACGATATGTCGGTATTGGAATAGTTCCATAAAGACTGGATATGCTTAGGCTATTTTGCATTATTTTTGATTTTACCAATATTTCTATAAGTACTTCAAAATTATTGTACTGACAAAGAGGTAAATAAATAATAATTGATAGTACAAACCCTTTTTCTTATTTTCCTCGATGTAGTGAGGTGAAAAGTTTTGTGTTATACACGGGTGAAAAGTTATTTTACGTCTCGTGTGTTGAAGCACTCGCTATCGAAAGGATTCTATTTTTGAACCACTCGCTTCGCTCGTGGTCAATCATAGAATCCTTTCGATAGCTCGTGTTTCAAATGAACACTCGCAGGTAAAATACAACTTTTCCCCCCTTGTATAACAAATAACTATTACCACCCTAATAAGGTTCAAGTCATACGGCTTAAAACATCAAAGGTTACTTTCACTTACAAATCAATGTGGCAATCAGCCTTATTGTTTTTATTCTGATAGCACAACTGTCACAAGAAATGGCACTTGGTCGATTAGGGTACTTACATGACTACATGAGTTCAAAAGACTGTCAGCCAGCGCCTTAAACGCATATAACGAATTATAGGTTTCATAGAAATATATAGCAACGTCATACCAAGGATAAAACGAATTCTCAGTAGCGTTCAAGGCAGTGAAAAACAGGCAAAAACCTGACCTACCCGTGGCTGTGAAGTCTTCCTGTCTGTAGAAACAAATGGGCTTTCTTTTTACTGGATATTCAAAGAATCTACCCAAGCCAGAGAAGAACGTGCTGAAATTGCTACCCATATTACTACAAGATTCTTACTTTGACTATGCGAAAATGTCAACGAAATTTGACAAATTACTTAAACCAACATGAATGTACTCAAATATAAACATACCTTCAAGGTCGATTCACACTAACTCTACTCTTTGGTCGATTCACAAGAGTTAGCACGTATGGATCGAAAGTGAATGAAAGTATCTATGTGTTACCTATTTGAATATACTTCACACAAATATGAAAATGTCATGCTTCAGTCATTTCCAAGAATATCAACTCATAGTTCGGCAGGCAACATCCAGTTTTTTATTTAATATTTTTGGTCATTTCCCTACAAAAATGTCAAAGTAACTGTTGTAATATAATGCGTGCAATGAAACGCGACGCCCTCACGCGGCTGTAACTTGGACTAACGGTCTAATATGAATGTCAAAATCTTAGCTTTAACGAACTGATCTCTCCTGTCTGTAATATTTAATATACTTAAAATATACTAATATCATCAGCATTACAAAGTCGTTTCTTTAAATATAATATGGTGTCAGAAGTAAACAAGTGAAATTTTTGAAGAAGAAGAAATAAAGAAGTGGAAAAATCAAAAAGTCATTCGTCACGTCAGGTCAGTCAGCTGTTTGTTTAAATTTCGAGTATTGAAGTCAGTAAAATGCCGAATAGTCATGAAATTAGTTCGTCAAGGCGCAGAATAACAATAAATAGTCAATTAGAACCACTTTCGTTGCAAGGAAATCTAGCTATAAATTGGAAGAAATGGTATCAAAGCTTTAAATTGTATATGACCGCAAGTGAACTGTCAGAAGAAGGTGAAAAACGAAAAGTGGCCGTATTTTTGCACATGATAGGCCAGGATTCGCTGGATATATTTAATTCATTCGGAGTGGACGAAAATACAATAAATTTAAGTGATCTAGTCAAAAGGTTCGAAGAGTATTTCGTACCGAAAACAAACGTTACATACGAATCATTTAAATTTTTTACGAGAAAACAATTGCAAAATGAATCCATAGATGACTTCATGACAGATTTGGTTAATTTAAGTAAAACATGTGAATTTAATACACTTAAAGAGAGATTAATAACGGATATTTTCATATGTAACTTAAATGAAAACTACCAACATGTTCGAGAAAAATTACTATTGGAAACTGACTTAACACCAACAAAGGCGATGCATATAGCTAAAACTATAATTACTACACAGTCACAGGCAGCTGAATTAAATAAGGAGAAACAAGTTTTATATAATTTTCAAGGAAACACACCAAGAATAACAAGTCAGAGTAGGAACCAGTCAAAGAAGCAATACCCACATATTAAAAATTATAACGGTCAATCATCCAACAGTATAAAGAGTCATCATCATCAGTCGAGATCAAGAGATAATAGTCAGTCACAGAGTCATAACTATCAACGGTCAGGAAGCCAGTCAAGAAATGGATGTGGAAAATGTGGCCAGATCCATCGTCATAAGTGTCCCGCGGCTTATGCAAAGTGCAGACGATGCCTCAAGACAGGACATTATGAAGCATTTTGTAAAAACAAATCAACCAATTATATGGAGGCAAAAGACTTTAACAAAAGTGAAGGTGAGAATTTTTTTATGGGAAGTCTCAACTCATTTAGTAGTTCTCATTGGACTATTACGTTAAATGTCAATAATGTTAATTTTCAATGTATGTTGGATACGGGCAGTGATGCTAATGTTATGTCTTATGATGTCTACAAATCATTAAAATTATTAAATAAAATGTCATACTGTAATGCAAAAATTACATCCTATTCAGGAAATTCAGTCAATATTGTGGGTCAGCAATATATTAATTGTCAATATAGTCATAATGGTCATAATGTAATAAAAAATATATTATTTATTATTGCTGATGTCAAATCACCTACTGTTTTGGGAAATAATACTTGTTCTGAACTTGGTCTTGTCAAGAGAATTTTTAATATGGAAATTTCTAATGATGATTTAAATTTACAGAATATTTTGATGAAATATGATTCAATCTTCCGAGGTCTGGGTTGTCTACCAGGTGAAATACACATTAATACCGATCCGAGTGTGATGCCGAAGATTGATGCAGCACGTAAGGTCCCATTTTCACTGCATGATAGACTCAAGAAGGAACTTGACAGCATGGAGCAACAAAAAGTCATAGCCAAGGTCACAGAACCATCATCTTGGGTGAGTTCTCTTGTCTTAGTTGAAAAAAGAAATGGAAAACTTCGTATTTGTCTAGATCCACGAAATCTTAATCAAGCCATAAAAAGGTCTCACTATCCAATACCTACTAATGATTATATAAGATCTAAGCTACAAGGAGCAGCATATTTTTCAACATTAGATGCCAATAGTGGATTTTGGATGTGTAAGCTTGATGAGGAAAGCTCATTTTTATGTACTTTCAACACACCTTTTGGTAGGTACAGATTTCAACGTCTACCCTACGGAATAAATTGTGCACCTGAAATTTTTCATAGAATCATGACAGAATATTTTGGTGTTCTTCCTGGAGTCATAGTCTACGCTGATGATATATTGGTGTATGGATCTACTCAGTCTGAGCATAATGTCAATTTAAAAAGAGTTTTTGAAAAAGCTATAGAAATCAATTTAAGATTTAACAAGTCTAAATGTGTCTTTGGTGCTAAAGAAGTCAAATATGTTGGTCATGTCTATTCAAAGGATGGGGTGTCCCCTGATCCAGAAAAAGTACGAGCAATAAAGAATATGCCGTCACCGTCATGTGTCAAGGATCTACAAAGATTTTTAGGCATATTAAATTATTTAGGAAGTTTCATACAAAACATGGCACAAGAAACAGAAATATTGAGAGGTTTGTTGAAAAAGTCAAGTGATTGGCAATGGAATGCTAATCATGAAGCAACATTTAATCGTTTAAAACAAATTATCTGTCAAACACCAGTCTTAGCTCATTTTAATGGTAAAAAACCTATAGTCTTGTCAGTAGACGCAAGCCAGTCAGCAGTCGGAGCTGTGTTACTACAAGATAGTCATCCAATTTGCTATGCTTCAAAAACAATGACGTTGTGTCAACAGCGTATGGCTCAAATTGAAAAGGAATTATATGCCATAGTCTTTGGATGTCTACGATTCCATCAGTACATATATGGTCAAGTGGCGAGTGTTGAAACAGATCATCGACCTCTAATAACACTATTTAAAAAACCATTGGCAGAAGTACCTACAAGATTACAAAGATTAATGTTAAAAATACAAGTCTATGATTTAAGAGTGGAATACAAACCAGGCTCTAAAATGTATATAGCTGATTCATTGTCAAAAGCACCGCTACCAGAAAGTAGTGAGGATGAAATGGATGAAAATTTAACTATCCATGTCAATTTGCTTAAAAATAATTTACCAATATCCAAAGAAAGACTTGAATGGTTGGAAAAAGCCACATTAGAAGATGAAACTATGAAATTACTCAAAGAATATTACATGAAAGGATGGCCTACAAGCAAGTCTCAAGCTAATCAGTTAGTCATACCATACTGGAATTATCGTGATGAAATACATGTCATAGGCGAACTCTTACTAAAAGGTAACAGTCTGATTATACCTACGAAATTGCGACCAGACATATTAAAAATGATACACAGTGGTCACCAAGGTATAGATAAGTCGAAGAACTTTGCAAGAGGAATAGTATTTTGGCCTTTAATGTCACATGATATACAGAATGTAATAGAAAGTTGTACTACTTGTATGTCAAACCGTAGTTCAAATCCACCAGAACCTCTCATGCCACACAGAATATGTGATTTTCCATGGCAAAAAGTTGGTATTGATTATCTGATGTACAAAAGACAAACAATTGTTGTAATAGAAGATTATTATTCTAATTTTATTGAAATAGCTCATGTAAACAGCACAAATGCCAGACAATTAATTACAGTTTTAAAGTCAATATTCAGTCGTTTTGGCATACCGGTTGAAATTATAAGTGACAACGGTCCACCTTTTAATTCCACAGAATTTATGCAATTTGTGAAAGAATGGGGAATTGAACACAATACTACAAGTCCCTACATGCCAAAGTCTAATGGATTGATAGAGTCAGGAGTCAAAATTGTAAAAAAGATACTTACAAAATGTGATGAATCAGGAACTGATCCTTATTTAGCTATGTTACAGTATAGAACTACAGCAAGAAATAATTTACCATCACCAGCTCAGTTACTGATGTCTAGAACATTACGCACACAAGTACCTATACACATAAAACACCTACAACCAAAGGTATTTAGTCACAAAGAATATGTGGAAAATAAAACAAAAAGTAAACAACAACAAAAATTTTACTATGATAAGAAGGTCAGTAAGCTACCAGATTTAAATATAGGAGACTCTATATGGTTTAAGAAAACACCGGAAGGAAAATGGCTAACAGGAAAAATAGTAGAGAAATGCAGAGAACCAAGGTCATACATGGTAGAGTCTACGGAAGGAATTCAATATAGAAGAAATCGTCAACACCTGCGTAAAAATAGAGTACCACAAGTACCAACGGCTTCTCCCATGCTGGTCCCACAGCCTGTAACAGGACGGAGGGAAAGAAAAAATAGAGAAAGTCCAAATATCATAATAACAGAAAGTGAAATAGAACACTGGACTGAAGATAATCCTTTGCCTGCAGATGTCCCTTTGCCAGCGAATGTCCCTTTGCCTGCAAATGTCCCTTTGCCTGCGAATGTCCCTTTGCCTGCGAATGTCCCTTTGCCTGCAAATGTCCCTTTGCCTGCAGCAAATGCGGATAACAGCTCACACCATTCGGATCCCGGTACTCAATTGATTATCAAAACAACTAAATCTGGTAGACAAGTCAAACCACCGGTAAGATTTAGAATGGATTATGAAATAGACTGAATATAGAGTATCTAATAATAATTAATATTTGTAATAATGACTTGATTTTGTTGTATTGTAATTTTATGATTTAATTTATTTACTTATTTATGTCTGACAAAACTACTGCAACTTAATATAATTTGAATTTGTATGTGTCTAATTAATTTAAATAATGTCAATGTAAAAATCAATTTTATGAATGTTTAATGTCTTAATTAATTATATTTTTTATGTCTATCTTTGCTTTTGTAAAAAAAAGGAAGATGTTGTAATATAATGCGTGCAATGAAACACGACGCCCTCACGCGGCTGTAACTTGGACTAACGGTCTAATATGAATGTCAAAATCTTAGCTTTAACGAACTGATCTCTCCTGTCTGTAATATTTAATATACTTAAAATATACTAATATCATCAGCATTACAAAGTCGTTTCTTTAAATATAATAGTAACATTACTTTCGTTCAATCTTGGTTCAATCCATTCGTGCCAGCTCTTGTGAATCGACCTTTGTTACGGCACTTTCACACGGGCAACGTCCCGTTTTTTGCGGGTTCGGTTTTTTGCAGGATCCCGTTTAGTAGCATACGTGCTACTGTGGTAACATTCACACGAGCATTCGGTTTGCAGGAGTATATGTTTCACATAATTATACTTCGTTTTTTAACCCCCGACACAAAAAGAGGGGTGTTATAAGTTTGACCGCTACTTATGTGTGTGTGTCTGTCTGTCTGTGGCATCATAGCTCTTAAGCAGGTGCACCGATTTGGATGCGGTTTTTTTTGATAGAAAGCAGGTTTCTTGGCGATGGTTCTCAGATATGTTTCATCAAAATCGGTGCAGCCGTTTCAAAGTTATCAGCACTTTTGTTAGCTGCGGAAGAAATCTTAGACGCATAACGGGCATTGACAGTGACACAATTGCGTTGGGGGTTTTTAAAATTTTTAATTTATAGTTATTAAGCATTAGAAATAGGGTAAACAATCTTGACGAGTATTTTTATTGCAAAACGCTTTTAAAAAAATAGTACTACTTAACTATTACTTATGAAACCAAAAGAGTATGACCATATTTCCTTCCTTACTAATTTTTACATAATTTGCTGTGACTATTTTTCAAAGGTGTTTTTCTATAAAAAAGACACGTCAAAATCGCTTACCTTCTTTTTAATGCTAAAAAAAACGAAGTATAGGAAGTGTCTTGACACACTTCTCTATGGTTCTGTTAATGAGTTATCCACACGTGTATTGGTACAGAAACAGTTTTAAAAAGAGTTTTAATAGGGTAAGTGAACCTCTTTACCAGATAAGTAACGTAATATGTACCTACATAGTTTGAGAGAGGTAGATATTATATTATAAATACCTTAATATCGTTGTTACTCCTATATCCTATACATATATTCTTCACTTTTCATCAGGTGAGCTAGTGGTCAATCACGGGTCATAGTATTCAATTTCGGTGAAAATTTAAAAATAGACGTTAAGCTAATCGTAATTTTATAAACGGTGCGTCCGAGATTTAACTATAAAATATATAATTTTGAATATGTAATAGGTATCATGTGTAGTTCGAGTTTTTAGCCAAATTAAAGCGAAAGGGGAGTGGGGGCGGAGCCTCCCACAAGGGGGGGGCTCGGGGGGCAAAGCCCCCCGCAGAAAAAGAATTAAGCGTTTCTTACTACTGTAGTAGGTACTAGTAGATTAGATTAGGGTTATCTTCTGTCCCTTAGAGCGGAAATAGGCACCCTGCGAAGCGGGGTGATGTCGACACGCTGGCGATCAGGTTAGGTTAGTTAAATAACATAATATGCCCCTTCAAATCAATATCAAACTATAGAAATATTTTTAAGGGTGTTATTTGTTCGACGAAAATTTAAATTTAAAAATAGACGTTAAGTTTTTTGTGACCGCGGTGCAGTTTGTAATTTTATATGAGGGTAGGTATGCGTTATCATCATCCCAGCCTATATACGTCCCACTGCAGGGCACAGGCCTCATCTCAAAATGATAATATTTGAATTAAAATTCCATGATGTGAAATTCTTAACATTAATTATATGTAGGTATTTGAAACAAAAATCAAGGAACCAAAATCCTTCAAAATAAATATTCTGCGTATTGGTTATTCTATGAAATGATAATATGAAAAACATTTTCTACAAAATGAAAATCTATGAAATATTTGTCTACATATAAAATAGCGTACACCCATACCTTTATATATGTATTTATTTAGCTAGATGCATAACGTAAATGTCACTGCAACTGCAGGGCTATCGAATGACGACAATACGTTTCAAAATTAATGTTTTTCCACCTTTCTTAAACTAGGCAACCACATGTATGGTTAAATAATAACACTAGTTCTATCAATCAATCACTTTATTAAATTTTCATACAAAATTCCATTAAAAATTTCAAAAATTTCATGACATTATATAGCGTCATTAGTAATTAATAAGAGAATGTAATGATAAATTACCGATAGGGCAAAATAATGTAAACCAAATACGGTAGCACTAAATTAAAATATAGGAACATTTTATAAAATCTCAGTCTTTATTTAACAGTATTACCGAAGTTAACGTAAGATATAGTTATAAAAAAAAAGATAAAGACTGCTGTCCACTAGGTCACTAAACAAATTTGCAATAGCTACGATATTACTATTATGTACCTAGAAACAAACAAAAATTTTGAAAATGTAAAGCACACAGTAGTATTTTGGGCGTACAGAAACAGTAGACAACAGACTTCTAAACGGTGATCTGACCACCGTTACATTAATTCCAATAATATTCAGTCTTCAATGCTTCACAAGTGAGGTAGATGCGGTTATAATATTAACTTTGAACACAACTAGCGGCGGGCGGGCGCGGCCGGCGTAGACGACCGCTCCCGCCGAGGCCCGTGTACAAAAATACTACTTATCTCAGTAACATATGATATTTACCGACATTACATTCCTCTCCTACTTGTAATCGTGCTGGTAAAAAGCGGACATATATCGCTCGTTAGCACATGTCCAATAAATCATCTGGCAGACTTTTAAAGCGACTTGTGGCGCCCAACAGCTCGAGCAAACGCGGACAAGATAAAGTTATGTTGGACTGGAAACCGAGGTTTCTATTATGCTGTGGCAAGTAGTTGCCTCTTAATCAATTGATCGGGCTGTGAGACGTTCGTCGCCATTGTGGATCTTAGAAGTTGATATTCCCTTTTGGGGTTACGAAAAAAGAACACAATTAGGAGACAAATGAATGTTATTTACCACTAAGACTAACACAATACAAGCGCCTATTTAATATTACAAAAATAGCACGAAAACGGCTTAGTACAATTAGCTAAAATTTTATGCTGTACCGAGTTGCGTCTCCAGCCTGAATACATCGGTCGCTGAACGTTTTAAGCATTAAAAACTTGTACAAAAATTATGATAACGTTTCAATTATTTATCATTAAATGTCAATTTTATTGCTTTTATCACAAAACCACAATTATACTGCTAGCTGCTAGCAGGTCTCACAAAATAGGTACTAGTCGCTGAAACGACGGCAATCTCTCCCCGGCATCGTGGTAACTTCGAAAACGCTTCACGATGAGCCCATTTGTATAAAGGTCGTGTTTTGCAAGGGCAGAGGTAAAGGAAACCGTCAAAAGGTAATACGGTCACTATCCGACGTCAAAGTAATTTCAAAACGTGTTTACCTACCATATTTATAATGTACCTATAGTATCATACATATAAATACGCGTGAAATTCATGAAAGTTTAAAACAATCAATCTTCGATATTACCACAATCTCAAGGATAGTAACAAAAAAATCTAAAAAAAAACATAACCAAGACTAAAAATGTGTTTTAAAATTAAGTCATGCCCCGTTTAGCTTCCAGCTAAGCTGGCCCGGCGTCGCGCCGCGGCGGCCTAGGGCGCCGATGCTGGACTTCATGCGAGGTGAAGTGGTAACATTATATTTTGTCGTAGTTAATCGTTTTAAGCCCCTCCGAGCCGACTGTCTATCTATAGAAGCTGTACGAGCAAAGATTTTAAATCTGGCTAGATTGTTACCACTCCATCGGCATGTGTTAACAAGGGTTGGACAAATTGGGCGCCGAGACCACGCCCAGTGGCAGACTACGTTAAATAACTTTTCGTCATTATGACAGACTGCTGACATTCTTAGAATGCTCTTTTAATCAGTAGGTACATTACCATTATGGTTGTCGGCGTTTGCTTTGCAAATCCAAACGTTAGTCAAACAACTGTGATTTTATGAATATTTGAGATTCGTTGTTAAATATTAAGTTATAAAGAAATATTGAATTCTACACAAAAGTGTTAGTCTCCGAAAATACGTAATAAAAAAAATGCATCTCATGCCACACATTATTTTTAAAATAACGTAATACTTTAATAATGGCACCGAACAAAAATATCACTGATTCGAAAACAAAATATTAATAATTACATCATTATGTAAGTATATCGGAATTTCTCAATACGTCAAGACGCAAACTACACGCACACTCGACCACATCATTCACTACACTACAGACTGCGCCCGCCCGCGAGGCGAGGAGCGACGCTCCGCAGAAGGCGCTATCACAGGACGGGCGCCAAAACACGTAAAAAAGTGTCATAAAGACACACAAGCGACCAAATTTCCTTCTTTACCTTTGTGGTAGGTACAGAACCCTACACATATGAGCCAATAAATCAAAAAAATTTAAGTATTTCCGAACATGATCCTCTCTACTCCTAATAATTAATACAGGCTCGGAAGTCGGAAGGGCGTTAACCACGCGAGCCCAGTTCAAACAACAATTTTCGTTTCTTAGGCAATTAATTTTTAAATTCAGACTCTCGATCTAATCACGACTATAACATAATCAGTTCCTTGTTAAATTCTAAATTCCGCATCACATGAAAATTGTTGCTTGAAACGTTTAAGTGTTTACACTAATGGATATCCGGCCAGGCGCCTATTTAATAAACGTGACCGGTAACAAGTGACTATGACAATTCGAAATACATCGCTGTTTCAGAATTTCCGTGTTCCGCCGGGCTTTATATCCGCTACGCAATTTAGACCAAGTCAGTGTCACTTGTAATGGGTCACGTTTATTAAATAGGCGCCAGAATATCGGGTAAGTCAAAAAACACGTGTTTTATCCTAACTTAATCTTACGTACATAGGAGAAAATAGTTAAACTTTTACATCCTAATTGTCCTAAATAATTAAGAGCAACACTTGCCAACTATATTAGATAAGTTCGTTCGTAAGATGAACGCCACGACGACGATGCTTGTTCTAGTGAGTAGGTAAGTATATCTAAAATATAATTGGGGAGTGTGTCTTACAATACAATCTAACTATTTATCTATCAATCAATTATTATGATATACGGTAACGTCCCGCGGTAGAACCTTGGGTCTTGTCTTCATAAGTGTCGAGATATGGCATTCTATTTGACAAAATAGACTGCTCGGTGAAGATACTGTATTGTTTACCTTTATTATAATATGCGATTATTAGTAATTAAATCCTCACAACAGCAAAGCGACAGCTACGCTCTACGTACAGTCGTAAAAGCTACTCACGGCGCCCGCCTCTCGTGGCGCCGAGGCGCAGAGGCGTCGCGCTTGTTGGCGTTACTAGGTATATTTGTATTTATCTACGTACGAAGCTCTTGTAAGAATCATCCCTTCATACCATGCCCTTCAGGCATGCTGCTACATACATAAACTTATATTAAATACATTAAGTGAACACATATAGACTGAACACAGCGTTTAAAATCGAAAAACTTCGACGTATCTCTTAATAATCGACTTATTATGCATACAAGGACAAAATTTCACTACAATATTTAAACTAATACAACAATTTTGATTGTATATATATACGTATAAGACCACACAATTAACTAAGTAAAAATTATTACTTTGTAGAAGAATATCATCAATTACGTACCTAATCCTAAACCCAATTCCTTTAATCGTTTGATTAAAGTCGCATCATTGCTACCAGTTACATGTTTCTCTATAAAATTAAGTGATATTCTCAACATCGTCTGCGAACACTAGTTTAGAACGTTTAATCTCAATTCTCAGACACTAATAAGCGTAGATAAAACAACACCTCAGAAATTATATTTTTGGGTACCTACTACACTTTAATCCCATTCACGTAATTATGTCTAAATAATTCTTGCTGACATTATATTTCATAATATTGTTTAGAGTTGACCGGTGAAACCCTTTGGGTACCGAGTGGCGCCCGCACCTTGGCTCCAAGAATCGCTAAGAAATAGCGAATGCGATAGCAAGTGACATTACGGCCTCAGCTGGTTACTTCTAGTTATGGAACGGTCGGAGGGTTTTAAGATTCGTTAAAAAAGGTGTTTTTACTCGATCTACAATAATAGTAGAGTAGTAGGTACAGAACCATTCGCATGCGAGTTAAACTCTGACGTGGCTAGTTTTTATTATCAATTAGAATTATATGCTTCGATAATTAATTTTAAATACGTTTATTTAGCGTCGGTGCAAGAGATTGACGAGGCAGTAATTGCATTTAATCATTTATTGTTTAATTTTTCAGCCGTTCGTCGCAAAGGTATAGAATATCTAATTAAGTGTATAGAGAAACTATCGAAGTTCCAAAATCGCCCCTACTCTTTCCTAAATACAAAACCAATTAATGAACAAACAAAAATGTATACTGCGTGGAAGTAACAGGTTGACAATGTACCAATATTTAATCGGACGCTACGATTCGTAATTCAGTTCTTCGTACGCGTTTTATGTAAGTTTTTTTATTATAATTTAAGCTGCAGTCTCAATTATCTTCATTAAATTTAAGTTTTAAACAAAAATTTCGCTCAAATTTAACATGAAATAAAAATATCACGATACTTATTCAAATTATTAAATACGTGCGTCGGATGTCGGCGGCCGGCTCGGCACGGGCGCGCGGTTCCGCGTTCTTAAGACAGTCTTCTAAAGTCAGTCTTAAACTTTTATTGCATTGATTTAATTGCATGATAATACTACACTCCCTTGTTTTTAAATAAATTTAAGTAAATTTAATAGTATTTGAGAAAATATGCAGCTTTCTCGCCAATTACTTGAAACGCTTTTATAACAGCGTTCAACAAAAATGAATATACCCAGATATAAAATATCAAAGTAAAATGCGTATGCGATTTAGTGTATGAAGAAACACCGACACCTGAGTTTAGTGAATTAACCAAGTTAAAAACTCATAAACCATAAACTAACATTTTGGAAAAATACTTTTCAAGTTTCTAAATTATCTCACATAAAAACATCTTTTACATCACATTGTGATTTCACTTTCCTTACATTTTGTAGGTTTTCCTTATTTAATAATATTAATTGTAAGTCTAATCGGACAAAGCGTAATCGACATAATGTAAGTGCTCCGAGTATGGATTTGGTGTACATCTAGGTTAGACTACGGGGTAATGGCGGCTACTGATACAAGTTAAGTGCTACTACGTCAAGTACGTTTGGTCCTTAAAGACTAGTCTAATGCTGTTATCAAAAACAAATGACTATTATGGTAACCAAACATCTAACAAAATATAAGAAAATTTGATTTTGAAAACACTTATCATGAGCAAGTGCTTAGATTCCAAACAAGCTAGGCTCGCACGGATCATTCCAATGATTAATAAAATTGGCACGTTATCAAAAGAAATTATAAAAGAACAAAGTTCAATACGGACGACCTTAGGCCACTGCTATTTAGTAGATATAGCAATCGAGCAGAAACCCCACCTAGTTCCCTCCATATTTTTAACAACCTTACATCGAATATATATGTATAAACTTGCACTATAATGCAGATGTCCAAGTCAATATTTTTGGCGAAACAGTCTTTATTCGTATATTAAAAAATCAGGAGCAAACGTCTTGGGTCAGGTTTCCCCTCGAGATATATACCATATAGTAATACATTAAGTTAGCGAATTAATATACCTTGATGTATTGCTTGCCATGCGAGGAGAGGTCGCGCGCGGTGTCTGGCAGAGTCTCGAAGAGGACGACGAGGTATCCCTCGGGGGTGAGAGCCACGTCGCTGGGGCGGTCTTTGTCATCCAGCCCCGGGCTCTTCAGGTCCACGGCCCACAGGATACGCAGCTCCGCCGTAAACACCAATACGCGATGATTCTTCGAGTCTGCTACTATGATGCGCCCGTCATCGTCCGTCACTATCCCCGATGGACGGTTCAACTCCCCTACACCCGATCCCTCGCGCCCTATAGAGCACAACACCTTCGACAGAGTCGGATCCACCATGAGCAAACGATGGTTCTCGAAATCAGATACGATTATATTTCCTGATGTTGTGAAGCACACGCCCCTCGGAGTCGTTGGCCCCTTTAACATTTTGTTGGGGTTGGCCCCCTCGAACACGAACTTTGTGATGTAAACACCTTCGCTGGAGAAGAGCTGGATGCGGTGGTTGCGTGTATCGGTCACGACAATGTTTCCTAAAGTGTTGACCGCAACGTCCCAAGGATACTGGAATTGGCCGCATTCTTTGCCAAATGAACCAAACTTCAGAATGAAGTCTCCATTACAAGTAAATATCTGTACTCGGTGATTGTCTTTATCTATGACTATTATTCGTCCGTATGTGTCTGTGGTAATTCCAGCTGGCAGGTCGAATTCGCCGGGTTCGGTTCCCTTAGATCCGAACATTATTTTGAATTCTCCACGGCTGTTGTAGATTTGAATTCGATTGTTTCTTCTGTCTGCAACTATGATGTTGCCCTCTCTGTCGACACACAAGCCCCATGGTCGGGACACCTGACCCTCATCTTGGCCCTCTTTCCCAAAAGAAAACGTAGGAACACCAGGAATTGAGCTTCTGGTCTGTCTTACGGATACAGCTTCCCAGTAACCAGGAATAGCCTGGCCAATTCCGCGAGGGAGATTATAAGATGTCAGGTTGTGATGCGAAGATCTGGTGTGGCTAGGCATATAATCAGGTAGCGATCTGACGCTATTGTTGGATGGCATTTTATAGGACGACGCAGGCGGATAAGTCTGAGCGGATTGCAAAGCCTGTCGAGGTTGCTGCAGGGCGGGAGGGAGATTGCTCACAGAATACGAAGCACTAGCCAGCGACGGTTGCACATCGCCCTGCCTCTTCAATTGATCAACTAACTCGTAATTTGGAGGTATAAAAAGAATCCTCTCCTCCATCACGTACATTTGTTTAAACATGCACGAATAGAAATCAACTTGAGCCCTGCCCTTTTCTTTGGCCATGAATAAATCAATACCTTCTGATTCCATGCTTCGTACCAGCGTCTCATTAGTGTGAGCGAGGCCAGAGAGGATGCCACGCAGCGTGTTCATATGCTCAGTGAGCTCGTTCATTTTAGAAATTCTTAGCTTTTCCACCTTATCCAGTAAATACTTCTCCCGGTCTTCTATGGCTTGCGCGAAACAACGCATCGCCTTTCTAATTTTTAAATTAGCATCAGTGGTTTCCTTCTCGTAGGACTTTGAGACGGCTACCGCACGATCTATGGCAGTTTTAATAGCTTTTGTGCCTGTTTTGGTATCTTCTATAGCTTTTAAAACGCCTAGACGGCACATGTCCAGTGCACCCTTGATAGGCGTATAGGCGTGGTCCTTGTGCATCCAGAGCGTGCATTCCTGGCAGATGAAGACGACGCAGGGTTCGCAGTAGAACCTGACCGGGTCGGCATGCAGCGCACAATATACCTCCTTCTCGTTGGTCGAGCTGGGTCGGACGCCGATAGGCGATATCTGGTGGATGGGGAGTAGTGTATGCTCTCTGATCTGGCAGTCGGAGGTGGCGCCATGGCAGCAGTCATGGCAGAAGAGGTCATTGCACTCGAGACAGCGCGTGGTAGGTGATCGGTCCTCGCAGCGGAAGCACGAGAGGGACACAGTAGAGGAGGTGCCGGGGGAGCCGCTCGAGTTGTCTTCTTTAGAGTGGTGTTGGTTATTGTTGTTGGAGGTGGTGTTGTACTCACGAGTGATGGGTCCGAGAGGGTGGTGCATGGTGGTGGGGGGCAATGCCCAGATGTCGTAGGGCACGGGGGAAGAGGTGGATCTGGCATGCAGCGCAGAGGGTTTGTTGTCGAGCATGCTGGAGATGATATGCGAGATGGCATGCGGCTCGTCGCGGTTCGCCGCCGCACCCGCGCTGCCCGATGCGCTCGGCAGCCCGCCCCGCCCCCGCGGGAGATTCCCAAACGAAGACATGGGTTCAGACACGTCACATCAGACCTGAAATAGAACATATATGACATATGAGTTTTTTGAAGAACGTAGATGTCATACTTGTCTAACAGCACTTCTCTAAACGCAAATTATGTTTTTCATGTAGTATGAGCCTGGTGAAAATGATACCCGAATTATGCTACATGAAACACGTAATAATTTACTAGCCGAATGTGTTAATGACACAGCTAAAATCAAAGGCGAAAAAATCTTAACGATCGTTCCTAACTGCAAGGTGATAAACTAAAACAATTACTTTGCTCACCCGCGACCTTACAATAGTTAAGTTTATGCAAGAAATGTGCGTTCATGCAGTTCCTCCACCTCCACACTGTACGAACACACACAAATCACATAAACCCAACCATCACCACCACCAAGCTACACTGACGCGTTTCGAACTCAACCAGAGCTCATCTTCAGAGTTACCACAACCGTATGCTATGCCACCAAACGTTAAACTAACAAACCAAAACAAATGTTTTAACTTGTCACTGTAACTTCTCAAGTACCCACTTTATTTTTCTTATTCTCAAACTACCCCACAAAAATTAACTTTTATTGACATATTTAAAACTACCTTGAATTTTTTGTTTATTTATTTATAAGGCATATTTAATTAATACTAACTGTTCAAATTCGACCCAAGCCGCAGTAAAGGAGAAGATACTAAATTTACCTGTTCATTAATAATAGACCCCATAGTGTTGTACCTAATTATTTCCATGCATTCCAAATATAATAATATAATAATATTTGCAAATAATTAGGTACAACACTATGGGGTCTATTATTAATGAACAGGTAAATTTAGTATCTTCTCCTTTACTGCGGCTTGGGTCGAATTTGAACAGTTAGTATTAATTAAATATGCCTTATAAATAAATAAACAAAAAATTCAAGGTAGTTTTAAATATGTCAATAAAAGTTAATTTTTGTGGGGTAGTTTGAGAATAAGAAAAATAAAGTGGGTACTTGAGAAGTTACAGTGACAAGTTAAAACATTTGTTTTGGTTTGTTAGTTTAACGTTTGGTGGCATAGCATACGGTTGTGGTAACTCTGAAGATGAGCTCTGGTTGAGTTCGAAACGCGTCAGTGTAGCTTGGTGGTGGTGATGGTTGGGTTTATGTGATTTGTGTGTGTTCGTACAGTGTGGAGGTGGAGGAACTGCATGAACGCACATTTCTTGCATAAACGTAACTATTGTAAGGTCGCGGGTGAGCAAAGTAATTGTTTTAGTTCATTAATATGGACCTCCGCAAAGTAACGCCTGATTCAAAAAAAATAAAAAAAAAATATAAAAAATATGCTGATAAATTATGCAAGGTGATAGGTAACAGAACTGACTTTAGCTGCACCTACTTTTTTTGCACTTGAGTATAATGTACCTACGTCACGTAATTCTGTGTTATGGTATACATGTCAAAATATACGCCGTAAACAGCCGTAACTATAATAATGCAGTGCTAGCAACCCTGCTTCTAAGTAAAATGTACGGAGTGTGAGATTTCATATTATCAGGGCCCGTACTTTTCATGCCGATGACATCAATTTGACGTCACGCTGCATATAGGATGATCCCAAATAGTTTTATTGTAATTATTAATCATTTTAATCATATGTACAAATTACTTCAAAAGTAATCTATTCACACGTGGAATAATAAATAACTACTTAATACGTGAAAGGTAAATTAAACTATTTGGTTTGTTTTTATGGGTCATACACATTTTTTGTTCGCGTCTCTCCTTGTGGGCATTGCAAAATTTAAGGGTACAAAGGTAAGGGGTTAAAGGTAGTCAAGTCTACATCAGCGTGTGGGACGCCTGGTCAACTTTCGGCCCATTTAAATAAACATTAAGTTTGCTGACTCGGAGTCGCTAATTTTATGTCCACAGGGGAGACGACTTTTGTTTTTTTCGGTGTGTATGAATGACCCTTATACATACATTTTATTAAATGGTATTGTTACCACATTTCAATAATTACGTAGAAAATAGAATCCCTCTCCAACTTGAAGCACGCCATCCTTCTTGCTGAACCGGAAGGTGGCCATAGCTTAGGAACTGTGTAGGTAATAAAACGACACAACTCCGTCGAGTTTGGGCTCGTTTGATTCGTCTTGGCGAGTAAGTACTTTAATCCCAGATGGTAGCCAGGGTCTGATGATGGAGCTGGAAGGTGGCCAAAAGCACTTTATAATGAAACGGACTCACTAACTTTACTACTTTACTTTTACTAACTCTAGAAATACTTGAAAGTAAATTATTTGAATTTGATCTGCCCCATCGACTTCGGACTCGTTTCATTCATCTTAACGAGTACTTTAGTCCTAGATGGTAACCAAGGTCTGATGATGGAGCTGGAAGGTGGCCATAGGCACTCCATAATAAAATGACACAACCCCATCGAGTTTGGACTCGTTTGCTTCGTTTTGACGAAGTGAAACTGGGCTGAATGACTGTGCAAAACGATCGACAGCCCGCCTGACTCAGCAAGGCATCCCCATACATCATCATCATCAACATCATCATCATAGTCCTAGGTGGTATTTAGGGTCTGAAGATGGAGCTGGAAGACGGGCACTAAAAAGTTAAAAATAAAATTAAAAGAAAAAAACTTTTTTAAAACGAGCTTTGATTAAGTAGATGTTAATAAAAATACTAAAAAGCTGAAAGCAATTTAATTCTGTTAAAAAATAAACCATGCATTAAATATTACATTTTGACGTCAGGAGATATAATGAATTATTTAAAAAATTGTGCCTGTGATAAAAAAGCAAACATTTAATCCATGGTCTATTTTTCATCAGAATTAAATTATTTTCCGTTTTTTATTTCTTTTTATTAACATCTAAGTAAAGTACTTACTTAGTAAAAGCAAGTTCATAAAAAAGTTTTTTTTTCTTTTAATTTTTGTTGTTGTTCTGGCCACAGTGATACATAATAATCGGTGAAAATTTCAAGTGTCTAGTTAACGCCATTATACAGGGTTATTTTTAATTCATTAGCATCCTTTTAACCCTAAACTCCTACCACTTAAACAAATGTTTTTTGTTTTACGGCTTTTGTCATAACTTAATATTTTTGGTGTAATAACATTTTGAAAATTGGATATTACCTCTTATTTTTACGATACTCTGTGTATTTGTATGGGAAAAAAAATGCTTCATTTTAAAAAGTCGTAAAACAAAAAACATTTGTTTGAGTGATAGGAATTCAGGGTTAAGAGGATGTCAGTGAATTACAAATAACCCTGTAAAGATCGAGTTAATAATACTGAAAAAAAAATCGAAGGAGGGTTATTTTAAACTTTATTTTCTTTTTAGTATTTTTTGTTATAGCGGCAACAGATATCTATCTTGAAAATTTCAACTGTCTAGCTATCACGGATCATGCATGAGATACAGTCTGGTGACAAACAGACAGACAGAGACGGACAGTGGATTTTTTACCCTATCCTAAAAAAAAATTTATATACTTTCGCCAAAATTTATCTTTATGAATAGATCCTTTACTTGGTCACCAACACACTAATTAATTATTAAAATACTTTTCTTTTTTAGACATAAAAGCTTACTTAGTAAATATGTGCTATAAATAAATAGGTTATAATTAGTTAAGTTAATTTAAGGTTTTTCAATATTCTATCGCATTAGGTTAAGAAAATCTGTAATGGTAGAATAGTTATGGAAAATAAATAAATAAATAAAAATAAAATGTTGTACAATTCTACGAATAAAACGATGAAATAAATAGACAGTCAATTAGATTCCTAAAATTTTCAAATTACGACAACGCAAATACATAATGAATGACACAGGGTGAAAAAAATATTTCTTCGTATCATATTTTAAAATTTTACATTGACTACATGCTCCTAAATACACCAGACTTGGTGCCAGTATACGTTAAGTTAATATGTATTTAAAATTATTCATATAAATCGATTTAAAAAAAATAACAATAATTTGAAAAAATAATCCTAAAAA
Organism: Archips crataeganus; assembly: GCA_947859365.1. Lineage (NCBI taxonomy): Eukaryota > Metazoa > Arthropoda > Insecta > Lepidoptera > Tortricidae > Archips > Archips crataeganus. The sequence goes on from OX402062.1 coordinate 14,109,691, forward strand.
CTTTTACGAACTCCCTAAAATGAGGAACCGAGATCGAGATCCAAAGAAAAAAAAGAGTGAAAATCCAGAAGATATGCATAAACAAAAATAAAGAATTAATTTGTACTTACAATATCAACCAAAACAACTAGTTCAAGTCGTGGACGACTAAACTTATCACCTCACTTCCAACAAACAAAAATCGAAGTGGCTAACAAACAAAATATTTACTGTGACAAATCAAAAAAATAAAATTTTACTAGCGTGCTAACCCGGCTGGTGTTATGGATGCACTGTGACTCTCCATAAACTGCAGTTTGCGAAAAAAACCTATCCCAAATCTTTTGTGAGCTCCCTACCACTACCCCTGATTCGTAGGTAGCTACCCTAAAAAGGGACGGGAATAGAGTCGAAACCGTGTTAGACCGAGACAGTAACATTAAATGTCGCATTCCAAAATTCTCCATAATATAGATAAAGAGCGTTTACTATGATTAGGGTTGGCGAACGTCGACTACTTAATAGTTACGATTATTAGTAAGTTACTAATCTAATTGCATCTTTCTTTATTAGTCTGTTTAGTGTTATGTTTCATTGTCATATCAATAATAATTATGTATCTACTATTTAATGAAAAATAAATACATTAAACTTTCCCTATTTCCCTAATTTAGTAATAACGAGCTACGTTAACTGTGAACTCTTTAGGCACTGATAATAAAATACTATTCGCTCATTTCTGGCCTGGTTTGATAACGGTCATTAACAATAATAAACTCTGTCAACCCTGGCCTAGCTAACATAACAACAATATTGATGAGAGGCAATCCCAAGGCGGACGGAGGAAAGAGACGGTGCACCTTCTTTATAGTTGCGAGGGAGATGGTTGCTCGAGATTTCGTATTTTTGGAAGTACCATGTGCGGGCGACGTGACCTTGGGATAGCTCCGGGCTTGAGGCAGGTCCGGACCCCAGCGCCGCCATCTTAGCGCGCCCCCGCGACTCCGAGTCCGGAGGGTGCCAAAAATCGATGCTAGCGCCCTTATATCCAGCGAAGGGCGCACCACTGGCATCTAATGCCCCAATACATATCTATAACGTTTCTAACATGATTCCATCTATCGATCCGTGCCTATTTTTAATGCAATGAACCAATGTAACTTTAGTGAGAGATCCGACACAAAAGTTCGTAACTCGAATCACAAGTTTACGGATACATTATCTATATCTACCAAAATCTAAACTAAAACAAATCGTTTGAGTAGATTTTTGGACTAGACGTCTCAGCTTTCAGTTTTCAGTAGGTAAATATAAAAGGTGAAATTTTAACACTTAAATGGACAGTACTTTCAATTAAGCGCTGTTAATCTATATAATAGTATATGTGGACGCCTATAGGCGTAGTGTCCTTCAAAGTCTTAAACTTGATACAAAATTACTAAGTATTCCCTGCTCAGTTAATGCTGGACAACATCTTCTAATATACAGGGTTATTTGTAATTCACTAGCATCCTTTTAACCCTAAACTCCTACCACTTAGACAAATGTTTTTTGTTTTACGACTTTTGTCATAACTTAATATTTTTGGTGTAATAACGTTTTGAAAATTTGAGATTACCTCTTATTTTTACGATACTCTGTGTATTTGTATGGGAAAAAAAGTGCTTCATTTTAAAAAGTCGTAAAACAAAAGACATTTGTTTGAGTGATAGGAATTCAGGGTTAAGAGGATGTCAGTGAATTAAAAATAACCCTGTATAAAAATCTCGTGTCAAGTGTTTGTAATAGAACGACTTGACCGATTTTTATGAAATTTTCTCTATATTTAGTAGGTCTGAGAATAGGTCGTAGGCTATTTTTTATACCCCTAATATTGCAAAACAACGTTTGCCGGGTCAGCTAGTAATTTAAAATTATTAAAAAAATAGTCTGATAAAATTTAGGATGTTCATACTTTGTTGAAATTAAATCACAAACCTAACAAATTAAATAAGACTAAGTAAGTAATTAAAACAATTGTGTTAATGCATTATATATCCAGCATTAACTGAGTTAGTTAGATACACTAATTTTGTATCACGTTTAAAATTTCAACCTGTATAGGTATCAAATTTAAGTAAATTTAAACCCAATAACGTGATGGTATTTAAGTGATGATACCGCAGCAAGATTTTTTTATACATATACAAAAATCTTAAAAAGCGTGGCACTTAAAAGCGGCCAAAGCGCACGTGTGCATAAATGAATAATACCGATGTAGTTTCAAAAATAACAATAGAAATTTGAACAGTGTTATCAGTTGGGAAATGCCATGCTATTGTCGAGCCCGCCGGGTGACTGGCAAGCAAACAATATTAACATACTAACATATTTGGTAAAATAAAATGGCTTTAATTAACGACATTTTTATACTGATGTACCAATATGGGTAAGGAACTGACTAATGACTAATTACGAGATCCGGGTCGGAACTACAAACAAAGATGTCATGCGTCATCCCTCTCTCACCAACTGTTATCTAGTAGAGCTTATCGTTTTATTTGCTTGTCTTGTGCCTGATAACGAATTTCTACAAAAACCAAAAAAACAATTCATAACTAAATATGGCTCTCATCGCCTTCGTCATGACTAATTAACAACTACTTTCTGGAAAATTTCATGTCAAATATATGAATTTATATGTATTATTAAACGAAATCTAAACAAGTTGCTACTTATTACCTGGGCGGTAAGACTAGACTACAAGTCTAGACGCTACTTTACCTTAACGCCCAAGAGGTTCTAATTGTGTTCGTGAGTAAAGTAGGTTACTAGGTAAAATCAGAAAGGAGTACTATTTCTAGACAAGCTATTGCTCGTTCCTGACGTCAAATTCGAACTAACTAGTCTAAGCGCAGGGCAATAATATACCTAAATACCTAAAAGAATAAAAAGCTATAACGTTATATAGAGATTGGACATAACGTACCTATACACCGTGAAATTTTAGTGGTTGTTTTCCCGAAACGAGGTGATTCAGTATCGATTGTACAATCGATTTATAATTACTATTTTGACTAGAGTCAAAAATAAAATTGTGAAAAACGAAAGTTGAAAATTACCGCAAACCAATAGTAACGCTTCGTTGGTACAAGTAGAGTACGATCGTGCGATAGGTTAGGTACCAACGAAGCGTTACTATTGGTTTGCGGTCTTTTTTTACTTTCGTTATTCACAATTGGATTTTTGACTCTAGTCAAAATAGTAATTATAAATCGATTGTACAATCGATACTAAATCACCTCGTTTCGGGAAAACAACCACTAAAATTTCACGGTGTATATAACCCATTAATGCTTAAATATCTCACGTCAAAATATCACATGGTATAAATAAAGTGTCTCTATCTGATGATCAATTTTATTGAATTCGATTTCATGGCGAAGGCACAACTCTGAGTAATAAGATAACACTGATAACATGGACCCAGACATTTTGTATTGGTCCATAGTAATGAGGCAGTGCCCATGGGTGTCTGAAAAGTACAGTGAGATAATTACATACTACGTACAATTGACTAAACTAATTTCTTAACTTAGTTATTCGCAGAGGCTTTCGCAGTCGTTCCTTTGTCGCTACGACGACAGCAAAAAATCCGAAGCCAGTGGTTTTTGTTCGTCACAATGCATTTGCGCAGGTCGGAAACACCCTGCAGCCCTCCGAAGGGATAAGAAAACGGTACTCAAACTCACAACTTGCTTGAGGCGGATCCAGAAAGTTTTTTTACAGTTAGCACGAGCACAATAAGTTGAAACATACTTTCAGTGATGCTTTCATTTCATACAAGAAATTATTTGTATAGCTGTAGTAGCCTAGTAGCCTAGGTAACTACACAACAGTGGGACGGAACCCTTCTTGTAGTTCGTATTTTTTATTTCATCATGATTTCACACCTAGGTACTACATAGTTCATCAAATGTGCAAAATACTTTAGCACTTAACAACTGCGGAATAGTTTTTATCTGCACCTAAATCTTATCCTGATTTGAAATTCGAGCCAATATTTGGTAAGTAGGTATGTATAATTTCCACTTGACTTTGTGTCGATACTTATCGATTCGTTATTCGGAAGTCCTCAAACTTGACACAAATTAAATGTCGTATTGATTGATGCCTTTGTTTCAATGTTCGAAATTTTCAATCAGCAATACAATGTGAACAATCAGTTTTCCCCTTTGAACGAGTATTTTGGAACAACTCGTATACTAGTGACTAAGGTACCTACTAGTGACCTAAGCGCAAAAGCTAATTCGCATTTCCCTCATTTCTCTAGTTTAAGGGGCTGTTTCACCACTTTTTTTAAAGTTCGAATTAGCTTAATCATAACCTTATTTGACAGATGAACTTAAAATTTCTGTTTCACCAGTCTTGATTAGCACTAAGTGACGGACAAACTGTTTTTTAATTTGACCATCAGATCGGGTGGCATTTAGCATTTTTATCCGTCACATAACTTTTTCATTAGTCAGTTAATTTTTTTGTGGTCATGGTTGGAGAGCCCTTCAGCCGGTTTCAGAAAAATAAATCAAAGTATTTTTTATTTTTTAAAGAAAGAAGTCATGCTAAATTGCAAACGAGGATTCAAATATCAAGATTTGAATAAAAATATATAGGTACGCTTTTAGTATGTAAAAATAAATCCAAAATTTCGTAATATTTTTTAATTACAGACTTTTTATCAGAGGCACAATCGTTTGTTCTACGTGAACTTGTACATCGCCATTAAAAAAAAGTTAATCTGTTAAATGGTTTGGCGCCACTTTTCGATTCGTTTTACGTGATTTTATTTTTCTTTGTTATTGTTAACAAAGTATCGTAAATAAATACCGTTTTTGGATTAATTATAATGTTACACATTTGTTTATGCAAAAAAATAGATGTATCTAAAAAATACATAGTGTACGATTTCTTTTGCTTTAACAATGAGCTACTCTTTGAACGAAAGTGTGCGAACAGGAACGCGTGATCGTGAAATGTGACGTTGCCATTCCCCATTCCCCATGTTAAACCGACGATTAGTTAAGTGGTACTTAGTTTGCACAGGACCGGAGTGGTGAAACTGAAAAAAAACTAGCCGACAGATTTGTCCAGTACTTAGTTTATTCATTGGTTACGTGACCAGTAGTTTGACAATAAGGTGGTGAAACACCCCCTAAGAGTTTGAGCAGCAATGGTGAGCAAGAATAATGTAAGTGTCTACTACCTGCGTGGAAAGCCTTCGAGAACCCGCATCCTTCGAAAAGCGCATTTGTTCGCCACGGTTGGTTTAAAACTCCATTGTTCATGGAAATAACGTTGTAATTTGTAACAAAGGAAGCAAACGTCTTAAATTGGGAAAGACCAGTCATTAGAAAGAAAGCTTGTGACTTCATTTTACAGCCTATGGTTTTTGTAAGTTTTATTTATCAGCATTTGAAAAGAAATGTTTCCCTATATTGTCTGCCTTTCGCCGAGGCTTTGCTTTATCTGTCCAGATTTTGGACAGCAGGTATAAAGCTATTGTAGCCGAATGTCCATTGTAGTTGAAAAGTATTATTTTGCTAAGTGATAACGAACCACAACTCGCAAATAGACCACGTGCGTGTGTTTATCGACTAAATATTTTTTATTTTGTTTTTAAACGATACATGCTGTCATTGTTAAGTTAATTCCTAGTCAATAAAGAGTTCGGTAAGAACAATTAGTCTCTTATCAAGATTATAACACCCTGTCCTTAACGCTTCATAATGTTACATTTCTAGTAAGAGCTATAAAGTTCCTTATTTGTACACTACACCTCTATGGTAACTTAAGTTTCTAACTCTAGCGGTTCAGGTTGTGCGTTATCTATCAATTACAGGTACTGTTATAAAGCTGTATGCTGTATATAGAAGAATACTTTTATAAAAAGCTGAATATAAATCGCGGTTATGTAATCCGTTTGTTCAATGGAAATGAGCGCGTAAGGACTATGTTAGTATGTATGTTATTTTATCCTGTATCGATTTAAAAAAAACTACCTCAGTAAATCCCTATCTGAAGTAATTATAATTTTTAAACAAATTATATGTCACGTCCGCTCGTAATCCCTGGGTTAGAAGCACTCGAATAAGCCGTCGAAATAATAGGGTAGGTTGTTCAGGGCAGGCTTCATTGGTATAAATAATTGCGGAGATATTTGAGGGGACAAGCGCACGCACGCGCGTTGTAACCCGAACTAAACCCAAGGCGCGGGCCACGGGGGCTCGCACACGTAGCTTGGAACTTAGAACCAAATCCTTAAACTCCTGTTTGTATCTCTCCCTTAGCAAGTGCGAGGATTGCTCAAAAGGAGGCTGAAAAATGTTTGCTGTTGCTGAGCTCAAGGGGATGTGCTGAGTTGAGATAACTCGCGCCGCTCGCACGCTGTCTCATCAGCACTTCAATAACTGGTTTACCTATATGTATGTGTAGGTAGGATTTAGGTTGAGCATAAAACTATCACGACCATAGTGAAAAAATACGGCTCTTCTTCTCGGAGCCACACGTCGCGACTGCCAAACGCGCACCCAACCGCCGTCGCCGCGACTTGTGGCTCCGAGAAGACGTGAGTTATCCGTATTTTTTCACTAGGATTTAGATTGCATCCAAAAAATAAAAAGGAAAACATCAGGCCTTCGACCAATAATACAACCATTAGGCATACAAAACAAGTTTAACTCCCTATCTGTGATATGATATAATTTTGATTGGACAGAACTACATAGCTATATCGATTGAACTCTAACAACAGTGGCAACGCCCAAAACTTTAACTTGATGCTTTAAAAACAGATGTCGAATTCGAATCAACCCATACGACATGCTATTATTACAAAAGTTCATTACCGAAACCGAGTCATTTACAGAAATACGACGTGACCATTAAAACCGGCTAAGTGAGAGACGAACTCACGAACACAGGGTTCCGTAATATGAAATGAAAAATGAAATGAAGTTTATTCCTCACACAATACATATACAATTATAAAAATTGCAAAATATATAAGATAAAACCATATACAGTCGAGGAAACTGAATTGCATACCAGGATGGAACCTTTTTGTTACATTGCAACTGACTGACTGGCAATCTATCCGTTGATCTCACAACATTTCATGTAGTTAAAACGAAAGCAATATGTTGTACCTAGGTTTCTAGATAAAGGACGATACATATTATTACGTAGTTACTAACGCACTTATTTATTTCACAATATTTCCTCATAGTTAGTCATGTCCATGTCGCGTCTTTGCAATATTTTGGTAAAATTATATAAAATTAAATAAACTAAACTCACCGGCAAAAAATTTGGCCCACAGTCACCTTTCATACAAACGAGGCTACTTTGATGCCTTATTTCTACACCAGGGTAGTGCCCCGGTTGAGATCTGATGATGGGTATCCAGAGCATCGATAATGGTGGTCGAGTTTCTAACACACACAACTGATTCAACAACCAGTTTACACCACAGCGAGAGGATTTGTACAGCACTGGGATTTTCATTGTTTTTATTGCCATTTTAGCTGTTTTTCTAAATGTGTATGATTTCCGTAGATTATACATAGATTCAATCAGGTGGGTATCTTAGGAACTCTGAATGTCCTTTATCAATGCTCGGAGTAGCCATCATCAGATCACAGCCAAAGCATCGCCTAGTGGAGAACCAAGACATCAAAGTGACCTCGTTTGTATGAAAGGTGGACTGTGGGCCAAATTTTTTGCCGGTGAGTGTATTAAAGTAACATTATAAAAAGTAAAGATTTTGTATTTTTGTATGTTTGTAACGCCATGGTGGTCTAGTGATTTGACCTACGGCCTCTCAAGCAGAATCGTGAGGAAACCTGCATACACCTGAGAAGAAATTCAATGATGTGTGTAAGTTCCCAATCCACACTACGGAACTACGGTCCAACTTCTCTCATTCTGAGAGGAGGGCTGTGCCCTGCAGTGGGATGATATTTTTGTAACGAATAAACTCAAAAACTACTGGACCGATTTCAAAAATTCTTTCACCATTATATTGCTACATTATCCCTGTCCTGAGTAACATAGGTTATACTTATTTTATTACAAGAAAAAATTAGGGATCTGTGTTAAAACTTCAATAATGTAACCCAAGATGTAAAAAAATTAGCCATAAATTGTCTTTCATCGCATGCGCTGCGGAAACTATAAGTCGAAGTACGGGAGAGGGGCATGCACATCTATTAAATCATCATCAACATCATCTCAGCCTATATACATCCCACTGCAGGGCACAGGCCTCCTCTCCGAATGAAAGGGCTTGGGGCCACACTCACACCATTGAATTTCTCCGCAGGTGTGTGCAAGTTTCCTCACGATATTTCATTCACCGTAAAGTGAACACAAATGTGAATTCCCAGCGGACGGAGTCGCGGGCAAAAGGTAACCTAATATATAAAAATCTCGTGTCACAGTGTTTGTTACCGAACTCCTCCGAAACGGCTCGACCTTCTTCGAAACTTTTTTCTCCGTATTCGGTAGGTCTGAGAATAGGTCGTAGGCTATTTTTTATCCCCCCCCCCCCCATTCTCCGCAGACGGAGTCGCGGGCAACAGCTAGTAATTAAATAAATCTAGCTTACTTCGGGCCCAGAAAATATATTTAAAAAAATTGGTCTAGTTCTGTATCCTAACTTAATCAATTTCTAAAAATTCCCTTCTTTATGCACCTTTATGACATTCAGAGTACCTATTTCTGCTAAATTTCGAGTCTCTCAACTGCTCCAGGAATTAAGGCTGTGCGTGTGCGTTGTCTGTCAGTAATTTTGTCATAGTACTGTTTCATAGGTAACATACCTATAGATAACTAGCAGGAAAGTAATTTAAGGATGTGGTCAAACGTTGGTAGAGCGAGAACTTTGCTGTAAATAAATTTCAAAGTCAATCTATTCTTATACACACGACAAAATAAGTCTGAGGCCCTACCACGAAGTGCATAATTCGAACTTCGTTTCGTGCCGTCCCGCTCACGCTAATATGATTTGACACGAGAGTGAGAGGGATAATGCGATACGAACTTCGATTTTCGAATTTCGTGGTAGCGCCTCTGGGCCTATACTCCGAAGTGTAAAATTCGAACTTCGTATCGTGCTATTCCGCTCATACTAATAGTAATAGTAGTAATACGAGAGCGAGCGAGACGGTACGATGCGAACTTCGATTTTCGAATTTCGGTGTAGCCCCCCTGAACAGCGTACCTAAGTCTGCTGGATATGTGTCTCCCAGTTATTTAATGTTCCTTTTTATAAAATGACTAGCTTTTGCTCGCACCTTCGTACGCGAAGACAATAAAGTAAGTAAAGTTGTTTCGATGAATTTTGGCACACAGGTAGTATTACATGGATTAACACATACGATAGTGCCAGGAAAATTAAGAGTTCCCGCGGAATAGGAATAACTGAATTCTATGGCCGCTATTGCCGCTAAGCCGTGGTGGCCTAGTGGTTTGACCTATGATCTCTTAAGCAAAGGGTCGTGGGTTTCAGCCCGGACTTTCACCTCTAACTTTTCCGAATTCATGTGGTAAATTACGTTTGAAATTTACCATGAGGTTTACAGTAAAGGAAAACATCGCAACGAAAGATGCACACACCTGAGAAGAAATTCAATGGAGTGTGAGAAGTTCCCAAATCGCACTGGGCCCGCGTGGGAATTACGGCCCCAAGTCCTCTCGTTCAGGGAGAAGGCCTTTACCTGATTGAAACAGGCTTATTTTTATCCAGGGAAAGTGCAAAAGATAGGGTTCCGTAGCAAGTACGAAATAGTTATTTATGATACAAGTGCGGAAAGTAGGCTATTCCCAACGAATGTCGGAGATCTAAACAAACGAGCGAAGCGAGTTTGGTTTAGCTGACATGAGTTGGGAATTTCCTACTTTCGACACGTATATCATACAACATTTTACAATGCATTAAGCGAGGAAAAAAATTGGGGCTAAGAGCGCGCGCAGACAGAGAGCGGTCTGGAGTACCGAGTTCCGCGTTCAAAGTTCTGTGTTTTCATCGCTCGAGAGTTCCAGTCGCCTGCTGTGTGCGTTATCGTAAGAGACACAGTACACTCGAAAGAACGCAGAACTTTGAACTCGGAACTTCCAGACCGCTCTCTGTCTGCGCGCGCTCATAAACATTTTCGGAAAAAGATGTTGCGTTCTTAATTACCTTTCATTGAGGGAAAGTCTCGTAGATGTTTACATATTTCAGCATCGGTTTAGTCAGCAGGAGGCTATCACATTTAATTTTGTGCTTGGTCTAGGACGTCAGGCGGCGTTAAGTCCTATGTAAATTCATCACTTGAACTCTCTATTTTAATTTACTAAACTTAAATTAATTCTCCGGACTGAATTCATGAACATTATTACTGTGGCGGGGTTTCATGATAGGCGCGAACGGAACGAACCATGATTGGTTCGTGTTACGCCATGCGCGCGCACTGAAAACTCATTGGTTGACAGGCGCGAACGGGTAACCGTGATTGGTTCGTGTTACGCCATGCGCGCACATTGAAAGCTCATTGGTTGACAGGCGCGAACGGGTAAACATGATTGGTTCGTATTACGCAATGCGCGCGCACTGAAAGCGCAGATGTCTTACGGTCCGAAATGGACTCAAGGAATTATTTTAGTACTAAATTTTTTATTTCAAAACTTTTGACGAAATTAAAATTTGTGTGTTTTAATATTAAAACAATCTGTTTTATTATTTTATCAGTAAATATTCATTTGGTTGCATCAATCATTTTCTTATTTGTGCAAAGCTGAATTATGAAGACACAACTCTCTAGTCTTATTTTTTAAACACTAGTTTGGACACAACTTTTTGAGAATTGGCAATTTAAAAAGTTACTTTTCCGCACGCGTGTGGAAAGTAATATCAGGGGGGGCACACTTACATATATCACACTTTTCATGCGACTACAGCGATCTCTGGTTGTTTGTTAAAGAACTAAATTAGCGGCCATCTTGGTTGACTTGTCAAACTTGTCAGTTGTCATTCATCGGCGTACCAAATTGTACGGTCAAGGACTTTAATTGATAGGCCACTTGCCAATGTTCGTATTTTAGCCGTATAGTGCAAATCGGGTTTAGCCGCTTATACTTCGTATATGCTGATTTGAATTAGACGGCTAAAATACGAATAGTGGCGATTAGCCTATCAATTAAAATTACGCGTAATTATAGCTGTACATCACTACCAACATATACATATAGATAGGTATACATCTATAGATACGTCACATTAGTTCTTCACCAGGGCGTAGGGCAGCAGCACCTTCCATACATGCATATTTGACCATAGAGTTGCCACTCTTGTTCATATAATATTACAATACTCTTTGATCACGAGTCAACTCGTGTAAATATTGTTTGCGTGATAAGTCCCCTTTAGTAATAATTAGGAGGTAAATAGGTAATGTAATATTTAGAAAAATCTGGTATTTTTGGTGCGTGGTTATGGTTATACGCACGAGCGATTCCGAAGACAAAGTATAAATAACTAGTAGGCTGTGTTCAGACCAAACCGACTGTCGGCCGCCGAATGTGAGCGCGCGTTACGCAGTTTATTGTATTTCCATACATATTCACTTTTTCGTTCACACCAAACCGACAATACGCCATTACGCTATGCGTAGTCGCCGACATAAAATACAGTAGGTACGTACAAAATAACGTTCACACTGGGGCTCACAGTGAGCCTGTACATCTACCATGAGTTTACACTAGTTCACAGTGACCGTACTCGCTAGCGACGACGTAAATGATTTGTATGGAGAATTGTACTTCTGTAAGTGACCGCTAGAGGCGCTGCACAATTTTTCCATACAAATAATTTACGCCGTCGGTAGCGAGTACGGTTACGTAAACTAGTGTAAACTCATGGTAGTGGTACTGCTCACATTCGGCGGCCGACAGTCGGTTTGGTTTGAACGCAGCCGTAAATTAAAGGCCTTCTACACGGTCGGGACCAACCGCCAACCATCGTGTCCTTGGTCGGGTTGATTTAAAAATGGACAGTGTAGAAATCGGTTGACCCGACCGATATTTGGTTGATGTCAACGGCCTTGGTCGCGAGCGCATTGTCCGTGGTCGGCCCCAACCGTATGGAACGCTGTCGGCCGACGCGAGCGACACGACGGTCGGCGGTTGGTCCCGACCGTGTAGTTTTAGGCGCACACGTTGTGTTGTTGCGTCGTGGACACAATCGTATGGGATCGATACTTGGGTAATGCAAATGAGTTAGGCACGACATAAAACCAAGCGCGTAAGACTGCGCTTGCACAGAGTTGTGCGAGAAAGCGATGCGGTGTGATGGTGTGTGGTGGTGTGGTACAATACCGATATCCCTCCTAAGACCGACAACCCGTCTATTTCATGGAGGATGATAACTATATACCAAAGATGTCGCAAATGTGTTGTTTAAAAAACATCCCTATCTTTCCGCAATTGTATTACTTATACACCGTGAAATTTTAGTGGTTGTCTTCCCGAAACGAGGTGATTTAGTTTCGATTGTACAATCGATTTATAATTACTATTTTGACTAGAGTCAAAAATCCAATTGTGAAAAACGAAAGTCGAAAATGACCGCAAACCAATAGTAACGCTTCGTTGGTACAAGTAGCGTACGATCGTACGATAGGTTAGGTACCAACGAAGCGTTACTATTGGTTTGCGGTCATTTTCGACTTTCGTTTTTCACAATTGGATTTTTGACTCTAGTCAAAATTGTAATTATAAATCGATTGTACAATCGATACTAAATCACCTCATTTCGGGAAAACAACCACTAAAATTTCACGGTGTATAAGTACTTAACTTTAACTTTAAGAAATGAGAAGTAGGCAACCTAATTTTTCGTATTCTATGTGCTAATGTGCAAACTTTCAGTTAGAATCTAATTAGTTTGGCAAGTAGGTAATTCAATAAAATTGACCATAATTTTTATCTTTCATATAAAATCGCTGTTTATCTAAAACAACGGCCTAATTCGAAATGATACGCTGTGTAATTTAATTATACACCTTATTTGCAATAATTACAGTTTAAATAAATTCTTACCGCGGTAAGCAGATAGGTGAAGGTCGGTCTTCTACGTGTCCTCTAATAATAAGATTACTTCTTTTCCCTAGCCTGGCTTATCTAGCACTGCTTTCCTATTGGTTGATTTTTTCTTGGGACGTTGCTCCGGCTCCGGGTCATCGCACAACTCTGGTATATATACACAACCTAATATTTTGATTTAAAATAATTAGGTTTTAAGTAAACGTTTTGTATCTAGTCATAGATATATTTGGTTGTGTAGATGGGTAAAAATTATGTCATGCGGTATGTTCTAGGGCGAATATAAAAAAACTTATTTTTTTAATAGTAATGGACATTTTAAATTAAATAAATTAAATGCAAATTGTTATCTGTTTTTAGAAAATAATACTTTTTGTAAAGTGGTTTGCGGTGCATTCTTCTCGGCAATCATAGCTTCCGAAAGCGCTAGTAGACTAAAAAAAGACATGTACGAAAGTGTCCTTTACAATCTAAGTACTTACGGAAATAAAATTTTAATGTTGATATCAGGCGACACTTTTTCTTTTTTTTTATGTTGTAGAGGCCAGACAAACGAACTAGTGGGTCACCTGATGTTAAATGTACACAATACATAAACTATCTAGCCAAGCTACAGCCAAATCGTAGATAAATCCTTATGCGTGACCAACCACCAATCGGCGACAGCGCGGGGAAATCCCCAATTAGTGATGGAAAAAGCTGTTTTCATTTATCGATAATTCATACTACTATGTATAAATTCGCATTGCTTCTTTATACATGTTTATTCACGCATTATATCTTGTTCAACACAATAGCAACATATTTACTACATGCCATCTTGAAGATCTGTGACTAAGAGATCTAAGCTAGCCCATTGTAGCCTTGCACAAACTACAGCCTCCTTTTCTTGTAGGCTTGAGCGAGAGAGACAGATGCTGTAGGTAGACAATAAAATAAATGTGAGTGTCAAGGCAACAGTGTGCAGCTGGTAAAAGTCAAATGGCTATGGGTTTGTGTGAAACAGGTGAAAACAATGGAGAAAGTGAAAATTTACAATGCATGTAGTTGGTATTTATATCTACAGTACCAGAGAGTATATTAGCATGAATGAACATTCTCCTTGTTTTTAGCTTGACCATTTTCTTTTCGTGATGAAGTCTAGTTTCAACCTTGCTCTAAGAGATTTTTACATTTTTTTTCAACCAGTTAATTGAATCAATCTTTTTTTACTTTTGTGATAATTTATAGCTAAAACCTTAGGTAAACAAACCAACTAAGTACACAAAAGGAGTTAAACACCATAATTTCTACACACACCTGACTTGGTTTTATTAGCAATAACTATGAATAAAATCATTTTAATGTAATATTATATCCAGTGCATACATTAGATATACATAACAAACTAATCCAATTTATTTGATTTTTTAGGGTTCCACAGACAAATTTCAAAAACGGAACTCTTATAATTTCGCCATATCTGTCTGTCCGTCCATCCGCGTATTTAAGTAACAATTACCCTGACAAAGTACTTAGTAAAATAAAATAAAAGTAGAAAAAAAAATTATAGGGTTCCTCTCATAGACATAGTGGGGTGAATTTTTTTTCTCATCTAACCTTTCTTATTTAAGCAAGAGAGGAGCGGCCTTTGCCCAGCAGTGGGACACAAAAATAGGCTAAGTAAATAAAAAAAAACCTTGTAGTGTTATTTTTTTTTTTAAAAAAGATAAGAGTGTTGTTAGATAGGTCTTTTAAAATCATTATGGGGTTGCAAAGACGATTTTTTGATACAATGGATTGTTTGCAAAATGTTCAACTTTAAACTGCATATTCTTGTTAAGAGCTAAACTGTTGGGTTAAAAATTTGAAAAAATTCGTGGTGAGAGTAATATATCAAATTAACAAGGAAAACTATTACGGATCAGTTTGCTTTACAATTAATAGTAGTTTAAGAGTAAATAGTAGCATGACCTATAAAATATACCTACTTGGGAAATTCCATACAAAATACAAAACCCTTCTAAAAATACTAGCTATTGCCCGCGACTCCGTCCGCGATGTATCTAGGGTATAAAAAATAGTCTACAACCTATTCTCAGACCTACCAAGTATGGAGAAAAGTTTCATAAAAATCGGTTGAGCCGTCTCGGAGGAGTTTGATAACAAACACCGTGATACAAGATTTTTATATATTAGATTACTTTTCTAATACGGATAGTATAATTAACAGTAAAAGTAAGTAATAGATGTGCAAGGATTTTTTCGTAACTGCTGCGGAACTGCTTATTTATTTATTTTTATAAAGGCTCCAAGGGCAACTCACACATATGACTAAATTACGAGCCCAACCAGAAATCCACTATTAGAAACTACTATGTATATACAAAGAAATTAGTAAAATAGGCACTTTTTACAATAAGACAGAGCCTGTACCCTGCAGTGGAAGGTAAACAGGCTGGGATGATGATGATGAAATAAGTAGGATTTTATTAAAAACTATGTTATTAACCTTTTACTTGGTGTCAACTAAAGACAGTATGTTTAGTTTAGTATAAAATAGACTATCTGTCACTGCTTTTTAGTCTTCATTATTTATTTGGATTTGCTTAGGTAAAGAGTTAATACAAGTATTTTGCTGACAGTATTTTTTTGCTAACCAAACTTGCAATCTCTTAGATGCATGTTTGCAAAATTACAGCTATCAGTAAGCTAAAGTAGGTGAGAAATCAATCGCCAGGTTCTTTCCACACAACAGAAACTCAATTTAAACAAAATCTAAGCTTGTAAATGTTAGTTTTTGTTGTACTTTTTACCATAATAGGTATGTCATAATTACACTTTTTTAGGAGAGCTTTATAATTATATTTCAAATTGATGCACTTTGGTTTGCAATTAGAAATTCAGGCATTTTATGATTAAATCTCCAATTAGATTAGAATCATTAATATAAATATTATTATATGGAATGAAAAATGTAGCTCCTTTTTAGTGTCCGACCGAAGTTTCGGTTTCGGTTTCGGTTTCGGCCAATTTCGGCCAAAAAAGTGATTTCGGCCGAGGTTTCGGTTTCGGCCAGAATCCGGCCGAAACCTTCGGCCGGGCCGAAATTACTTCGCGGCCTCTCGCGGCTCTCGCATCGGGAGCGCTCGGCTTAATTCGGACACGCTCGGCCGGGTAGGTATAGGTAATGCATCGGCGGCCGGCCCAGCTGGGACCAGCGACAGTAGTATGTATGAGTGTTGTTTATTTATTAAATTATTATTTACTTTTTAGAATCTGTTTGGCGACCGCTTTAGCCTAGTTGGTAGTGACCCTGCCTACGAAGCAAGAGGTCCAGGGTTCGAATCCCGGTAAGGGCATTTATTTGTGTGATGAGCACGAATATTTGTTCATGAGTTATGGATGTTTTCTATGTATTTAAGTATTTATTTATCTATATAAGTATGTTTATCGTCGTCTAGTACCCATAGTACAAGCTTTGCTTAGTTTGGGACTAGGCCGATTTGTGTAAGATTGTCCCCTAATATTTATTTATTTTATTTGTTACTGCGTTTTATGCTGTGATTAATGAACAATACGTTTGATATTAGGATTGTGAATTTAGTTTAGACGTGATAAGAATAGGTTGTTTGTTTTGAATAATATAATACCTATGCCAAGACATTTTTCATTAAAAATAATCGTTTTTTATTTTGTTTAACAAAAAAAGTAACTGTTCTCATATAAGAAATCCTTGCAATAACCTTTTCCTTACGATCTGTACAGTAATTTTGAATATTTTGTTTGATATGATACGTCTTCAAAAATTTCGGTTTCGGTTTCGGTTTCGGCTGAAATCAGAAAAAAACCGAATATTCGGTTTCGGTTTCGGTTTCGGCTAAAAATCGTGTTTCGGTCGGACACTACTCCTTTTCCTCCCTCTAAATCTGCATTTGCTAGAAGACAGTATGATATGCTATCTGCTTCACTTTACAATAACATGAATAAAAAACTTAACTTCTATCCGCTGACACTTCATGACTGTAGGGCTGCTGTAACAAACTGGCTCAAACACCTGAATTACTTTGAGACAGAAGACCTTATTTCACCTTAGAATGTTATATAATATGGTTCTGTATATTACTATGTGCAGTTAAGTGTTAAGCATGTTTCTGGTAGATTTGCTCAAAAACATGTACTGCTACTTGGAAATCACATATTATTGCTTGTATAGTACTCTTGAGACATTTAGTTTCTGTTATTGTTGTAAATACATTGAGTTGGTCCTTTTTTGGCTTATCAAAGTTTTAATAGTTTGTAAATACTGGATGCACTCTCGAACATGCAGACGCAAAGTAACACCAAAAATTCACTGGACACATTAACAGTCACACAAGTACTGACACACTCAACATGCACGCTCATACGCATGTACGTATGCACACACTTTCATACACACATTCGCACACGTTCATGCCCTCGCTCATACACACACATACACACACACACATACACACGCACACATACTCACGCGCACACACACACGCACACTCACACACTTTGTTTAAGTTAGTTATGTTTAGTTATAGTCTTAGTAATAATCTTTATTATAACTTACCTACCTTCTTTATTTAATTGTATACTCAATGTTTAGTTTTTGGAAGAGCGAGGCCCCTAACACAAGTTTCGACTTAATGGGAGGTCTCAACCTTATATGTAAGAACCTTTGTTAAATGCAAATAAAGTTTTTTTTATTTTTTTTTTATATGGATAGAGAAAAAAAAATGGACCATGTTAAATCATACAAAATAAATGATTGGAAAAAGTCCCATTTTGACACGAAAGTTACCCAGGCCATTATATTGTTACCTAATTTTTATCACAATCAAAAACTTTCATACAAATTTTAACTACTTATTATTGTTAAGGTGTGGACTTAAGAAAGAATATAAAATGATTTGCAATTAAAATCCAATTATACTACTTAACTTACATAAATAAATTGGTACCTGGTTTATATTTTAGTTCCACTGCCCTTCCACAGCCAAATCATGTTGACAGTCAATGAAATAGACTAGCAATAAAGATAATAATTATACTTGTAAATGCCTGCTGCATTGTCGATCATGCGCAATTTCACAAACAATGCAAAAGTGCATTGTGCGCGAGGTTTTACGTTCAGATTAAACTTAGGAAAACTATTCAAATTATATCTGTTCTCTCCGAAAATACAACGAAAATATCATGCGATCTCTTTACTTTGAAATTCGAAGACAACCAATTGGATGGGCAGCAGATAAAAATGAATCATTCTATGAATAGGTATATATATCTCTACACACTCGCCGCTCATATTTACCTCAAAATGCACCAGTAATACACGCCTGCATCACAAAATAACAGTCACGCCGTATTTAAAAACCATTTGTCCATTCAAAAGTAATATCCTTTAAATCCTGACTGGATAAATTATTCACAATAATATGCCCGACAAAGCAGGTAGATTGCACAAAGATAGCTCTTACTATGATAGTCAATTGCTTGTCATTGACTTCGTAAAGTTTATTGCACTAACTTCACATACCGCTGACCATCGCGAATACTTATTAGATTCACTATTTCGCAATAATTGTTTATATTTATTTATTATCGTAAAACACCACGAAAACATCGGTCAGCAGTGGGGTGAATGAACGATCAATCAATTATTAACTTTTTGTCTATGGTTAATTGACAACAAACTGACAGTACTAGGGATGTATTTATCGATCCATTACATACGCGTGTCGTCGAAAACAATTTCTCATAAACTTCGTCAGTGGGGTTTTTACTTGATATAATCCTTTTCAAATACTTTGGATACGGTAACACATGGTTATTAAGCAATTAAAGTGCGGCGACAATGTAAATTTGAATCGATTTTTTGCGATTTTCGATAAGTAGGTAGGTATATTATGTTCTAACATTGATGGCGTGGAATGTAAAAAAAAGAAAATGTCACCGCACCCAAGCTATTTCAAAAGGACTATAATAATATAAGTTCTAAGTACATTGGTAACGTAGTAACATAACTAAATCGATACATCAAAATAGTTTTCGGGATTATTTCGACTTGATTTTGGAAGTCGAGCAGAAAAAACCTCTGTTGAAGTAGCCCTTTAAAACGCTCGGTTTGTTTCATAAATTAAAAAATTGTGACCATATTTGGCATTTATAGCCATTTTAGCCAATTGTTTGCTGTTGTGAACTTTTATATTTTGGCATTTACGGCCAGCAAGACCGCACTAAACCGTAAATAATAAATAAATAATAATAATAATAAATATCACGGGACAATTCACACCAATTGACCCAGTCCCAAAGTAAGCTAGGAAAGCTTGTGTTATGGGTACTAGGCAACGGATAAACATACTTATATAGATAAATAAATACTTAAATACATATTAAACACCCAAGACCCGAGAACAAACATTCGTATTTTTCATACAAATATCTGCCCCGACACGGGAATCGAACCCGGGACCTCAAGCTTCATAGTCAGGTTCTCTAACCACTAGGCCATCTGGTCGTCTAAAAAATTAAATATTATTAATAATAATAATTTATTATATATATTTATTATATTATAATTTAATATTATTATTAGGTAAATTAGATTGTACGTTCCTGTAAAATTAAAGTTGTGCTTCGTTATTTTATGTTAATGCATATTTTAGGACGTAGGGTAGCCAAATTTGTCTACAAATGGCCTTTATAAATTTAAAGATGGTCACACTGTTTTTGATGTGCGGTGCGGGTTGCGTTCGTTTTCGTTTCGCGCTTCTTTCGCGCCAAACACGCGACCGGTCACTAAACGTCTATTTGTTTGTGTTTCAGTGCATAAATTTATAAATTTGTAATATTCAACATCAAAAGTCGTAAATACCAATTCGTGACAGTGAATAATTTACTATGTCGACTCCATCTAAGCGGCCGTCGTCACGTTCATCTTCGGAGGCACCGACCCCTACACGAAGGACTCGATCATCTCAACAGGTTATCATTCCTGAGACTCCCCAACGAGCTTCAGGCACTTCTTCTCAAGGTACTTTATTGAAGTTGACAATAGTGGTAACAATATTGACTTTGGTGTCCTTAATGATCTAGTAAATTCGTCTCAATTAGCCTATTTGACGGCATTACATTTTTTACATGGCAATTGGACCTAACAGACCTTTGTCGTGTATTGTATGATTATACCTATTTAGCTTTTGAATGCCAAGCCTAGTTAATCGTAAAGCTACTTTGAACATTATGTTATTGCATGAAGATCACATTGACATTGTACTTTGTGAAGCATAATATCTGTTATTGGTGTTGAAAAGGTTAAAAATATAGAAAACCATTGCATATGTATCATGTCATTTTAAGCATGTGTAGGAAGCAAGGGTCGTAAAAACGCCTGTCATTTTAAAAACCTTACCCTGTTTCATACAGTATTTGTAGACTTCTTTATAATATTACAATACTCTCCAATGACATGCTTAGATTCTAAACAAACCTTCGACTTATAAATGTGTCATAAATTGTAGTTGTTGAGCACTCAAAAGTAAAATGATGGGCATTTTTCTGACTTACTTTTTTTTTTCTTAGTAAGAAGTTGTTAGTTTTTTTTGCTAATGCCGTCAAAGTGCAAACGTTTTATAGAATTGTGCCATTGACATTTACAGATGGGACTCCGGCGACTCCACGCGGGACTCCAGCCACGCCGCGCCGTACGCCCCGCACGCCGCGCGCTCGGGGCCCGTCGCCGGCTAGGGTTGCAGCTTCCAGTCCTCTTGGTACAACTTTTAAATGTTTTTGATTTTTTTTTTATACAACATAGGCTTTCGTTTTACCACAATCACGCCTGATGGAAAGCGAAGATGAGGCCTACGATAGAGCATGCTTGCCTAGTAAATGCTCAGCTCATTCACACTAGACTTGGAACTATGCTAATACTTCTTCTTCAGTGCATTTTCGCCCACCGTTGGGCATACACCTCTCCAATCTTTTTCTATCTAGATCGACTATCTGTCTCTCTCTTCCAGACCGATCCTGCTGTCTCCATAATGTCATCAGAACATCGGGCAGGCAGTTTGCCCACATTTCTTTTGCCTAGCCCGCCTTTAACCGTTTTTCTTTTGTTTGAGAAGAAGAAGAGAAATACTGCCAGTTATGCCTTCGAAACTGTCATTTCCATGTTGAACCTAGATATTTATTTGTTAAATTTTACCATTTCAGGCACAGACTTTGACATGAGCTCTCCATTGAACTATGGCACACCAAGTTCACTTAGCACCCCTCGATCGCTGATGCGAGGAGTCATGACCCCAGCAAGGCAGCGGGCTGACCTGAGGGGACACCAGTTGGGCCGCAACGTCCCAGCCCCTACACCTACAAGGACGGTAAGACATAGGCCTGTTGTCCACAAAAACCGCACGTCATGCTCACGCTTTCGTCAATTGACGATTGCAAGACGTTTAGGTCTCATTTTACCTTGATTTTGTTGTACCCTATTTACCAACATACCTATATCTCAAAATAACTTGGTGTCAAAATGGCTGAATCCCAAAATACCTATATTTTTTTCTCAAAACACCGGCTTTTTAATACAACTGAATTTTAAAATGTCATTGTAAAACAACTAAATCCCAAAATACCTAAATATTAACAGTTATAATGACAGTTAAACTAGATAAAAGCTTGTAAAAAAAATTAGGTATTTTAAGACTGACATTTTGTCATTCCGGTGTTTAAAGGAAATGTACATATCAATATAGGCCGGCGCCCACTGACGGCATGGCACGGCGTGGCATTTTATTACTATCAAGTTATTTTGAATCTTATTTCAATGAGTTAAGAATTCATGTTACTTTATTCGATACCACGATGCCGCGACGTCCTGAGGGCCGATGCCACGCATAACCAATAAAGTAACATGAATTCTAAACTCATTGAAATAAGATTCAAAATAACTTGATAGTAATAAAATGCCACGTCGTGCCATGCCGTCAGTGGGCGCCGGCCCTATTTAGTCATTTCGGGAATGGGATGTTTTCGGTCAAAGTCATTATGACTTCCGTTCATTTTAATAATGCGTCAATTTGATATTTAGGCATTATGGGATCATGGCCATTTGAAATTTAGTCAAATTAGTTAATAAGGCATTATTCAATTTTGTTTTAATAAAGACGAACGCTTGCATCTTGCGTAGAAACCTT
Organism: Archips crataeganus; assembly: GCA_947859365.1. Classification (NCBI taxonomy): domain Eukaryota; kingdom Metazoa; phylum Arthropoda; class Insecta; order Lepidoptera; family Tortricidae; genus Archips; species Archips crataeganus. The sequence continues at coordinate 14,131,992 of OX402062.1, forward strand.
CAAAGCTGTGTCCACGGAGCGGCAACAAGAGGCTGACGCGACGCCAACTGACGAAGTTATGTGCATGATGACGATGCAATTGTCAATTGAGGAAAGCGTGTGCATGACGTGCGGTTTACATGGACAATAGGCCATACGGCCCGGCCACGAACTCGCGCGTTTGGCGGCGCGGCAAGCGTGTTCTGTGTTCATTGCGCGGCCGAGACGCTCGCCGTACAGTGGTTATCTGGCGGCACACGCAATGAACTGATAAAACGCTTGCCGCGCCGCCAAACGCACGAGTTCGTGGCCGGGCCGTTAGGCCTACTAGTCCTCGTAGCCGCACGTCATACGGACGATATCGTCATTTTACGCTTGGGTGCCGATTGCATGCATCCAGCATAGAAAGGAACGAAACTGCGTCCACGGTGCGGCAACGTCGCATTTGCGTATCGGCATGCGTTCGTCATGAAGCTCGTGCGGCAGCATGTCAGGACTCAAAGCGTATTGCGAGACGTGAACATGGATTATTTTGCAAAATGGCGGTATCAGCAGCTAATCTTTTTCATATAATTTAAATACAGTATCATTCGCTGATAACTCTTTTGCAGCAGAAAACTACAGTTTTTTTTCGACGTATGGATGAATCTAATACAATCTACGCCGTCGTCGTCTTCTAATCGAGTTGTATGCTACAGTCACATCTTGATCATCACTTGACGTTTTCGCAGTCAAAACAGGTGCTTTTTGCAAAATCAAAGAATTAACCGTTTTCTAGCTTGGATGACGATACGTGGACATACCTAAAACGCAAAATACGCTTGCCGTCATTTGTCGGTTGCATGCATTCGTCAAATGGCGCCGCCATGGACAGTAGGCCATAATGAACTTTTAGCAGAAACTCGTAAACATTTATGCACTGGAGTAGCTAGGCGTAAGCGAAGCGGGCTGAAGAGCCTCGAGGCCCGAGCAGTTTTCGTTTTTTTCCTCTATTAAAAATCTATCATTTTAATATGTGGTGTGCCATCAATCATCATAAGACATCGCAAAATATATCTTGCCCACCAAAAAATTTATGCTCATATCATATTCGGAACACAATACACTAAGAACAACAAATGCCTGATGGTAAAAGAATAACCCATAGTTGTGTTATAAAAGATCTATATTCAAACAAGAATTTTTTAGGCAAACAATGAACATGGTAATATGACTAGTAAAGTAACAGATATTCGGGGTACTCAAAGCAAGGCAGACACTGTTAAGTCTTTAGTCTAATCTCCATACACTGCAGCAATCTTTATCTGAAAGTAATCCAGCAATCCCATCAGTGGATATTTCAGCCATTTCACCATAAAATAAAACATTGGTACCAAAATACTTATTTTTAAACAGAATGAAGTGGTTCTTGAAGCATCACTGTCATTAAGCTTGAACATTTTCCGTAACTCCTCAGTTGATGATGGATCCTCTTTCTGTATAAAAACAAGGAAAGAACATTGTTAGTTGTAGCATCTTTCACATCAGTCACACATGTTGGTTGTTTTCTTTCATACCACACACTCCGCTTCTACACACCATCGCATTCCTCTTTCTATCTTCTTGTTATGTAATATAATGCAGCTGGCAGAAAACATTGTCATCAAATCATCATCCACTCGCACATAATCAACAAATTAGCAACAAATTAGTTTGATTGATTGGTTGGGTATGTCCCAATGTCCCATTTGTCCTATAGAACTGTGAAGCTTACCAACGAACTCTATCACCCATAGAAATCTTAAATGTGGATGAAATACGACCTATATAGGTCGACCCTGAAAGAATCATGCACGACCTGATAATTCCTAACCTCATGGCAATTACATCATCAGGTCATTCATTCAGGGTAGACAAATATGGGGTATTTCGACCGCACCCGAAACCTTGAGTAAAAACAATTTGGCTCACCCTTACAAAAGCAATGTTACTTGCTCGGGCACGGCACAGAGGACAAACAATAAAGTCGGGCTTGTCCTTCGACTGCCAGTACTTGTTTATGCATTGCTCGCAAAACATGTGACCACAAGTTAGAGACGCGGGATCGAATATAGCAGAGAGACATATTCGACAACTACTCAGCATTGAAGACACTTTATTCTTTAAGCTGATGCTGGATGCACGCGCCTCACTATCGGAACAGTAGTTAACTGGTTGCTCACTGTTTGCCTCGATCATTTTTCTGTATAAAATCCACAGGTTAATATGGAATTTTCTAAGAGATTTTGACAGTGATCCCGACGAGTTGATTTGTCAGTGATGACATACATACGATTGTGTAGGTTAGCGAAGTTTTTGAGTTCGAAAAAAGGTTTTAGTTTTATACCTATTTGGCGCTGATAGCAATCAATATTGATTGGTAGTCATCCTTGTTGGTAGTGAAGGCAGACCTGGGCAGACCCAGTAAATTAAATGATGATGTGTTCTTGTTATCCCTTATTAGGGACACAGGTCTAACAGGTCTAATTAACACGAAGGAAAGAAGTCTCGAAAAGTTAACAAAAATCACAATATTTTAACATTACGAAGCGCTTTGTAAAGTATACTTTACGAGCGTGAATTTTTAAAATATTCCTATAGCGTTTCAATATTACAATTTAAATTTAGCGCATCGAATTGCAGAGGTTAATAGGGGCGGCAAAACTGGTGTCGATAGATGGGGAGACCCTTAGGACCCTCGCATATTGAGCCACTAGTGGCAACCATATTAGAACAACTAGTGGCCACCACAAGTTGCGAACACCTTTCTCCATACATTTTGTATAGCATCGGCGCACACCGAGCGTTTGAGTGGCCGCGTCCGAGCCACAAGCTGTGGGAGTCTACTTGTGGCCGCATTTTGTCGTTGACTCGCCTACACAGCCGGCCACTTGAACAATGTATTCTAGCTGCAAGTGGCGGCGTGTAGTGGTTTGACTGAACCATTGGTGGTCGCGTTTCGTGGCGGCGACTGGTGACCATAATGTGCGGGGGCTCTAACGGCTCGGCCACGACTTCGCGCGTTTAGCGGCGCGGCGAGCGTTTTCTGTGTTCATTGCGCGGCCGAGACGCTCGCCGTACATTGGTTACCTGGCGGCACACGCAATGAACTGATAAAACGCTCGCCGCGCCGCTAAACGCGCGAAGTCGTGGCCGAGCCGTTATACGTCTTACAGACGTTCGCATTTTTTTTGCCGTCGCATTTTTATTTTACTGCATTTGCACCAGTTGTATAGTATAAATCTTCCCAGGTGAATTTTTCGCTCCGAGCCCTATCTTTCAAACACAAACGGTATCGTCATAGTATTAAGGTTCAAATTTAATGTAATGGCTCGAAGCGAAAAATTCACCTGGGAAGATTTATACTATACCAGTTGTATTGGCAGAGTACACTGTTGTTCCAGGAAGAAGCGTCGACGGCGGAGGTGCCGTCGAGTCAGCCGCAGCTGGTGGTGTGGGGCACGGACGTGGCCGTGGCCGAGTGCCGCGAGAAGTTCCTCAAGTTCATCCAGCGGTTCGTGGAGCCCACCGCCCTCACTAACGAGCCGCTTTACGAGGTCAAACTGGAGGAGGTTAGTGTAAAAGCAAGACGATATTCGGCCGACACCGAAACCTGAAGTTACTAGCGTTTCAACCGCTATCGGTATACAGCTATACGGTTCAAGAGGTAGGCCCCTATGACAGACGGATGGACACACAGACAGACAGCGTAGTCTCAGTAATAGTAATATATTACTGCGCGGATGAAGTTACATACAAATGCTCTTTTCTATTATATTCCTGGGCTATGCATATCAACTCTTTGAGTTGTAGAAGTCTGTGAGAGGTTTTTTTTTTAATTATTCTTTTTAAAAAACTATTCTTACAACAATATTTAAGCCTCGTGATGACTTAATTTTCTAGATTCACACACTGGAAGAGCCGTTCCTGGATGTGGATTGCGACCACGTGCGAACCTTCGACCCTAAACTGCACAGGCAGCTCATCTGCTATCCCCAGGAGGTAAGAAACGACTGCCAGTACCAAACGCTTTTTCTATTTTGCACAAAACATCAAAAAATATAATAAATAAATATCATGGCGACACATGACACCAATTTACTTAGTCCAAAAGTAAGCAAGGCTTGAGTTATGATTACTAATAGATAATCTATCTATATAAATAAAAATGAATCACCAAAATGTTAGTACGCGCATAACTTCCGATTGACTGCACCAAATTGGATAATTCTTTTTTTGTTGGGTTTGTTATGGCCAGGAGAAGGTTCTTATGAAAGAAAAATAATTTCCAAGCAATCTTAGCCGCTATAATTTTCCTAGTAAACTTGATATATTTACTACCATTCTGAATTTTTTCAAATTTTTCCACCTAACAGTTTAGATTTTAGAGGGGGGGGGGGGACGCTCGAGTTTAATGAAAATTTTCACTTTGAAGTTGAATATTTCGCAAACAGATCGCTGAATAGAAAAATCATGTTAGAAACCCCGCAATGGTTTTAAAAGACCTATCCAACAATACCCCACACTATAGGATTAGCCGAGAAAAAAAAAATCACCCCCCCTTTACGTCTATGGGAGGTACCCTTAAAAAAAATATTTTTTTATTTTTTATTTTACCACTTTGTTGGTGTGACTGATATGTATATTCATGCCAAATTACAGCTTTCTAGTACTATCGATCTTTGAGCTTAGCCGCGGACAGACAGACAGACGGACAAACATGGCGAAACTATAAGGGTTCCTAGTTGACTACGGAACCCTAAAAAATAGAACGGGGGCGAAGCCGCGGGCATCAGCTAGTAATAATAATAATTTATTTGATGCATGTGGGACATGAGTTACATTTGCAGATTACAAATACATGAAATGGATTCTTACCAGACCCTACCTTTTCAGGTGTACATACAATTTAGTTAGCATAATATTTATCGTTTTAAGAAATTGTGATATTAATCTAGTTACGTGACGAGTCCCAAATTATCACAACTATTGAAATATATAACATAAAGCAATGTCTTAACAGATTGTTTAAAATTATACGATTTTTTACATTTGAAAACATCAGGAATTTTATTGTAGACTGCGATACACATATTATAGGAGTTCTTTCAAGTTAATGCTAGTCGCGTAGGGGGCTTGCATAGTTTGTGCGTATACTGAGATCGTACTTTACGAGAACTCAGCTGCTGCACTTCAGTAAACTGGTCTTTATATTTATCGACGAATACAGCAACTTCAAAAATATACAGGTATGGGAAGGTGAGAATACAGATAAAATACTGATAAACTACTACATACTTAAATACATATTAAACAACCAAGACACGAAAAAAAAACATTCGTATTTTTCATACATCTGTAATATCTGCTCCGACCGGAAATCGAATCCGGGGCCTCAAGCTCATAGTCAGATTCTTTAACCACTGCTCTACCCTATCCCAGGAGGGATAAATTAAAAAGAATTATGAATTGCTTTGGTAGGTGGTGCCAGCTTTCGACGCGGCAGTGAACGAGCTGTTCTTCGAGAAGTATCCGGCGGCTGTTCTAGAACACCAAATACAGGTGCGGCCCTACAACGCGCCTGCGCGGCACATGCGAGACCTCAACCCTGAAGGTAAACACTGAAAACACTTGATATAAGGGTGGATCTACTTTTTTTGGCACCCGTTGCTATGTTTACACAAATTTTATCTCATGAACAACCTAACCATTTTTCTATGAAACAGTATGAAGATGTCACTTGGACGACTGAAGGGGACTGAGTAAACAACACGAAAAAGTTAATTCATCCATAATTGAAGGGTCATATACAGCGTAAGAAGCAAAAGTTGTCTCTCCTGTAGACATAAAATTAGCGACTCGGAATCCGTAAACTTAAGATTTATTTAAATTAACCGAAAGTTGGCCAGACGGCCCACACGTCGATGTACACTTGAATAAAAAATATTTGCTATTGGCTACGTGCACGACGGTGGGGCCGCGTAGCGTAGCGTTGACAACATTTCCTCCGAATTTACTTCCAATTTTTACCATGTTGTGCGCTGCGATCGTTTTCTGTACACCACCACCCGCTTCGCACATAGCCAATAGATCATGAACTTTTGCCATGGCCATAGGAGAGACGCGAACAGAAAAATCCTAATGCAAAACACCGCATTACTATTGTTTTAACCGCGCTAGAGAGCCGAACGTTCCGCACTCAGATAGCCGCCGCGCTGTTGACACTTGAAAAATCAAATTTTGCAGTTGATTGAAAATTAATCTGATTTCCGGGGCTAAAATAAAGTGTTCCTTTTGCTAGAGTGTCGTCTTGGAATTATTGTTTAATGGTGTCTACACTTGACAGATATCGACCAGCTGGTAACGATATCCGGCATGGTGACTCGCACCTCGTCCATGGTCCCGGAGATGCGCGAAGCTTTCTTCAAGTGCGCGGTGTGCGGCGCCGCGGCGGCCGCCGAGCTGGAGCGCGGGCGCGTGCCCGAGCCGGCGCACTGCGCGCACTGCTCCACGGCGCACTGCTTCCAGCTCATACACAACCGGTCGCACTTCAGCGACAAGCAGCTGGTGAAGCTGCAGGAGGCGCCAGGTTACACTCCACTAGTTAGGTTACACTAGCGGCCCGCCCTATCTACGCGCGGACGTCATTTTGAAAGAGAACTATTTTATTTAGGTATCCCTTGAAGTCTAGCCTCCATAAGCAAATAAGAAATAAGAAACGTTCATTGTTTAAAACCGTGTACAAATTGTGTTAACACTTATGCATCGAGAAGTTTCAACAGTCTGCCCATTTCGGTCGTACAATTTAATTACTTAATATTATTTTACAAGAATTTTAATATTTATTACAAAAGTATTCATTGAGGTTATAAAAGCACTCACACACTAAAAATTGTTTTAGTTTATTTTTAAATTTCGCACCATCCAATGATTTTAAATATTCAGGTTAATGATTATAGACTTTTATTCCCTTTACGTAGGTGCTCTTTTTGAGTATATAGCTAGAAGGTCGGACAATGCATATGTCATACTTATATTGTGATCGTATATTTGTCTTGGAATCACTTTTTTTAATAAAATGATCTTTATTTTCTTTAACAAATAAGCAAATTTCTAAAATATATATGCATGTCAAAGTTAATATTCTATTATTAATAAAAATGTTTCTTAAAGAGTCCATATTTTGAAGATTATATATTATTCGTAAACATTTATTTTGCAAAATAAATGTAGACTGAATATTTACTGAGTTACCCCAAAATATTATGCCATATGTAAGAAGAGGATAAACATTACCATAGTACGCCCTTTTTGCAATCTCTTTTGAAGTTATATTGGACAATACTGAAATCGCATAGCAACTTTTTGACAGTTTTTTATTAATTTTCTGAACATGTGACTTCCAGTTAAGGTGGCTATCTATTGTAACTCCCAAGAAATTTGTGTTACTCACTTGTTCAATGTTTTCATTGTCGACTACTAAATTAATATTTTGTGATACTTGTTTAATAGTTAGTAAATTCTAATATTTTCGTTTTATCCAAGTTTACCTTCAAGTTTACAGATGATAACCAATTAATTACAATTTTTAATGTTTTATATACCTCATCCACAATTGAACCGTTTAGTTTGTCATCAGATATAAATATTGTAGCGTCATCGGCGAACATAACACACATGTGATCAAGTACTAGTGGGAACTCGTTGACATAAACTAAGAACAACAGCGGCCCTAGGACGCTGCCTTGGGGTACGCCTTGTACAATTTTTTCATAGCTTGACTGTACTTTTGTGATTGTTTTTGTAGTTTTATTATATGTATCTAATATCGTAGCTTGAGATTTCATTCTGGTTTCAAAATATTGTTGCACACAAAGACATTCCTAACTCACGTTTTTCTCACTCTCCAGGTTGCCTAACGAAAATGTACAGCGCACTGCCGAAGACAGATTATACTAATATGACTAAAACAGTTACATTTATATCCGTCAATACCTACTCTTATCGACTGCATTTCAAAGTCTTATTGTGTTCTATTAAAGTACGACTTCAAAAGGATTTTCCTCATGACAATTACGAAAAAAGGGGTGCCCTCATTTAATCTCTACTTCACAAAGAAAAGAACACCCTTTTATGTTAGTGCCTTAGTGGCTCACGAAAGCATTTATTATTTTAACTAACCGGTAGTACCGTATCCCCAGACGACATGCCAGCGGGTCGCACGCCGGCCACGGTGAACGTGATGGCGCACGGCGCGCTGGTGGAGGCCGTGGGCGCCGGCGAGCGCGTCAGCGTGACCGGCGTGTTCCGCGCCGCGCCCGCCACCGTGCACCCCAGGAAGGCCACCCTGCGCGCGCTGCATAAGACGCACATCGACGCGCTGCACTACAAGAAGACGCATCAGGATCGCCTGCTGGAGACAGAGGAGGGGTAAGGCTTTTAGACATTACGCGCGCCGCAGAAGACACATCGACGCGCTGCAAAAGACACATAGACGCACATCGACGCCATGCGCTACAGGAAGGCGCATCAGGATCGCTTGTTGGAGACCGAAGAGGGGTGAGGCTCTTAGATAAAGTCTGTACATTATGCGCTGCAAAAGACACATCGACACGCGGCATAGACTCACATCGACGCCCTGCGCTACAGGAAGGCGCATCGCTTGTTGGAGACAGGAGGGGTAAGGCGCTTCGATCAAATTTGTCTTTTCATTATGCGCGCTGTATATTAAGGCGCATTAGGTTCGTTTGTTGGAGACTGAGGAGGGGTAAGGCTCTTAGATCAAATTTGTATTTTCATTATGCGCACTGTATTGGAAGGAGCATCAGGATCGCTTGTTGGAGACAGAAAAGGGGTAGGGCTCTTAGACAAATCTGCCTGTACGCGCGCTGCGTAAGACGCATATCGACGCGCTCTATAGGAAGGCGCATCAGGTTCGCCTGTTGGAGACCGAATAGGGAAGATCTTGTAATAACACGGATGATTTCTATCATATTTAGGTTGAGGAGACCAGTAAGAATAAACTCGCCTTCGTTTTTGAGAATACTGACGCCAGGGAGGGTCAGTCATAGTCAACTTCAACCCAACTTCAATACAGTTCTGTTACATTGTAACACAAAATTCACACACGATAGAACGGATGTGCGAGGCTTATATTCTAGTATTTTAAAGTTAAAGTCAAAATGATTTATTGCATATAACAAAAACAATTGTAGGTGGCGCTTGGTGCGAATGTGGGGAGATAGTTTTGATTTTTGTTTTTTTTTAAACCACCAGTAAAGAACACCGCTTCCCGCCGGAACGCGTGGAGCTGTTCAAGTCGTTGTCCAAACAGGCCGACTGTTACGACCGCCTCGCGCGCGCCATCGCTCCCTCTATCTACGAGAATCTCGACATCAAGAAAGGCGTGTTGTTACAACTCCTTGGCGGAACCAAGAAGAATTTCAATGCTGCTGGACGGACACATTTCAGGTAAGATTGGGACACATCTACTTCTACTTTACTGGTTTTTCAATGAGTTCTAGTTAAGATATATGTGATTCAGAAAAAAACCGGCCAGGTGCGAGTCGGCCTCGCGCACCGAGGGTTCCGAACAAACTTGTATGTAAATAGTTTGCAAAATTGCATTTTTTTTGTGATGGAACAACAAATTAACTTAGACTTGACTTGAAGATTTAATAGTAATTTCAACTTGATACCGCCACGCGTTCCTGAGAAAAAGGGTCTTGACAAACAGACAGACCGACAGTGAACTAAGTGATCCTATATGGATTCCGTTTTTCCCTTAGAAGTACGGAACCCTAAAAAAGGCAAAAGCAGCAATATTTTACTAGGCAACCTTGAGGAGTTGTAGTATCCCATGTGTAATCTTTAATTTAAGTAATACTTTTATCAAATAATAGAAAATAACAGAGGTGCAGAATTTTACAGCGGAGTCTTTCTCTATAACAGGTCTGAGATAAACATCCTGCTCTGCGGCGACCCGGGAACCAGCAAGTCGCAGCTGTTACGCTACGTGCACGCTTTGGTGCCGCGCGCGCAGTACACCTCAGGCCGGGGCTCCAGCGCCGTGGGGCTCACCGCTTACGTCACCAAAGACCCCGACACGCGCCAGCTCGTGCTGCAAACGTGAGTATGAGTATATACAGGGTGTCCCAGAAGTCGACGTCAAGCCGAAATCAGATGATACGCCATTATACTGGTCATCAGAAAAATATTAAAAAAATCCAGATGACATAAGTCTTTTCGCTCCTGTTGCTACAAATCTTAACTTTTTTATTTAAAAAGAGCAGAGAAAAAAAGAAAGCAAAAAAAAAAAAGCAGAAAGAGAAAAAGCAGAGGCAGACCTAAGAGGAGATGGCGGGACGACCTGAGCGCTTTTCAGCTCGATTGGCAGGTGCATGCCCAGGATAGGGAAAAATGGCGGAGGAAAGGGGAGGCCTTTGCCCAGCAGTGGGACATATTATAGGCTATATAAAAAAAAAGAAATTTTTTTGTTATGTTATCCTGAATAATGCGTCTGTGGATCGTTGCTTAAGAGGCAACTGCTTCATATTCGAAAAAAATTACACTGTCCAACCAACTATTGAAAATTAATATTTCGCCCAATTTTAACTGACCATACTAAAAAAAAAACTATTATTTCATAAATTATGGTCAATCTTTTTTTTCGTGATGAAAACCCCTTTTAGAACGATTTTTTTCTTACTAATTTGATGGTGGTGCTGATAGATGGGTTTGTGTGATTTGTATGCGTTTGTACAGTAAGGAGGTGGAGGAACTGCATGAACACACATTTCTTGCATAAACGTAGCTATCATAAGGTCGCGGGTGAGCAAAGTAATTATTTCAGTTCCAAATTTCAAGACGGGTACAGTTGTTTAGGCTGTGCATTGTCAATCAGTCTATCAGTTAAGTTACTCTACAGGTATAAGATATAATATATAAATGCCAAATGTAATATTTTTTATTTGTTATGGTTGTGGTGTGAATGTACACAAATAAATTGGTAAGTTAAATTAGTAATCACAAATAAAATTTCGGTCGCCAGGCTATTTTTGAAGAAAACAAAACAGCCAAAACTCAGACAATAGATCAAAATTTGGACTTTTTTTAATCCAGGCCGGGGACTCGGATGTGGCAATAAAAACTAAGTCTCACCTGATAAAGGTTCCCAGTTTCGTCTGATTGCGTCGTAAGCTTGGTTATCGGACTCTTATGCCAAAAATAACTTAACTAATAACTATGAGCTTGTTCACAGTGGTGCCTTAGTGCTCGCTGACAACGGCATCTGTTGCATCGACGAGTTTGACAAGATGAATGATTCCACCAGGAGTGTGCTTCATGAGGTAAGAGATGCGTTTCACAGTTCGAAAAATCAAAACTCGCTTCTTAGTGCCAATTAGCAGTGTAGATCTTGGGTCTAATAAAGTTGAGTAAGGTATAGCAAGGTATCTGTTTTAGTTCATCGAAAATACCTTTAAAAAACTTATACTTCTTGTAGGTAATGGAGCAGCAGACGCTGTCCATAGCGAAGGCCGGCATCATCTGCCAACTGAACGCGCGCACGTCCATCCTCGCGGCCGCCAACCCCGCCGAGTCACAGTGGAACAAGAACAAGACCATCGTGGAAAACGTACAGCTGCCGCACACACTCATGTCCAGGTGACACTTTGTGTTTACAATATTATGAAGACAGAAAAATCCGCTACTTTTTACTAGCTGTTGCGCGCGACTCCGACTGCGAAGAATTTGGTTATCGCTATCCCGTGGGTACTATGCAATTTTCTGGGATAAAATGTATCCTATACCCTTCCCGGGGTCTCAAACTAGCTCCATTCCAAATTTCATCTAAATAGATTAAGCGGTTTAACCTTTTGAACGCCAGTATCGGCTATGGACGACAATACGGTAATACAAAAATTAACCTACCCGCATGCGCATAAGAATCAATTTTGTTGGTAACGAAAACGATGTGTGGCGTTCAAAAAGGTAGCATGAAGAGGCAACAGACAGACACAATAGATATGTTGACACCACCAATCAACTGACGTACTTTTTACGAGCTGCCAAAACACATTTCTCCCATAGAGTTTGAATGGCAATAGCATCATATGACGTCACTTGTTCGCATACTCAATAGGCTACTTTCCTAACTAGTAAGTCTTTTAGATTATCAAAAAATATTGGACACGTATTTTTTATTTTGTCAATTAAACAAAAAATTACGAAGATATGGCGCGTTGAAGTTTCGCGTGACGTCACTTGTTCCTACACTTTGTATGAGCGTTTTAGGAACAAGTGACGTCACGCCTCGTCACGCGGAACTTCAACGCGCCATATCTTCGTCATTTTTTGTTTAATTGTCAAAAGAAAAATTACGTGTCTAATATTTTTTGATAATGTAAAATACGGACTAATAAGAATTATTATTTTTTTACCTAGGAAACATCCCTATTAACTAACTATTTATTTGTTTTAAAGCAACAAAAAATCTAATTTTGCAGTTAATCGAAAATTAATCTGGGTTGCAGGGCTAAAATAAAGCGTTTTTTTACTGGCGTCGTGTCTTCGAATTGTTTTTTAATGGTGTCAACATCCCTATTATAATTATTAGTATGGATGGATGAAAACACAATTTTTTTCTCTATAAAATATTAGTTAAGCCAATCTGGTATCGCTTCAGGTATTTCTGAAAAAATCCAAGACCTAAATCAGTGCTCTGTGTAAACAGATTTGACTTGATATTCCTGGTGTTGGACCCACAAGACGAGGTGTTCGACCGGCGGCTCGCGCAGCATCTCGTGTCTCTCTATTACCAGGATGGAACAGAGCCAGTGAACGACGAGGACGTCTTTGTAAGTCGACTAAAAAGTGTTTTAAGAAGTATCTAGAACAAGCTTCGCCCCCGCTGAATAGGATTAAAAAAAAAATACGCGTCGACTTGAGAAATTCCTCCTTTTGTTTTCGTCGGTTGAAAAGTATTCTATGTATGTCATTCTCGAACCCTTCAACTATGTCCATACAAAAAATACGGCAATCCGTCGCTCAGTGTCGACGTGAAAGAAGGACAAACAAACAAACACACTTTCACATTTATAATATTACTAGCTGTTGCCCGCGACTCCGTCTGCGAAGAATAGGGGTAGAAAAAATAGCCTGCGACCTATTCTCAGACCTACCAAATATAGTTTTCAACAAGCCGTCAAGCCGTTTCGGAGGAGTTTGATAACAAACACTGTGATACAAGATTTTTATACAGGATGGAATTTTGTAATGCCGGGTGGCAGGAAAGAACTCTAAATACTGAAAATAGGAAAAATTACTCAAAGGAAACATTCCTTTAGTTTTGAAAAGAAGGAAAACTGCATTCAAAGATTTTCGAAACTTCGCTTGCCGCACCCGGGAATCGAACCGGCTAAAATCTGAAAAAATAGAACCCTGTATTATTATTTCATTGATCGGTAGAGTCAATCATAAGGATCAAATCTATCTATCAAAATTGGTAAACTAAATGAATGAAAAACCACCCGTGCATGCTAACGGCAGAGGCAACAGCAGTGTCGACCATAACAACAATTGTAGTTTTTCAGGCATTATGGCTTTTGAAAATAGGAATAGAATAGGGTATTTGACACAATTAATGAATAAGTCCAAGGGACTGCTCTAATAAAAACTATTTAATTGAACAAAGTATCTTTTTTTTTTTTCAGGATATGGGTATAATGCGTGACTATATCACATTTGCCAAAGAAAACGTCCACCCGACGCTTAGCGAGGTCGCACAGCAAAGGCTAATTGACGCCTATGTCGATATGAGGTATGTATTTTGTTAATATTTCGCATGTTAAAAGAAAAAGTTTGATGGAAAAAATTTAAACTTTAATTATTCACATTTAATTACATTAGACATATTTTATATGGGGCGTAGACCACGATTGTCTTTAATGAGGTTCGATTATATTTTGAAGCATCTACTAACTAGTCCATAATCATGATTCTGTAAGTCACGGATTAAAAAGAACCGAAAATTATACAAAAAAAAAGATCTTTTTCATTTACTTCGAAGTAAACAGGCGATTCTCGAATTGGTTGTATTTTAACGTTTTTTCACCTCAGAACTCACTCAGGTCACTTTGAACCGATTTCGAAATATATTTTTTTTAGTTTGGTAGCGTATATGTTCCACTTGATCCTATTTAATTTTAAAGAACGAGCGTCCTGTGCGCACGGGTGTGCACACAACAGCGGTTAGGATTTTTAGAGCCGGACGCTCCACGGGTTAAGTCGGTTTTTTTTAATTCTTCTGTAGCGTTCCGTACGAACGGTTTCTTCGAAAACGTTTCTTTTTCGCAGACGGGTAGGCAGCGGCCGCGGGCAGATCTCAGCGTACCCCAGACAGCTGGAATCCCTGATCCGGCTCGCGGAGGCGCACGCGAGGTTACGGCTATCACCCGTCGTCGAGGTCATCGACGTGGACGAAGCCTCCAGGTAACAACATGCCAATGGCCACGCAACACCGCGCTCTTAAATTACCCACGATTGACGACCCAAAAGCTTAGTAAATAGGTTTTCTACTTAATTTTACCCACTGCCCCCCTTTTTTTTCTAAAGCTCCCCCTTGCTAAGTAAAACCTCCTAATATTATGAGCGTTCTACTTCTTCTAGGGACGCCATCGCCTACGTTGAGAACTTTTGGCCTAGCCGTTAGTGACACTATCTATTCCAGTAGGGGTAGACATTTATGTATTCAATATCTACTATCGAATCTACATCCACGCCGCCGACAAGCATGACGGTGCCGGCGGTTATTTGTGCAGCCGGGCTTATCGCACAAGCCAGCAGCCAGAATGTTCGTCTTATGGGCTACCTATAGTGACGGTGGCCTGATAAGTGATAAAGCTACTCCGGTGGCAGGCTTAGGCTCGTAAAACTCACCTTCCTGAAATGTGCACTTTCTTAGCAGGATCACTTTCACGGAAGGTGCACTATCTCAAAATGTGCACTTTGCAATGGATGCACTATCTCAGATTGCACAATTTTCCAGAAATTACACTTTTACCAAAGAGCCGTATTGTACATATTATATAAACGGACGTCTCACAAACGTGTACATTTTGGGAATGTGTACATTTTAGAAAAGTGTATAAGTCGCATGATGAATGCAATAAGGGCCGAAGTCAAAATTTTCGAGTTTTTGAGTTTAATCCGGAATCGGAATCGTGTGTGTGTGTAGTACATGATTCCGGATTAAACTCAAAAACCCAAAATTTTTGACTTCGGCCCTTATTGCATTCAGCAGGCGAAGTGGCGTATTGGAAAATAAACGGATTACTTACGTCTTAAAACAATTATTGACGACCGGATGGCCTAGTGGTTAGATAACCTGACTACGAAGCTTGAGGTCCCGGGTTCGATTCCCGTGTCGGGGCAGATGCATATATTTGTACGAATGTTTGTTCTCGGGTCTTGGGTGTTTAATATGTATTTAAGTATGTATCTATCTATATAAGTATGTTTATTCGTTGCTTAGTTAGTACCCATAACACAAGCTTTACTTTGGGACTAGGTCAATTGGTGTGAATAAAATTGTCGCGTGATATCTGTTTATTATAGCCCGAGACAGTCTAGTTAGGCTGCGTATCCACCGGAGCTGTGCGAGGATGCGTTGCGAGGGATGTGTCTGTCATGAACCAATGAAGTGTTTGTATTGGTTCATGACAGACACATCCCTCGCAACGCATCCTCGCACATCTCTGGTGGAAACGCAGCCTTAAACTTGTTTCAAGACACGAGTGATCCGTTTATTTTCAATAGGAGCGAGTCTCACGGTAGTTTAATGTTTACTATGTGTCGTGTTTCCAGACTCCACCGCGAAGCGCTAAAACAGTCGGCGACGGACCCGGCGTCGGGGCGCATCGACGTGGGCATCCTGACGACGGGGCTGGGCGCGGCCGCGCGCCGCCGCCGCGCCGACCTCGTGCAGGCGCTGCGCTCCCTCGCGCAGCCGCACCCCAAGCCGCACACCGTGACACACGCCAAGCTGCTGCACGAGATCAACGCCGCCTCGCAGATCGTGAGTACATGCTATGCTAGTGGCCATAATTCGAGAGACAAGCTTGACAATTAATGGGTTACTCTGGGTTACCGATAATCGCCAATATCGATAATCAGTGTCGGCTGGACTATATGATTTACTAAAAGACGGATTTTTTTTACTTCCTTTAATGATATCTTACATTGAAATGAAATGAAATGAAATAATTTATTTGCATTGAACGGGTTACATGTCAAGGTCTTATTATTTATTTCATACAGTACAGCCGGTCAGCCTTTGGTGACATACAAATATTAGTACTAACTATTTAAATTAAAATAATCGAATATAATTTGTCAAATGAATACATTTAATAATAATAAAGTCTAATAACAATAAATTAACGGATCAATTAATAATTATTTATTTTTTATTATTTATTTCTTGTAACCATTGTCTAAGAATATATTTCCAGTTAAATTTGTTATAGTCTTAGGTCTTAGGTAAGTAATGAATAAATACCACAGGTAACCAAAGCCGTAATGTTTTTTTAATATCGACACAAACAGCCCTACCGTCTGTGGCAACATTCGAGCAAAATGAATTGTCAAAGTTGTCTCTCGAATTATGGCCACTAGTTTAGTGGAGTGCTTGGCGTCGTAACAACGCGCTTCCCACCAGACATTTTACAAGCTGTCTCGCTGTCTGTGTGTCATCAAAACTAAACACCAATCCAACAATAGTATTTTATGCAGCGGTTGTATAAGTGAGGTTTTAAAATGGGATCTAGTGAAAAAGGGGTTAAGTCTGCAGAAATTAAACCGCTATTTTCTATTCTATGTGTAAAGGTGATTAAGTCGAAATCAGCTGTTTAACTTCTGCAGAATTAACCCCTTTTTCACTAGGACCCTGTACACACAAGCCGTTTAGACCAAGTTATGCACCGTTGCATACAATATTTTTTCTACTTCATCCATCAACTCAACTCGACGCAAATCGACTCAAATTGACTCGTCTCAACTCGGCTCCACAACAGCCACACTATCTACTATATATTTTAGATATTTTAAAACTTGACTGAACTTGACTCAACTCGACTCAACGCAACTCAACAGGTTTAAACTGGGCTTTAGTGTTGAGTGTAACCTACATTTAATATTCTGTGGCAACTAGGTGTATCGTAATAACGACATTACGACACAAGTGCTGTTATGGGGAATAGAGAAAGTAAAGACTCTACTGAAGTCATAATATTATCTATGTTCTTATTTATTTGTTCGCTACCATGTAAAAAACAGATAAAAGTATAGAAGTAGAAAAAGACTATTCCATTACGTGTAAAGTAAAGTAGAATATGCCATGAAAGGTGAACTCGTGCGAATGACTACTGAAGGATTTACTCGCAAAAACGAAAGTTAAAGAAAATAACGTTATTTGAGTACCCAAGTTTATGATTTTTTTTTTTTTTTCATTTCAGACGGTGACTCGCGAGCAGCTAGACGAAGCGCTACGCGATTTGCAGGATGAAGGGAAGGCCACCATTATTTCACACACGCATTTACGGTTCTGCTAACGTTACGCTGTTCTATCGCGCACAACTTTCCGATCTACAGCAAGGGTTCACAAAGTTGGTTCCAAATCACTACATATTTAAGATTTTCCCTCGTCTATCACCGGGCCGCGGAATCGGCTTAAGTTGATCAAAAAAGTTTTATGTCCACGCATAAAAGTGAAAAAGACGTCGAAGCCAAGCCGATTTTGATGATCATCGTCATCATGATCGCAGCCTATATACGTCCCACTGCAAGGCACAAGCCTCCTGTCAGAATGAGAGGGCTATTTTGCGGATATTTTGATCGGCTTAAGAGGGTTTATACCTGCTGAGCTGGCAACGTTGCATTTTTGTTAGTTTTTCTCGATTATTCCATAAAAATTTAATGAAAATTAAAAATGTTTTGTATACAAATTGTTCTAATATATAAGTTAATGTGTCTACTGCAATAATAATTCGTGATAAGACTTTTATTTTCTTTAAAAACCGTTTAAAAACAAAAATGCAACGTTGCCAGC
Source organism: Archips crataeganus (assembly GCA_947859365.1). Taxonomy (NCBI): domain Eukaryota; kingdom Metazoa; phylum Arthropoda; class Insecta; order Lepidoptera; family Tortricidae; genus Archips; species Archips crataeganus. Next base: position 14,150,095 of record OX402062.1, read on the forward strand.
TCAGCAGGTATAAACCCTCTTAAAGCAGATTCCAAGTCGGTCGGTAGATGCAGGGGTAACTCGGCGGAGCTCAACATTGGATAGCCGTACGTCACAATTCCAGTTTAATGATCTGTCAGAATTTTTGGCTGTGTTTGCGGATCCTTATGTCCGCCCACAAAACTAGAGTACTTAGGGAACTTTGGTATATGGTTAAGAAAGACAATAAACACGTTAATTCGCCCGAAGCCATATCACGATTCGAGTCTTTGTTTGACTCTTAAATCGCTTACGTAGCTATAAGTCTTGGTAACTTTGTGACCAATTAAGTTTCAAACAACCCGCCTGTTGATAAGTGTAATTATAGTTAACGTCAGATATATAGGACGGCTAACTTGATAATGTTTACTAAATTTTGTATTTAAGAAATTTTCGTCATGTGACGTTAAGCCTTTTTTATGATCAGAAAAACTGCAAAGATACATTATATTATAGGATCGACCGGTTTATTCCTAGTTTTCTTACTAATCTCCAATTAGTAATATTGGTAATATACTGGCAATGCACTGATCGACCACTATACCATCAAATATTATCGTGACCAAGAAGACTAAACATAGTGCCTAACTAAAACCAATAGGAGCAGATTATGTATTTTGTGCCAGCTCTGAATTTGTACCTTATTAATGAACTTGTTTGAGTAAGTTGAAGTTATTAATAAAACATATTTTAAGCAAAGGATCGTTTTATTAGTATGGGTAGTTACACAACGAAATAAAAAACTATTTAATAATTAATAAATTATCTGTATTTACATAAAATTCAAACCGCGTATCAAAAAAGCCAGCGGCTAAATAACAGTTCAGAACAACAAATACTTTGACCTCTAGGAAACACTTTGTCAAAAGAACTTGTGCATTTCAAACATACATAAAACAATCCACATTTCACGCTGAATAACCGACGTCAACGATATTGCACGAACTTTCTTAAAGCTTTATATTTTTATTCTAATAGTATGGAAGGACAGATTTAATGCTTGGAGTATCGTATTAGGAATGGCTATAGAATGAGGTAACGTTAAATAAACTATAACTAGGTACTTTTGTGGCAATCCATATGGAAAGGATGGCTCAGAACGATTTTTGTCACTTTCCTGTCATCTAATTCCTAATTTGTCCGCATTGCCATAATATTTATCTATGTATTGTCTTGCCTCGTCCATTATCCTAACATGTATATCTATACTCATAGGAAATATGTAAAATAAGAACAGTGGACCATATACGAATTCAGACAAGCTAGGAAGATGCCATTTTTAAATTTATACGTTGACGACATGGCAATGTGGACGAATTAAGAAAGTGCTAAATAAGCAATCGCCCACATCACAGTTCAAGTAAGCATATCTTGATTCATCAAATGAAAAACATTGTGTATATGCAACTATAAAGTTATATTCCACGAGGAGACAACTTTTTTATTGCAGCTTAACATTATTTTTATACACAAAGAAATATACATTTTCAGCATGGATTGTCACAATTCGAAGGCAGAGAGTTCTATGCGACTAGAACTCTATAGAGATAAGATGATAACTATAAGATCGTAAATTCTTGGACATGCGTAATATGGCAACAAATTATACATAGTACTACCCGTAACCTGTGAATGTCATACACTCGTAACTTACGGAAAATAAACGGGAGACTGATTTTGTGGTGAACTTGTCGCAAAATCTTGAGCTAAAAACTCTTACGGCTCGGCCACGACTTCGCGCGTTTAGCGGCGCGACGAGCGTTTTCTGTGTTCATTGCGCGGCCGAGACACTCGCCGTGCAGCGGTTACCTGGCGGCACACGCAATGAACTGATAAAACGCTCGCCGCGCCGCTAAACGCGCGAAGTCGTGGCCGAGCCGTAAGGGTCTGTTTGACCAGTCTCTCAAAAGTTTACGATATTTTACGCTGCAGATATCGTCTTTCTTTACTTTGTTCTAATAAACAGAGACGCCACCATAAATAACTGATCTTAAGGTGGCAATACGCCTTTTTTCAGTTATTGCATTTATGTCGTTTCAATACGATGCATTTACAATAACCCTCCTTCGTCATTCGGGTGAAAACATGTGCCAATTTCTTTGAGAGGTACTGACAACGTGCAACTATAAATCATACATATAATAATACAGTACACCACATCACTATATAAAACCAGACAGTCACCATTTAACTCAAAAAGGTGGGTGCATTAATGTAACACTAAACACTACGTCGCATGATACAACTCCAATAGCATAAGTTTAGAAAAATCAACGTCATACGTCAATTTATATTTAGATAAAGTGAAAAAGGTGTGATTGGAACTAACACTGTCGTTGTTTCTTACCGCCCAACCCCTTAACATTCCAGGCCGATCACGACCGAAATCTTGCAAAATCCGAATGAAAATTCCGTACGTACCAGCCAATTTTCGCACAATCGCCTTCACCAACATTAGTCATTGTTTGAGCTGGGCCTTATATCACGAAATTCGATTTTAAAAACTTTTTATCGTGCCGTTTCGTTCACGCTCTAGTAAACAGAGTGAAAGGGATGGCACGATAAGAATTCCGTAAGTAGCCTCTTTCAATTGAGACCGCAGCGACGGAACTTCAAAAGCACTCCATGAAGTCGCGGTGTGTAAAACCGTCCTGTTGCATTTGCTGCCCTAAGAACTCCAGGAGACTGAATGGTCCGTGTGAAACCATGTCCCATATCGGCGGACAGTTCCAACAACTTATGCAAACATACGTGCATGCATACGCGTTTCTAATTCAAGAATCAATGCCGTCTCGACCACAATACCAAAGCAACAATCATGTACGCTCTGTTTTCTTACAAGTTTGTTGTCGGCAGTGACATTACCTTAACTACTATCAAACATTAATAAATCAAGATGCAAATAACACACCAGTGAATCACCAGCAATAGCCTCTAAAATTACTCTAAAAGTGTATTCAAAACGTTAAATATTAATATTGATTAAGGCAACTTTCCATGCATTTAATCATTTACAATTCTTTCACGATTTGGTCAAGAAAGTAATACACAGTTTATCGCGAGAAAACGAAGAATAGTCCTAGTAAAATTAGTGAAAAGGACCAATAGGCCAGCCACGGTCTTCTACAATAATAATTACCTATACGTAAGTTAGACCTCTCTCTCACTCATCGTCAAAGTCGCAATAAGAGTGCGAACGTCATAGTAAATAAAGCCAATTATCAAGCTGTACACATTCCGAGAGAACCTTTTGAGGTATGTGAATAGACCGAGAAATCTCTATATACCATCCTCGTATACATAATGTTTCCAGCGTTGGATCCTCACGACTATTTAGTGTAGTGATCCTGATGGAGAAATCATTGAACGCGTCACTGTATTGTAACTGTCGCTTCTACACAAACTTGAAGAACTATATCTAATATCATAAACACAGCCTCACTCGCACAAAAGGCCTACATGGACGTTTGTAACAGACTTCTTAACCCTTTTGCAAGAAATCACTTGATGTCTAACAACTGTTACTGGGTGCTTTTAAACCAGTGATACCCAAAGTGGTCTATATCGACCCCCATGGGTCGACAACGACCTGCGAGGATTCTAAGTACGCAAAAAAAAACACATTTGAAAGAATCAGTTTATCAGCTACTTAAAATTGGTAAATACCGCCAAGGGTTTCACGAGACACAAAAGTTTGGGGATCTCTGTTTTAAACGATTGTGATGGTTTGTTCACCTTTTACACAGGTATGAAGATACCAAAGTGAATTCTTGCAATAAGCGCTTCATGTAAATTTTCATGCAATTAATTTATACATAAACGAGACACAAAAGTTTGGGGATCTCTGTTTTAAACGATTGTGATGGTTTGTTCACCTTTTACACAGGTATGAAGATACAAAAGTGAATTCTTGCAATAAGCGCTTCATGTAAATTTTCATGCAATTAATTTATACATACCAAACTCATTATACCAAATTCCTGCCAGTAAAGGCAGTTTTAATGGTCCTATGTTAGTGTCATTTAATATTGGTCTGACTACCAATTATACAGAAAGACAAACGTCCATCGCGTTCAGTTCTAGCACAGGATTATGAAAACTGACATGAAGCGATTTACACAAAGGGTGGTTCTCACTTAGCAACGAAGCTAGAGGTACGATCATCAAGACGCAGGGGTGTTGGTGTCGTTTCGCTCGGGGGTGTCCTCTCGCTCGGCCGTTTTATCGCCGCTTCGCTCGACCGCGTCGCCAGTTCGCTCGCCGGCTGAGCGCATAGCGAGGCGGTCGTTAGAGTCGCCGCGCGCGCAAGCTTCCAGCACGAATTTGTTGAACAAGTCTGGTTTGTCAAGATACACGTGGTGGCCAGCTCCGTTGATTACCTGCAATAAACGAAATATACTATCAAACACATCCGTAGCAACATAGCATAACACATGACTACCAGATAACCCAGTTGTTAGAGAACCTTGACCTCAAGGTTTGATCCCCAGTCAGGGCAGATATTTGTATGAATGTTTGCACTTGAGTCTTGGATGTTTAATATGTATTTAAATACGTATTTATCTATATGAGTATGTTTATCCGTTGTCTAGTACCCATAGTACAAGCTTTGGTTATTTTGGGACTAGGTTAATTGGTGTCAATCGTCCCATGATTAATTAATTAATATACAGGGTGTTTGGTAGCTACGTGCAAAGCTTTAAGGGGGCGATAGCCGAGGTATTTTTGAACATTTTTAGCCAATATGTCTTAGCCGAAATTTGTTTTTTTTTTTTTAAATTGATGACTTAGAAATTTTAGGAAAATACCCAGAATTTGATAGTCACGAGTCAATATTGCCCCAAAGAGCGTTAATTTGGAAACCAAATCTTTTATTTCGGATAATTTAATGTGTATTGGACCAAATGAAATAATTTTTAAGTGTCTTTCTTGCCACAAAAACAAAATGGAGGCATTCGAAATTACTAAAAATGTCTCAGGTTGGAACAGAGTCATTTTTCTGTGCCATAAAAAAAATAAAAAAAAATCCTTGAAATGTTCAAACATTTTTAGAAACATGCCTGTTTATTGTTCTTTTTTTTAAGGTATCACTCATTGACATTGCTTGCTAAATCTGAGATAAAAAGTAAAAACCAAACTCAGGGAGCACTCGCTAAGAATGCACTAGTCTTGAAATTTTACTAGTAAATAACATGTGAAAAAGACAAGTCTACGTCATTTTTCTGTGACATATTTAAAATTTCCAAATTAACGCTCATTGGGGCAATATTGACTCGTGACTATCAAATTCTGGGTATTTTCCTAAAATTTCGAAGTCTTGAATTTAAAAAAAAAAACAAATTTCGTCTAAGACATACACCGTGAAATTTTAGTGGTTGTTTTCCCGAAACGAGGTGATTTAGTATCGATTGTACAATCGATTTATAAAATCCAATTGTGAAAAGCGAAAGTTGAAAATGACCGCAAACCAATAGTTACGCTTCGTTGGTACCTAACCTATCGCATGATCGTACGCTACTTGTACCAACGAAGCGTTACTATTGGTTCGCGGTCATTTTCGACTTTCGTTTTTCACAATTGGATTTTTGACTCTAGTCAAAATAGTAATTATAAATCGATTGTACAATCGAAACTAAATCACCTCGTTTCGGGAAAACAACCACTAAAATTTCACGGTGTATATGGCTAAAAATGTTCAAAAATACCTCGGCTATCGCCCCCTTAAAGCTTTGCACGTAGCTACCGAACACCCTGTATTTTTAAATCTCTGGCGGTTTGGCAAACGGTAGTGACCTGGCTGAAGGTGTTCCGGGGGCTCCGGCGCTGGTCGGCGATGGTGGCGGCGGCATTGTTGTCGACCCAGGAGCGCGAGCCGTACAGCACGGTCACCGGCAGCGCCGGGTCCAGCTGGCTCATGCGCGGCGCCATCGGGTTCTTGGCCCAGCCGAAGCCGTGCATCAGCGAGTGGAACGCGCTTTCGCCACTGAAACAAACAACAGCGACCGCTTTAGCCCTGTTGGTAGTGACCCTGCCTACGAAGCGAGAGGTCCTGGGCTCGAATCCCGGTAAGGGCATTTATTTGTGTGATGAGCACGAATATTTGTTCCTGAGTTATGGATGTTTTCGATGTATTTAAGTATTTATTTATCTATATAAGTATGTTTATCGTCGTCTAGTACCCATAGTACAAGCTTTGCTTAGTTTGGGACTAGGTCGATTTGTGTAAGATTGTCCCCCTAATATTTATTTATTTATTATTTATTCATCATCAAAGTCTAATAATTAATTTAATCCGGCGTTACTTTGCGTAGGTAATCAATTAACTGAAACAATTACTTTGCTCGCCGGCGACGCGATATGATTTGCTATCATAAGGTCGCGGGTGAGCAAAGTAATTGTTTCAGTTCGTCAAAGTCAAAATATCATTATTCAATTTAGGCTACAATAAATATTTTTGAATGTCGTCTTCGACATAATGACGCTTACTGTGAAAACGTTTTACGATGTGTCGGAAATCAAACGGTTGGACTATACTTCCTGCTGCTCAGCTCATAATGAGAGGAGCTTGGGCTGTAGTTCCCTTCCCACAAGAACCCAGTACGGATTGGGAACATCACATAGAATTGCTTCAAAAAGTTACTTCTGAGCATAGTTTATACTAACAATATTTAGCAGCACAAAAAAAAGCAGAATAAAAAGTTCAAACAACGTCGCGCACGCATTACACTACTACACGCACAACATATGTGTGCGTGACCTGTCACAGACAGGACGGGGGGGGGCGTGCACCAGCGCCCGCTCGGAGACAAACCGGTTTGAACTAGCTCAGTGAGTAGACAAAGTTCAGGTGTGCCGCCAGCGACGACGCGACCGTTTAGCGTTTAGCTACATAGTTCGGGTGTTCGGTTGTTTTTAAAGCAAGCAGTCAGTTGTTTCATAAAAAAGTGAACCGAAATTTCACGAACAAATTTTATAATTATTCCAAAACGAAGTATAACAACGAACCTGGGAGTCTGCGCGTTACACTGGTGTATATAATCAGGTATAACCGTCTCGGCATCCGATACGTAGTTGACGTATTTCCGGGACAAGTCGGGACGGGTCTTGCTGATCAGCCATTTGCCGGCCGGGCCCGCGACCCGCACGGCCCAGAGGGGGTTCAGGGGAGACACCGCCGTGGCCACGGCGCGGACCCACAAGGGGATCTGGTACTTTTCGTACACGTTCGCCGGCTTTTCTACCATGCCCCATGGGTCCGCGAGGACAAGATGGCGTACTCTGCAGAAAGGAAAAGTCAAGTTTTAGAAATTTGGTGTGAGCTGTTAGATTTCGAAGTTGAAAGAAAGTTAAAACGACTCCGGAGTAGCATGAGTCAAATTGCGGTTGAAAACTTATATTTAATCCTCACATTAAGTAAAGATATCTTAATTCGACGACATAAAAGCTACGGTAGATATTTATTTGGGACGTCCAAATGGCCAAGTGGTTAGAAAAACTGACTACGAAGCATGATGTTCCGGGTTCGATTCCCGTGTCGGGGCTGATATTTTTATGAAAAATACGAATGTTTGTTCTCGAGTCTTGGGCGATTAATATGTATTTAAGTATGTATCCGTCTATATAAGTATCTTTATCCGTTGCCTAGTGCCCATAACACAAGCTTTGCTTACTTTGGGACTGATATTTATTTTTTTATTATTATTATGAGCACCCATATTTTTACAATTGACTGTACTAAGTATGTAGGTATAACTTAGTAGCCTTTCTTCATGGGGCGTGGGGTCCTGCCACCTGCCTTTAAGTATAGATGGAACTGATGCCGAGTGGTATGCGTCACCTGTCAGGATACTTCAGTGCGTAGGCAGCCGCGATGTAGCCTCCGAGGCTGTGTCCCAGCAGGATGAACTCCCGTAAGTTAACCTCGCGCCGCCATTCCTCTACCGACTCCACCCATTGCGCCTCGACCTTCTCAGCGTCACACGCGAACTTGGGACGCGAACTGCGTCCAAATCCTTAGAACAAATGACGATATTTTTATAAACTTCAAAAGAGGTTCTTTTAAAGGCTTCAGATTTCAAATACCGGCATAATAGCTGCAAGACGTGGTAGCCTAAGCCCTCGAACTAAGGTAAGCCTTCGAACTTGGGCTCTGAGTGTGTGAAATTTTGCACTCCGCACAGGTAGGGAAGTACGGCCCAAGCCCTCTCACTGTGAAAGGAGGCCTGCGCTCAGCCAGTGGAACGTATATAGGCTGGGGTGATGAATGGCTGCCAAAATAAGCGAGAGTCACGTCGATTGACTTACTTCGTCGGGTGACGGTTTTTTTTATCAGTAACTAAAACGATTGTAGAACGTAGGTGGCGTAGCGGAAATTCAAATCCTACCAATGTTATTACAAGTAACAGATAAAGTAGCAAGGACGCACAATATCATACTGATAAAACCATTATGCTTTTCAGAAAAAATAACTGATTAAGTGATAAAGCTTTTGCAATCGTCACAGCTGTTATATTGATTGTATACATGCTTTTAAGAGATCGCTTCTAAACCGGTGTCAAAATCGCACCGTTACATAGACTTATACTGTTCTGCATACCATTGAAACTGAGTCACTATCTTGATAAACAAAAAATATAAATTTATATAATTTTTTCACGTTACGCTTGTGTGACGGTAACGAAACGGGCAAGCCATATATTTTGACTGAGATGTTAATTTTCTGAAGTTATGGCGTGTAGAGTTAGAAACATGGCTCTACATGAGATCTGTTAACTTTTGACAGTGCGAGATATATGGTCTTGTCTTGGCAACATTTTATAAGAAAATGTTATTGGTGGGATATACTTCACAAATCGTTCAGTAATTTTTCATATTCAGACATTTGGAGTATTCAGTAAGTATACTAAAATTTTGGAGACATCTGTTCTCCGTGTATATATATATATATATATATATATATTATTATTTCTCTAAGTCAATAAAAAAAATTGAGCCAGACGCTTCCCTAAAATTTGCCGCCCTCTAGCTCGTTCAGCCTGTTGGTAAATCCGCCACGGCATTAGCCAAAATAGCTAAATTTCCAACATGGCGTTTATCTCTTAGCAACTTACCCAGTAAATCGATGGCATATACGGGCCTGGTGGCGGCGAGCGCGTCCAAGTTGGGGCACCAGAGGGCGACGCCGGCGCCCATCCCGTGGAGCAGCACCAGCGGCGTCGCCGGCGCCTCCTCGTTCAGCGAGATCGTCCATATCTTGTCGCTCACTCCCACCACGGAGCCGATGTCCACGTAGAAACGCTTGTACGCCGTCTTCAAGCCTGAGAGGTGGAAGTTGATTTGCTAGACGGCTCACAAAATGCTCCACGGATGTGAAGAACTCTTTTTCAGGCGCAGTCTGTGTATGGCATAGTCCGTATATCGACTACATAAATCTACATAAACATTCGACCTTTCTCCTGTACAATCTATACATATAATAAATCTGTAACAAGTCGGTGTCTGTACATTGAAGATATTTGAGAAAAACTGTCACTAGGGCTATTTATTAGCGCAATAGAACCCGAAACAATGATTTTTAGAATTATTGTCTGTTTGTCTGTGCGTTTGTGCGCGCTAATCTCAGAAACGGCTTAACCTAGAAGGATGCGGTTTTCACTGATATGTTGGTATTTTCTTGGATTAACATTTAGTGTTTGTTTCATTTCAATCGGTTCACAAATAAGAAAGATACGTCTATTTTAAAAATTTATCGAACAGTTTTTAGAAGAATTAATAAGCTGAAGAGTTTGTTTGTTAGTTGTTTGAACGCGCTAATCTCAGGAACTACTGCTCCGATTTGAAAAATTAATTCAGTGTTAGATAGCCCATTTATCGAGGAAGGCTATAAGCTATATATCATCACGCTAACACCAATAGGAGCGGAGTTGACTTACTTGGGAGTACGGTGGTGAATGTGAACGCGGGTGTGCGGGGGTTTGGTGGGGGTGAGGGGGGTTGCGGGGGCGGGTAATTTTTTTATATCGAGGAACTAGGGAGGGTCATAATTGATGAAAAAGCAAATTTGATAAAAAAAAATAAGCTGCCCAAATTACTAATTCCACGCGGACGGAGTCGCGGGCATAAGCTAGTTTCAAATATAACTCAATTTAAAAATATGTATCGCTTTTAAAATAATCCTTGGTAAACTATTCAACTCTGTGATTAATTTTGTGATAGCATGTTTACGAGGGGCGTTCAATATAAAGTGAGAATGAGATGCGAACTCTTTTAATATTACGAAATTAAATACTGGCCGGTAAAGCTAATCTATCTAGCTGATTGCTATGAAAAAAAAACTAACTGTCTTTTGTTTAAAAAAATATACGGTAATTTCTTTGCAATGCTATTGAGTACGTTAGCGAAAATGGAGAAAATTGAACTGCGCGCCGTTATCAAATACTTGTATTTGAAAAATTTTTCTACGGACCAAGTCAATTTGGATTTGCGGGACACTTTAGGGTCTAATGCTTCGCCGTATTCGACAGTCGCACGTTGGTGCGCCGAATTTAGACGTGGAAGAACATCGACAATGGACGACCCCCGCTCCGGACGCCCTACTACAGCAGTAACTGAAGAAATTGTGAAAAAGTCGAAAACTCAGTTTTGGCGGATCGTCGTGTCACAGTTCGTTTTATTGCTGAAAATGTAAAGATTTCAACGGGGAGCGTGCATAATATTTTACATGAACGCTTGGGTATGAAAAAGGTATCTGCGCGTTGGGTACCAAGAATGCTTACTGACACGCAAAAACAAACTAGACTAGAGATTTGTCAAGAAGCTTTGAACCTGATGCAGCAAGACCGGGAACTTTTTTTGGCGCGATTTATAACAATGGACGAAACATGGCTCCATCATTACGACCCTGAAACGAAACTGCAGTCTATGACATGGAAAAGGCCATCATCTCCAACTCCGAAGAAATTCAAGGTGAGCCCATCTGCCGGTAAGGTCATGGGCTCTGTTTTTTGGGATGGTAAAGGGGTATTAATGATTGAGTATCTCGAGCATGGAGCCACTATTACGGGCACTTTATACGCCAAACAAATAGCAACATTGCGCAATGAAATCCGCGAAAAGCGGCGAGGTAAACTCTCGAAAGTTGTGCTGTTCCACCAGGACAATGCCCCGGCACACAAGTCCGCCGTTGCAATGGCTGCAATTCGTGATGCTGGGTTCGATATCCTTAAGCATCCTCCGTATTCACCAGATCTCGCTCCCAGTGATTTCTACCTATTTCCGAGATTGAAACAATACCTGAGAGGCCAGAAATTTGAAGACGACGACGCGGTAGTCGCTGCAGTACAAGATTTTTTAAGTACTCAAGATGAGACCTTTTTTAAAAATGGAATTTTAAGTTTAGAAAAAAGATATACTAAGTGTATTATGCTAAAAGGTGACTATGTCGAAAAATAAAATGACATTTAGTAAAAGTTGTTTATAACATACTCATTCTCACTTTTTATTGAACGCCCCTAGTAAATTGGCGGGCCTGAAAGGGTGTTAGGCCTGCTTTTGTAGCAAAAAAACGCAAGCCTATATTGTATTAAAAAAAATAGGTACGCATGTCATTGTTAATGAGAAAGCTCGACGATTGACCATGTACTATACACCATATTGTCAATGAGTGCATTTATCTATATAACAAAGAATACATAAGTCATTTGTGTCCTACCATCAAAGTACAGATGTATTGATTAGATAACGTTATTGTTTAGGATTGTACCCTTGTTTTTCTTAATAATTTCGCCTGGCAACATTTTGTATCGAATTTGAAAAAAAAAAAGTAAATCGCTTGTCATTCTCTCTTTTCGAAGTTTGAATAACTGTCGTGTCGTTTGTCGGCGTGTTACCGCGCAAATTATATCGCAAGTAAATTGTCGTATCGTTTCTCGGTTATATTATATCTATTTTTGCGTCAACTACGTATAAAAGTGCGAGGAAGGCTGATCCACTGGAGGAAGCACTGTCCTAGCTGTATCCTAGTAGTTGTGCTGGTTAACGGTAACCTTGTCGGAGGTAAGTTCGGACGAGCCAAAGATCGAGGAAACCTGCGCCAGCCACTGCGACTAGGATCTGCACCACCATCTGCAGACGTCGAGGTGAGTGCTTCCAACCAAAAGTCTCAGCCTTTATCCCAAATCAGTTGCCGCGTGTATTATATTTATTAATTATCGTTTCTCGTCTACAGTCCACTTAAAACCCCAAACATTTTGGTCCATCGACCCGCATCATTTGTAAAGTGATCGCGGATATTTTCGTATTTAAATTGCAATTTTCGTGATAATTATTTCGTTATAAAATCATTAAAATCATTTGAGGGTAAGAATCGAACACACTTGGCTTGGGCGTTTTTCAATTTGTTAAACCAACGTTTAGTTTCATAGACTAAGATTTGTGTCGAAGTAGTTGGTTTCGGAACGTAATTTGTCACAGCAGTATTTTTACTCTGCGGTTATTTATACGTAGTGGAGTGATAACATGCTCTGTGAATGTGATTTATAGTTGTCAAATTGTCAATGTCAGATTGAATTATAACCTTACATTTGGTCGAAGCGTTTATTGTTATTGAGTTTAAATTTTATTGAATAAACATGGGAGGCAATGATAATGCTTACGAAGTAGGCGACAAGAACCGTGTTGGTCGGGATTATGCGTTTGCTAGAATCGAATATATACAGAACTCCGACCTACAGGGTTATTGTCTGCAAGATGTAAACAAATTCGAGAATGAGTTTCATGCTTTCCAGATTGAATTGCTCTCTTCGCTATCGAGTGCGGAAAGGTCAAGTGAATTAAATGTTTCGTCGCAATTTGAGGCAATAGTTAAATCTATTAAATTACGTTTAACAAAACAACATGAAGAGCAAAAGTCTGTGTTGCCTAGTGCTAGTAGTTCGTCTAGTACGAGTGTTAAGTTACCTAAAATAAATATTGTTCCCTTTGATTCAAAAATTGAACATTGGGTATCGTTCATTCAAATATTTGACTCACTGATTCATAGCAAAAATATCCCGGCAGTGGAAAAGCTTCATTATCTTTTATCGAGTGTTAGTGGACATGCTTTTGACTTAATTAAAAATTATCCGTTGTGTGATGAAAATTACTTAACTGCTTATAACACGTTAAAAGCCCACTACGACAAGAAAAGAGTTATCGCTACTATCTTTTATGAGAAACTTTTGAACTGTGAATCTGTGAAATCAAAAAATGCTTCGGATTTGAATAAAGTTTGTCGAACATTTAAAGAAAATTTAGAAATTTTGTCGAAATATCAGTTACCTGATAAGAACTTCATGTTATTTTATTTGCTGTGGTCCAAGTTAGATGTAGCTACAAAAGAAGCTTTTGAATTGCAACTTGAGTTCAATGCTGAAATCCCTAGTTATGAAAATTTAATTTTGTTTATTGAGAAGCGAGGTCAAGCGCTAGAAAACTCAATGGTTCGGTTAAATATCGTAAACAGTAAGCCTGTATCTAAGTCTAAACCGTCTTTTATCGTACCACCTGTAAGCAATTGTGTCGTATGTGCAGCTTCAGGCCATAGATTGGAAAATTGCTCCAAATTTTTGGAAATGTCTCCTTTTGAGAGGTTTACTCGGGTAAAAGAGAAAAAACTTTGTATACTTTGCTGTCGTCCATCTCATACTGTTAAAAATTGTAAATCAACAGTGAATTGTAACAAGTGTAACCACAGACACCATACATTACTGCATTTTGATAAACAGAATGAGACGGAGCCTCCCGTTGAACCACCTCAGGTGACTTTGACTGTTCCAAATTTAAATACACAAGTTTTGTTCTCGACTGCTGTTGTGTTAATTAAAAATAAATTTAATAAATTGGTACCTATTCGAATGCTGATAGATAGTGCTTCTGCTTGTAATTTTGTGACCTTGAAATGTGCACAAAAGCTTGGACTACCAATCAAACGGAGTTCACAGTCGGTGAATGGTATTGGCCATACATCGACAGGTACTCTGGGAGTTGTCGCTTGTGAGATAGTCCCTTCGAACTCCTCATGTAAATTTTCGTTTGAAGCGTTTGTGCTTCCAAAGATTTGCTCTGATATGCCGTCAGAACCTATCGATGTCTCATCGTGGAGACATATTAAGGATTTAGATCTTGCTGATCCAACATTTTTCAAACCTGGACCTATTGATATGCTGGTTAACGTCAACCTTCTCGCTTCAGCACTTCAGCCTGGCGTTGTCAAGGGCAATGCAGGTCAGCCTATTGCCATCCGCACTGTATTCGGCTGGGTAGTGATGGGGGAGTGCTCTGTAGATGTTGCCTGCTCTCGTTCTCGTTGTCGTAACGGTTCCAGTGCTGAAACCGAGAAGTGCCTTCTTGTGTCGAGTGTTTCATTAGAAAACCATATTAAGCGCTTCTGGGAGTTGGAAAGTGTAGATCCACCTAAAGAGGTTGTTTTGTCGAAATTAGAATTGTCGTGTGAAAACCAAATGGAAACTTCATACTGTCGTAATCCCGAGGGTAGGATGGTAGTACCATTGACTTTCGTTGACTCTCAGGAAAAACCCAGGTTTTCAAATTCTCGCGAGATTGCTCTCAAGCGTCTCTTAAATTTAGAAAGGAAATTCAAATTGAATCCTCAGTTTCGGACAGCTTATGTCAATTTCATGGATGACTATCTCAAATCTGGTCATATGATAGAAGTTGATCGTCCTTTGTCGTCCGAAGGTCACTTTTATTATATTCCTCACCACGGAATTCTGCGCCCTGACTCTGTCACCACTCCTTTGCGTACTGTTTTTGACGCAAGTGCCCAGGATCTTGCAGGGAAGTCTCTGAATGATACACTGCTGCCTGGCCCTAAATTGCAAAAAAATATATTTGATCTATTGGTTCGTTTTCGATGGCATGCAGTAGTGTTCGCTGGAGACATTAAACAAATGTACCGTCAGTTCCTTGTCGACCCGCAGGACTGCGATTATCAGCGCATTTTGTGGCGTCCATCACCTGATGACCCGGTGAAAGATTATTGTTTGCTCACAGTGACTTATGGTGTTTCCTGCGCTCCCTATCAGGCGCTCTGGTGCGTATCCAAATTGGCAAAGGAATTCTCGTCTTGTGCTTCTCAAGGTGTTGCTGTGCTGGCCAGAGATACTTATGTCGATGACGTGGTCTCAGGTGCAGATTCGGTCGAGGATGCGTTAGTTTTGCGTCAGCAGTTGGTAGAAATTTTGTCGTCTGCTCAGCTTCACTTGCGCAAATGGACTTCTAATAGCCCCGAATTCTTAGAAAGCTTGCCTGGCTCGGAGCTCTATTCGGAGAAACTTCGTAACTTCGAAGACGTTCATGATTTGTCGTTAAAAATTCTCGGCTTGTCGTGGCTTCCAAAGGAAGATAATTTCACGTTCAAGACGTCTTTGAATGATTGTCGTTGCACGAAGCGATCAATCCTCTCGGACATCGCTCGTATTTTCGATCCTCTCGGTCTATTATCTCCTGTCGTATTTTTCGCTAAATATTTAATACAACTTCTATGGGTATCTGGTGTCGACTGGGATGAGGAAGTCCACATCACCATCGCACAAGAATGGCACAGATTCAAAATGCAACTGTCGGAGCTGAGTTCTTTGTCCATTCCCCGTAGAATGATTGTGTTCTTCGTGTCGTTACAGCTTCACGGATACTGTGACGCTTCGGAGAAGGGTTTTTGTGCTGTCACTTATTGTCGTGTCGTTCAAGGTGACGGTTCCATTGTCGTGCGTTTGTGTTGCGCTAAATCAAAGGTGGCCCCACTTCGTAAGTGTTCCGTTCCGAGGTTGGAATTGTTGGCTGCTGTTTTGCTGTCAGACTTGGTAGTCTCGGTTAAGGAAGCGTTAAAAGATTTCCACACTTTCGATGAGATCCACGCCTGGTCAGACTCCAGTGTCGCTCTGACTTGGATTCGTTCGTGTCCATCGAAGTGGAAGACCTTCGTGGCTAACAGGGTTGCACACATACAGGAAAATATTCCCCCGGAAAGTTGGCACCACGTTTCTGGTTCGGATAATCCAGCGGATTGTGGTTCCCGCGGTTTGTTACCCGCTGACTTAATCCAGAATACGCTATGGTGGGCGGGGCCTACCTGGCTGTCTAATCCTCAAGAATCTTGGCCGCGATCTGAGACCTTTTTGGACCAAGCTGCTTCAAATGAACAAAAAGTTTATAGCCTTTTTACAGCTTCGAATTCGTCCTTTGTCGATAATATTTTAAATAGGTTCTCGTCTCTGCAACGTATATTGCGTATTTTCGCTTATTGTTTTCGTTACCTGCATAATTTGCAAAACCCCTCTTCGAAAAATATGAACCCAAATTTGTCGTCTGAAGAAATCAATAAGGTTCTTCACTTTCTCGTAAAACATGTTCAAGAGCGAGTCTTCGCTTCAGAGCTTCGTTATTTGTCGAAGGAAAGGTCACCCCACTCGCTACCAAAACCCATGCGAAAATTGTCCCCGTTTCTGGATGAGCTCGGAAGGATAAGGGTGGGCGGTCGCCTTTCCAAAGGAAATTTATCGTTCGACGTTAAACATCCATTGTTATTGCCTCGTGATCATAGGTTAACGACGCTGATCATTGAGGATTATCACAACCGGTTCATGCATCCTGGAGTGCAAACGTTGCAAAATTTGTTAGCCCAAGAATTTTGGATTTTGTCATCGAAAAGGGCTATAAATTCAGTCATTTCGTCTTGCATGAAATGTTTTCGTGCTCGCCCCAAGGTGGCTTCACCTCCTATTATGGGCAATTTGCCATCGTTTCGAATAAATCAAGTTAAACCGTTCTCGTCTTCCGCGGTAGACTTCGCGGGTCCTTTCGATATTAGTTTGGCTCGTGGCCGTGGCTTACGCACTTGTAAGTCTTATATTTGCGTTTTCGTGTGTACTGCCACTAAGGCAGTGCACTTTGAGCTTGTGTCTGAGCTGACGTCGGAGGCTTATCTGGCAGCTCTACGCCGCTTCATCTCGCGTCGAGGTCGTTGCTCCAGGTTGATTTCAGACCAAGGTCGGAACTTTATCGGTGCATCTAACATGTTGCATGACTTAATGACTAAGGCCTCTCGTGCGGAGCAAATCGATTTCGTTTTCAACCCTCCTGGTAGCCCGCACTTTTCTGGGCTAGCTGAGGCCGGCGTGAAGTCTATTAAGACCCATCTGTCGCGTGTAATTGGTTCACAGCGTCTTACCTTTGAGGAGTTTTATACTGTCCTAACACAAATAGAGGCGATGTTAAACTCAAGGCCTCTGTCTCCTGTCAGTACGGATCCAAATGATTTGTCGGTTTTAACCCCCGGCCACTTTCTCACTCTGGAACCGCTCACCATACTACCAGAAGGTAATATGGTCGATGCAACTTTAGGCCCTCTTCAGAGATGGAAGTTGTTGCAAAAGATCCATCAAGATTTTTGGCGCAAGTGGCACTTGGAATACTTGCACACTTTGCAACAACGCCATAAATGGTTCGACCACCAGAAAAATATTGTCGTAGGGACTCTCGTGCTCATTGTCAATGAGCAATGTAGCCCCCTGAAGTGGAAAATTGGTCGTGTGGTACAACTCCATCCAGGGAGTGATGGAATTTGTCGTGTTGTTACCATTCGTACAGCATCTGGCGAACTTAGAAGACCGGTAGTTAAGTTATGTCCTCTACCTTTGCAAAACTAAAAACTTACTAACTTATACTTGTCGTCTTATAAATTAGAACTATCGTAGATTATATATATTAGAATTAGTCGGTAATTAAACTACCCCTAGCCATAGTGAGTTCTATCTTGTCTTCGAGTGATAGAAACTATAGAAGTTTTGAAAGAAAATACTTTGTATTTTGGTGGGCGGAAATGTTTAGGATTGTACCCTTGTTTTTCTTAATAATTTCGCCTGGCAACATTTTGTATCGAATTTGAAAAAAAAAAAGTAAATCGCTTGTCATTCTCTCTTTTCGAAGTTTGAATAACTGTCGTGTCGTTTGTCGGCGTGTTACCGCGCAAATTATATCGCAAGTAAATTGTCGTATCGTTTCTCGGTTATATTATATCTATTTTTGCGTCAACTACGTATAAAAGTGCGAGGAAGGCTGATCCACTGGAGGAAGCACTGTCCTAGCTGTATCCTAGTAGTTGTGCTGGTTAACGGTAACCTTGTCGGAGGTAAGTTCGGACGAGCCAAAGATCGAGGAAACCTGCGCCAGCCACTGCGACTAGGATCTGCACCACCATCTGCAGACGTCGAGGTGAGTGCTTCCAACCAAAAGTCTCAGCCTTTATCCCAAATCAGTTGCCGCGTGTATTATATTTATTAATTATCGTTTCTCGTCTACAGTCCACTTAAAACCCCAAACAGTTATATTTGATCATTCATTAAGAATATAATTTATGATAAAACTGATAGGCTCGAATTAATTAAAATCTATTCAAATTTTGTGACGAAGGTATGATAGGATTTCTGTGACAGGCTAGTTGGCGCAAGTATCGTGAGATCCGCTTAACAACATAAGCCTTCCACACACCGAAGCGTGGGGCACGACGCCGACGGAGCGGGTGCAGCGCGTTGTATAACACTGAATCATATACGGTGACACACACCGCCGGCGACGCGCGCACGTCCCCGCTTCGGTGTATGCAAGGCTTTAGACCAGCGTTTCCCAACCTTTTTCAGCCACGGACCCCTAGGAAATCAAGCACAGTTTTAACGGACCCCCTTAATAAAATAAACAGAAAAAAAAAATTCGGATGAGGTATTTATTTTAGTTATTACAGATATACAAAATAGGTACTTATAACTTATAACTGTTTACCGCGAACTCCCACACATATACTCGCGGACCCCAGGTTGGGAAATACTGCTTTAGACATTTGTGTCACGTTCGGGATTTTTTATAGCTAAGGGTATGCGCGCACGAGCAACTTAGTCGCAAGGCGAGTTTTTTGTGTTATGTGTATTTGTATCCCGGGAGTCGCGGTGCTACGTGTGCGCACTTCCATACTAACCCATAGACTTGATAAAATAGTCGCGGAGACAAAAGTTACTCGTGCGCGCATACCCTTAATGAGCCAATCGCAAGTAAGACTTAAGACTGGCGCTCGCCATGACATCAACGGACCTCACGATACTAACACCTAACGATATTTCACATCAGAGAAATCCCATTGTTCTCTCGCAGTAATGCACGGCGAGCAATTAAAAATTTGATCGCACATTCTAAAATTTTAGCTTCTCTATCATGTTTCCTGGGCATGTGTCCTAAAACGTTAACAAAATGTTTTGCGTTAACTGAACAGTCACGTTTGGTATACTCTAGATCGTTAGTCATCTCCGTTTCTGCAATATCACGCTCAGGGGGGGCACACTTACATATATCACACTTTTCATGCGACTACAGCGATCTCTGGTGTTTTTAAAGAACTAAATTAGCGGCCATCTTGGTTGACTTGTCAAACTTGTCAGTTGTCATTCATCGGCCATGGCCATGGCGTACCAAATTGTACGGTCAAGGACTTTAATTGATAGGCCACTTGCCAATGTTCGTATTTTAGCCGTATAGTGCAAATCGGGTTTAGCCGCTTATACTTCGTATATGCTGATTTGAATTAGACGGCTAAAATACGAATAGTGGCAATTAGCCTATCAATTAAAATTACGCGTAATTATAGCTGTACATCACTACCAACATATACATATAGATAGGTATACATCTATAGATACGTCACATTAGTTCTTGACCAGGGCGTAGGGCAGCAGCACCTTCCATACATGCATATTTGACCATAGAGTTGCCACTCTTGTTCATATAATATTACAATACTCTTTGATCACGCTTAGTTGATATTAACGCGAGTTTTCTCAACTCGTCGAGTTTTGCCTCGATATCGGCGCACCATGATTTGCAAAAACTGACTAATCTCCATAGTTTTGAATTAACTTTTAACATAAAAAACAGTTTTCGTAACATGATGTAACATTTAAGCAAGTTGCGTGTTTTAAAACGTGCACGCTCCATTCACATCAATGCCTTGGTTCTGACTGTGTGACAACATCGAATTTCCGCTATCATTGTTATACCTTTAATACTTACACGATAATATTTTCTTTTCAACGTTACGCAGCATTGCGTCTGAAGTCCGAGTCCAGCTGAACCATCCGCCTGTCCAACTAGAACACAGACATTCCAACATTACATGCTTGCTTATGAAACTACCACACTCAGAGACATAATATAAAGCGTGTAAAAAGGCGATTAAATCTATTTCTAAGAGCGGTTTCGCACTACGTCCGATCCAAATCCGTGAAAATACGGTCCGGAGTAGTCGTAGAAATATTCAGGGTCAAAAGAAATCGGATGTCGAAAATCGGATCTAATGTGTAATTTTTTTATTTTTTTTTTATTTTTTATTTATTTGGGAAACAAACAGCAAATATAACACAGTTGAATATAAAGACACATTAACATATACATAAGCCAACGCAGTTTCCACTTATATACAAAAATCATTTTTTTTTGTTGCTCGAGCTTAACGAGTAATAAATATTTAAAAAAAGAAAAACAATTCACATGCAAATTAACATATCTAGTACCTTGTTAACAAAGTAAGATTTTTACTTATAATTATTTAAATAAACAAGTCCTTTCAAATTTTCTCAATTTATAGGTAACCTACCATGTATACGCAAAAATTAAAATTAAAAATTATCAAATCAAATGCGTAAACTACCATACAAATAGTTCTACGACTCCGGACCGTATGTTTACGAATTTGGATAGGACGTAGTGCGAAACCGCTTTCATAGTCCGTTTTTTAAGGGGAAAAAGTACGCCAATTTTTAGTTCAGCAATGCCACATGGTACGAATGTTATACACGTGCAACCAAGCCCAAAATGCCCGGGAGCCAGATTGAACTCCGCGTCAGATGGGGGGGAGGGGGGTTCAAAGTAAAGAGCTCCCGGCGTTCAAGAAAAAAATTCTGGTGGATTTGTTTGGGCCTTTGAGTCAAGTTTGGTGTCGTTATCAGGTAACTAGGTGATGCCCAGTTCATTCCCCATACCAGTTTTATTAGGGTTCCGTAGCAAAATATAACGCAATACTTAAAATAATAAAATTTTAGTAGTAACACAATGCAAAAAATCCCTTATATTTTCAGATTTTTGTATGAAACTTTGTTTATAAAAAATACTCTCCGAAAGCCCATTTAATGCAGATTATAAAAACATTAACAATAAACACATTTTAACTATTTTCAATGTAAAATAAAATAATTATTGCAAATACCTAATAGAGCCGCATACAACGGTTTATTTTCGAACTACTATGGAACTTTTCATATGTACAGTCGACCACAAAAAAATCGATACGGCCAAAGTTACAAAAATATGTATACACGACCTTAATGTAGGGTTGCCATAAGTGTGGGGGCTCAGACCGGGACATTTAAAGAAAAACTAGTAAAGGTAGAAAAAAAGGAACTTTTATTACAGCAATATTGTAACTTTAAAGGTTTAGTCCTTGTCTAAACACAAAACAACTTTTAACACAGCCATTCAATGCCAGCTAGTTTTTTACTTTTTTTTTAGAGTTTTCTGTTTGTTGGCGCTTTTCGCTATACTTATTGGTGAAAATGCACATCATCGGCTACGAGCGCAGCGTGTAGCATGCGCTGCCGCTAGGTATGCTACTGTTTACCAAGTCCAGCCCTCTATTAAATTACTATAATTTTTAAACGGGGACAATTTGCTTGTCAGCCGGGACGCCGGGACACCATGCTTCAAACCGGGACATGTCCCGGCGTACCGGGACGTATGGCAACCCTACCTTAATGTTAAGTCAATAAAGGTGTGTATACATATCTTTGTAACTTTGGCGGTATCGATCTTTTTGTAGTCGACTGTACTTCCTGGCTATCACGACTGGTATAGTTGGATTCCTTGTAACGCATAAAGCACGAAACTCTTGATCGTATAGTGCTAAAGTGTTGGAGGGGGAGGGGGAGGCAATCAAAGACGGCGGAATAACAGTTTGGTTTTCACGCCATGATTCGATAAGTACTGGACCGATTTACAAAATTTAAATGATTTCTTAAAGGTAATAATATGCTCCGTGTTTCGTCCACATATATTTTAGATGTATTTATTACAGTTAATGAGTTATGTAAAATGAAATATTGAAGTTTACAGAATTTTATTTACAATTTCCTCCACAATTACATAATTCAGTGCATTTAAGCTGGCGTTTGGAGCAATTACATTTGGTACTGCAAGATTTCAAGCACCTACATCTAATCAATTCTAAGCATGCTTGAGCAGCCATAGGACTTTGGGTCCACAGTGGTACCCAAACTTCTCCTTCTTTCTGCCAACCCCCTTCGGATGGGCAAGGAATATTCTGATTTTTTATTAGGCACTGCCCCCGAACATAAACGGCCTGTAAAACTAGCTGCCCTTAAGGTATGTTGTTTGAGGGCAGCTTCTGTAGGAGGCAAATTTTCGATTTGCCTGTCCTTTTTGGTAAATAAATTCTTGCGACATATTCACATTTTACATCATATTCCCCTATATAAAGTGCTTCAAAACCTCGTGTGACATTCGGATATGCCTTCCATGCCTCAAACGCGGTTTTTTTCCCCTTCCGTTAAAGGATGAGGTTGTGTCACATCCGGTAAAAGAATGGAATATGGGCAAAACGTGTGTTCTTTAAGGGCCTGAAACAAGAAAGAAGACTATTACTTTAGTATTAAATTTGATTGATCTTGTCATGAAATTGATTGGGGTACTAATAAGTCCGTTACCTAAACATGAAGATATAGTGTGACACGCCAGATATTGACGATTTCGTCCTGTTCCGATGTGCACCCATAGTTCTTCTAGGCCTTCTAGCTTTGGAACACAAGATATGGCTAGTACAAGTAGTACAATGACATCTGTGTCGACTGTTCTTAACATTACTTTGGGTTGTCCTTTCAGCACAGCGTCAGCAAGATGAAGCATTATCCGTGTGTCCGCTTCTTCGTGATTGCATGGTGCCAAATTTTCTGTTAGAGTGGTTTTACTCAGAGCTTCGGAGCCATCAGTTATGACGAATTCTTTACCCATTGGTAAGTCCATGTTTGAGTAACAATGTGACGACAAAAGATGGTATAGCTCTTCTTTGTTTGATCCTTCACGAAGAAAGTTAGCCCATCCTTTTGGAATCCTTGTATGTCTGGCAACTAATAAGCGTTTTTCTCGAGCTGTATTCTTAAGACTGTCTTTTTTATATGTATTTCAAACCACGTCCAGTCTTTCGACATTAGATAGTTCTCTAATCAGAAAGGATGAAAACACATTGGTAGCATAATCCCCGAATGTTTTTGACGGCCCTGGGCTCAACATATGAACTACAGCCGAACCATCTAATATCTTAGCTGTTACTGTGGGAGCTGTTTGACAAGTTGTTTCCTCATCAAGACTGGTCAAACATTTTATTAAGTCGGATTTGACTCCAGATCTCATGAAACCCATGGCTGATAGAGCAGGAGGAGTACTTTGATTTTCATGAGAAAAAAACGTGTCAAGGTTTCCTGCTCTATGCTCACAGGTTGCAATATACAGTTTACTGAACAGATTGCAGTCGTTTTTCAGAGAAGACATTTTGGACTTTACTTTAGATTCCCGTTTTTTCTACTACTTTCACTAGTAATTCGACGACAACAAACTACAGATTCCAAGCCACGTGTGGTACGCTTCGAACGAAAGTTGGCCCAAGACTGATTGTATGTCGGATGAGTGAAGTCGAATGAACGCGAATGGCAAAGGTCATGACCCCACCGAGCGTCGCCCGCCGCGCGATCGGTGGGTCTGCGCTGCGGCTCTAGTAGGTATGTGCAATAATTATTTTATTTTACATTGAAAATAGTTAAATGTATATTTATTGTTAATGTTTTTATAATCTGCATTAAATGGGCTTTCAGAGAGTATTTTTTATAAACCAAGTTTCATACAAAAATCTGAAAAAATAAGGGATTGTTTGCATTGTGTCACTACTAAAATTTTATTATTTTAAGTATTGCGTCATATTTTGCTACGGAACCCTAATAAAACTGGCATGGGAAATGAACTGGGCATCATCTAGTTACCTGATAATGACACCAAACTTGATTCAAAGGTCCAAACAAATCCGCCAGATTTTTTTTCTTGAACGCCGGGAGCTCTGTATTTTGACCCCCCCTCCCCCACACATGTCGCGGAGTTCAATCTGGCTCTCGGGTGTTTTGGGTTAAGGTGGACGTGTATAACATTTGGACCAAGTGGCATTGCTGAACTCAGAAATATATACCTCTCCTTATAAGAATTCCCCTTAAAAAACGGACTATTAGTGACGAGACGACTAAAACGCGGTCAGTTAGTCCACGGGCTTGAAGTTTCTAACAATGGCTTGTCTTGTCTTTCCCCTGTCGTTTGTGAACAAAATATTGCAAGCACGCTCAAATGCATCAAAACCGAAATATAAAGTTGTATATGTAGGTATAAAAAGTCGCTCGTGATTTTTCCTCATCACTCATTGTACGAAATTGATCCGGTGCGCGGATCGAGCTTGGGTTTTATGTCAGAAAACAATTAGAAGCAAGGACAAATTGAGACAGTGATTTTTACCTAAGTGCTAAACTAACACCGAATTAAGGGCAAAAAATAATGTAATGGTCCAGTTGCAGAGAGATGGTAGATACAACAATCGGACCGATTGCAGTGAAAAATTTAGAGTGAAATTCAAACAACGGAAAGCGCAAGAGATCGCGAGCGCAGACACTCGTTTGTTAAATCTAGTGTCCGACCGAAACACGATTTTTAGCCGAAACCGAAACCGAAACCGAATATTCGGTTTTTTTCTGATTTCGGCCGAAACCGAAACCGAAACCGAAACTTTTGTAGACGTATCATATCAAACAAAATATTCAAAATTACTGTACAGATCGTAAGGAAAAGGTTATTGCAAGGATTTCTTATATGAGAACAGTTACTTTTTTTGTTAAACAAAATAAAAAACGTTTATTTTTAATGAAAAATGTCTTGGCATAGGTATTATATTATTCAAAACAAACAACCTATTCTTATCACGTCTAAACTAAATTCACAATCCTAATATCAAACGTATTGTTCATTAATCACAGCATAAAATGCAGTAACAAATAAAATAAATAAATATTAGGGGACAATCTTACACAAATCGACCTAGTCCCAAACTACGCAAAGCTTGTACTATGGGTACTAGACGACGATAAACATACTTATATAGATAAATAAATACTTAAATACATAGAAAACATCCATAACTCAGGAACAAATATTCGTGCTCATCACACAAATAAATGCCCTTACCGGGATTCGAACCCTGGACCTCTTGCTTCGTAGGCAGGGTCACTACCAACTAGGCTAAAGCGGTCGCCAAACAGATTCTAAAAAGTAAATAATAATTTAATAAATAAACAACACTCATACATACTACTGTCGCTGGTCCCAGCTGGGCCGGCCGCCGATGCATTACCTATACCTACCCGGCCGAGCGTGTCCGAATTAAGCCGAGCGCTCCCGATGCGAGAGCCGCGAGAGGCCGCGAAGTAATTTCGGCCCGGCCGAAGGTTTCGGCCGGATTCTGGCCGAAACCGAAACCTCGGCCGAAATCACTTTTTTGGCCGAAATTGGCCGAAACCGAAACCGAAACCGAAACTTCGGTCGGACACTAGTTAAATCTCGCACATCGTGGGATTAGTACGCTTATTGTCTAACGCGCGGACGCTTGCTATCGCATTCACTATTTCATTCTGTAAACTGTATAAGACGGTGACAGAAAGAGAGATGAATGAGATTACGAGCGGCCCCTATGTTAGACAATAGGGCCTCAGGAACCTACCATATTAGTAGCTCGAGTTTGCTTCCTTGCTCAATCTGGACACGGCTGACCGCGCCTCGATTACGTTTGTTTATATCATATGCAAATGAGGTTCTCTAGGCATAGGCAATGAAAATAGCTCTACAATACATGAATCAAGGTCACAGTCGTTACAACGTAGAGCTTGCGATATCTCCATTCATACTACACTAGCAGCGTTGAGGTGACTTTTTACGGTGTCTGACTTTACGACATTTTTATTCACTCAGAACGGGACGCTCTTCAATTTTTTTATTAATTCAAAATACAATATGTTAATAACACGCATAGCAGTGCATGCTATACAGTAAATATGTTTTGTCTGTATATAGCATAGGCAAAGATAAAAGAATATAAAGTTCACATGTGCTTCAAGCGTTGAATAAAGAGATCAATTCAATTTGATTTTTTTTGTATGACATACGATAAATAAGAGATACGGATCTCGCATTCCTGCAATGACATTGAGAAGTGTGAAATAAAGACATGAAACAGACATTCATCAGCTGCGTCGGTAGATCCGTAAAGTCAAACACCGTGGGACCCAGCTGTACAAATGAGGCAGGAGATGAGTCCCTGCAATTTAAAATGCATCGTATTGCGCAGGCATTAGAGTTTCTTTCTTAATTTATTGTTGCTATATTCGTTAGTTACGTGGGGCTAGGGACAAGCGTTCAGAACAAGATAAGTGGATCGCGATGAAGCGTGTTGATAGACATAGCATATACGTGTACAAACATTCTATGTGGTTATTCTATGAAGCGTAAAACATCAATAGATAGGTAACTAGCATGCTAATTATAGATTTTACCAGTGAAGAAAAACTTGTTTTTGCAAAATGTTAAATTATAGAGTGTAGCGTATTATTAATCATTTGACATTCTACCGTATCTATGTGAAGTGAATCACTGATTAAAGTTCATTAATGAGATATACATACTGTGTATTTACTAGATGTATTTATTGTTTTTTTGTTCACAGGCATTTGTATGATGTGATGACAAATGAATGCCACAAAGGCCAAGCATTGACAAAGACATCACAAAAATAAAATAAGCACGTAAAATTCGAGTCAAATTGTTTCTATTTTTATTCTCGCTTTTAGATTAAGGGACCTTGGATTATTTTCTTGTCATTATTTTGCGTAAATGAATTAGTAGGTAAATACTGTCGTAAATTCAAAACACGTTTCAAGGTCAAAGCTATTATATAGCTTAATGACGTAGTTTTTGTTTCAATTAAACATGTCGACAACGCCAAGTAAACTAATGATTTTCTACGATTTACAGCCTTGAACTATAGTTATTTTAGATTTAGGCTTTTGATTGGAGTTAGTAGCTAATTTTACATCATTAAGGTCACGCAACATACTCTAACTAATAAGAGACGGCTACACTTGAAATTTCTGGCAACTTTCTTATGGTTCAATACAAAGAAAATACATATTTAATTTAAAAAAAAACTTAAATATAAGCCAGTACTAACTTTCAGTGCTCTACCATTCAGCAAGTGATTATTGATAAATAGAATACAAAAATAATATTTTATTAAAATATAAAGCAAACCTAAAAAAAGCTAGAAGCTGGGTGTTAATATAAAGACATCAACTGGAATATGGTACAAATCTTACTTCCAAAATATAGACAAAATACTTCCAATCCATGTCCTGCTTACTACACTGAAATACAGAAATATTAATAAAAATCACAGGCTTTTTGAGCCTCAGGTTTCATTATATACTATACTGGTAATGTAAGTAGTAGAAAACTAAATGAAGCCACATCCAGCATCATTTTAAGCTCTCATTTTCATACAGATCCAGTGTGATATGCTGTGTTTCCACCACTTTTTTTAACATAAAACTGACCCATATCACACTCGATTAAAAATGCAGATGAGGCAAAAGGAATATCTCACTGGTTCATTAACAACCTATTCACTGTGTATTCACTCTAGCCTTGACTTATGTTTTGGATTTATGTAATTTATTAAATGTTTACAGTTGAAAACACAGAATGTCCTTCTTGTTTTAAAATAAAAATAAAATAACAACAGAATAATGAAATTAAGATGACATACTTGTATCAACAAAATTTTTATTTCAAGGTGTGCAAGCATATCCTAAGACTGATATTCATTGGTGGTAACACATTTTATGTTACTGCAAACATCATGCTTCATTTAGTTTGCTATACCTAATTATCATTATCATAAAACTGTTGCAACAGTGACAATTACTTGCTTAATTTATCACATGTAACACACTAACACATATTTATTCAAAATGACATTGCTAAATAATTTTTATGGCAACATTTTGTCTTTTGTTTTGCCAATACTCTTTAAACTATCATGTGTTATACTAAACTGCTTGTGTGATTCATATTGTTTGATTTGTCATATTTAACTTTCACATTGGAATATCTAATTGAAAACTAAAGATGAAAAGTTTTAAGCATCTTAGAATGTACCATCTGATTTAAGGCAGAATTTATAAACCCACATATAAATTGTGAAATGATGTAAAATACACATCACTATTTTAATGATATATGCTAATTGGAATTGCCTTGAGATCTATATCATATTTGGCAGGGAGTTCACTTCCCTTTTTCATAGTGCCACCATTATGGTGAGGAAAATATCCTTCTGAGAAATTTCTGCCCCTAGAAAGATGTCAATGTTTCTTATGTTGTATCAGAACAACTAGGTTAGTCAATAGTGCTATTATTATTGTAAGACATGCATGAGTTATGGGGTTTTTTTTATATCTAGATTTTAGACTTTATGGAACTAACAAAAAATATTTGGTCAATAGGATTCTAAATATACATCATACAATAACAATTTTGGGCCAAATGACATCAGCCAATGCATTAATACAAAGCAAACATCTATGATCACACACAAACACAACACACAAGTTACTTGCTTGTCAACCCCCATTGAAGATTTATAAATATCTGAAAGTGGACAGTGGTGCATCAGTGAGAAACATACAGAAAATTTTCTTATAAGATAGTTGATGTATCAATTTGTATGGAAAATTAAAAATATAGATTTGCTTTGTGCTGTTAACCCATGGAGTGTCCCATGGACACCATTTGTCCCTCAACTTTTCGTGGTCAATTAAGTGGACACCACCTACACAAAAAGTTGAGGGACAAATGGTGTCCATCAGACACTCCATGGGTTAATAAATTTAAATTACTGTGTTGCTGTCTGTTTTTTATATAAGTTTAATTATGTGATAACATTATTTAATGTCATTACCAAGCAATTTGGAACTGAATTAATGTGCGAAAATGCAAAATAAGTAACAATTAATCTAGATAATTACCTTAGCAAGCAAATAATAACTCGAAAAATGAGCGGCATGACATACAGGCTCCAAATTTTACATGATAAATGGATTCCGTACATATCAGATGAATTTGAACATGGGTGCGCAGTCTCGAGACCTACAAAGCGAGAAACAAAAGCGATGAAAGAACAGACAATTAAATAATGAATGTGTCGAAAACGAATATAAATGTGACGCTGTTTAATAAATAGGTTGTGCAATATTATTAATAGTTAATCGTTACCGAACAGAAAATGGATCAGTAATGCGCAAAATTTTAAACATACCCGGTTTCGCTCGTAGTCAGATTCAGTTCACTACCCATTTGGCTGCTCCTTGTAATCCAATTAATAACATTCCAAGCTATAAGCTTAAATTTAATAATACTGCCGCATAACCGTGTTCATTTACTTCGATGCGCAAAATAAAATGACATGCTGAAAAAATCTGCGCTTTTCTATACGCAGTCGACAGCGACAGGCGACTGTCCTGTCAGTAGTGTCAATCAGTGACAGTTACGTTTCCTGCGTTAAACTGTTTGAGACACTATTGAAAGCGCAGACACACGCAAATAAAAAATTAAGCATTAACATCGCAAACTAATCTTATTCTTAGTTTTCCGTTTCCTTATAGAAGGAAACGGAAAACTAATAATAATAATAATAGAATCACAGCATAGGCCGTGATTCTATTATTCTGTTTATTTTACACTCAATCTACTCAAAAATATCATACATAAGTATACATGCGCTATATACTAGTGGGTAACCATGACGATGCGGCACATTTTAAATTAAACAAAACACTACGACTTCAAGTGAAAACATTAAAATGCAAATATCAAGCATACAACCAGTATTTAAGCTAGAATTAAATCACAAAGTGACACCGAACATTGTGACTATCGCCAAATATGATGGCACACACCCTTGTCTGACCGCTTGTGCTGGTTTCGACAAGGTACACAATTTATCAGTTTTTTTTTAAATATATATATCTAAGTAATTTTTCTAACTTCTCATTTATTTGAAACTGACCCAGATTTACAGTACTTAAGTAGGCATTACCGTGATTTGATCTGACTCAATATTCCGAAATATCCAACAGCAACAGCGCTATACTTTTTGAATAAAAATGAACTGTATTTCTCTAGATAATAATCCACCATCCGCACGGCGGGGCGGTGAGCGGGCGCGCTCAGCGATCTCGTGGCCACGGCGAGGTATCGGAGCTGAACCTGAGTCAAGAGGTGGTGACGCTGGCCGCCGGGCCGCTGAGACCTGACGTTGCCCGCGATATGCTGCTCATCGGGTCACCATCACAAATATTGGGTAAAAGCCAATGGTCTTAACATGTTAGGTTTGATCGCAAAGAAAACAAAAGCTTACCTAATATATCCTACGATGTAATACGTATTATAAATTTTAAAGTTTGGCTATGTTTGGCACTCCAAAGCGCAAAAACGGCTCGAGTTTTCATACTTTTTATCCCACCAAACTGCATAATCTTCGCACACAACATCGCGGGCAACAACTAGTCTTTATAATCCAGATTTCAAGTTTGAAAGGATATAGCTAATTAAGTACAATTCCGCGACAAACATTACATAAGTAGGTACAAAGTTCAAAGAATACGTAGTTTAAGACGCTCATATTCGCAACATCATGCCTTGCCTTAAGTGTGATCCATCCTGACGGCCCTTAGTTCTGCAGACCACTTTAGAAGATATATTAATTGTAGGACTATATTCAATTTACATCGGCCAATTTAACTCGTGATCCATAAATTTGCAAAAGGTTTGTAAGGTTTAATCTGTTTTATTTTAGCTGCGGGGGTGTCAAGTAATTTTAAGATTTAACTAGCTCATTTCCGTTTTCCCAGCTTACGACGTCCACGACAACTCGGACTTGTTCTTCAAGGAAGCCCAGGACGGGGTGAATGTTGTTGTAGTGGGTTCGTTCGGGAAGCACGAGACCCTGGCCTTGGTAGGTGGTAACAGCTCCGTCCAGGGCATCGACTGGCAAGGCAACGAGGTTTTCTGGACAGTCGTCAGCGGGAAAGTGTGTGCCATCATCACGTTCGACTTTGATAAAGACGGGGAGAATGAGGTTGGTGACTAAAATTACCTAACACTACCTAGTGGTAAAAACAAAAGCAATGCCTACTAGGTACTTAGTTTTTACTGAGATGGAGTGGAGGACGGCGGATTTTTAGCTTAGCTACTAAGCTAGCTTGCTGAAATGTACCTAACTCTTGCGAGTAGAATATTTGAAAGAAGCCTATAGCTTGCTCTGAAGGGCATCTACACACTACTGACCGCAGCGCGGGGCGAGCGCGCGACGCCGACGGGGCGGGCCCAGGCAGCGCGTTGTATAATATAACACTGAATCATATACGTTGCGCCGCGCTTCCGCTGTGCGTCACCATATGTATGATTCAGTGTTTTACAACGCGCTGGGCCCGCTCCGTCGGCGCCCCGCGCTTCCATTTGTGGTGGCCTTAATTATTAGTTAACACACCCAAGTCTTGTCATTTCCCATTACATTTATTAGAAAGTGCCTGAAAGAAACCTTTCAGCAAGAAGTTTCACAAAAACTGACAGTAAATATTTTTACAGCTACTCCTAGGCTGTGAGGACTCCTACATCAGAGTACTAAAGAATAATCAGTTTAAGACTGAGATAGCTGAAACGGGTCCCGTCATTTGCTTAGCGGCCATAACTGAAGTCAGGTTTGCGTACGGACTCGCTAACGGAACCATCGGGATTTATGAAGAGGGCATCAGACTGTGGAGAGTAAAAGTAAGAACCTATAGCTCTATCAATACCTATTACTTCGTCGTATACTCAAGCATACTGAAGTAACTTAACTATAGTTTCTATACATACATGGTTAGCTCTATACTCGTTTCATGTCATCATAAAACGAGTACCTAAGACGGACGACACGCCTAAATGTTACTTGGTCCTTAAACCGTATTTTTTCTAACGTCAAGGGTTAAGTAAACCAATTCACTGGAAAATTCAAATCTAAAAACAGGAAATAAAACATAAAGTGTGACAGACTTCAGCCCATCCACTTACCTACAGTACGTTCAGATTTGGGTGCTGATGACAGTTGATTCGAGAGAGAATTAACTGGTCACTTCCTCCAGTCGAAGAGCAACGCTCTCTCCGTCCAACTGTCCGGCGAAGCCCTGGCGTGCTGCTGGAGCGGCGGGCGCGTGGACTGGCGCGACCCGGGCTCCGGGCGCGTGCTGCGGCGCGTGCAGCTCCGCTCCGCCGCCGCCGCCATGCTGTATGCGGACTACCGCTCCGTCGGCACGCCGGACCTCGTCTGCGTGTCGGATAGGGGGGAAGGTAAACAGAGCCCGTATTGTCTAACGCTTCTGACGCTTGCCTTCGCTTTCACCATCTCTTTCTGTCATTATCTTATACCGTTTGGCAGAAAGAAATAGTGATTGCGAAGGCAAGCGTCAGAAGCGTTAGACAATAAGCCTGCTCTGACTCGTACTCAAGTTTTATAGCTCCGGCTGCTTCCAATAAATAAGTGAAAATTAAATCTTTACCGTTAACTCGCGTGACTTTGAACAACGAGGCGACTTTGAAAAGTATTAAGGCGACGAACTCACTCAATTTTATTCGCGTTTGCTACTCCCAGGCATCCTTCAACGATCTTCATTTTGCCGACATTTATATATATATATATATATATATATATATATATATATTTTAGACTAGCTTTTGCCCGCGACTCCGTCCGCGTGGAATTAGTAATTTGGGCAGCTTATTTTTTATCCAATTTGCTTTTTCATCAATTATGGCTCTCCTTAGATCCTTCAGGAAGAAGTGAAACTACATAATAAACCAACCCGCTCCCAATCCGACCCCAAACAGCCCCCAACCCGCCCCCAACTCGCTCTCACCCCGCCTCCAACCCGCCCCCAACCCACTCCCAACCCGCCCCCAACTCAATCTTAACCCGCCCCCAACCCGCTCCTAAACCGCCACCAACTCACTCCCAACCCGCCCCATCCCGCTCCCAACCCGCCCCCAACCCGCTCCCCCACCCGCTCCCAAACCGCCCCCAACCCGCTCCCAACTCGCCCCCCACCCGCTCCCAACCCGCCCTATCTAACTGGGCTATCTGACACTGAAAGAATTTTTCAAATCGTATCAGTAGTTCCCGAGATATATAAGTTTCACTTCAAAAACCCCCAATTTGGAAACATTCTTCCGCTCCGCTCCGCTCCTATTGGTGTTAGCGTGATGATATATAGCCTATAGCCTTCCTCGATAAATGGGCTATCTAACACTGAAAGAATTTTTCAAATCGGAGCAGTAGTTCCTGAGATTAGCGCGTTCATAATAACAACTCTTATAAAAACAGTTCGATAAATTCTTAAAATAAACGTATCTTTCTTATTTGTGAACCGATTCAAATGAAACAAACACTAAATGTTAATCCAAGAAAATACCAACATATCAGTGACAACCGCATCCTTCTAGGTTAAGCCGTTTCTGAGATTAGCGCGCACAAACGCACAGACAAACAGACAAAACAGACAATAATTCTAAAAATCATTGTTTTGGGTTCTATTGCGCTAATAAATAGCCCTAGTGTCAGTTTTTCTCAAATATCTTCAATGTACAGACACCGACTTGTTACAGATTTATTATATGTATAGAAGTATTCCAGTTTGCGGTTTGATACCTACATTACAAAATATGTAAACGATGCCACTTGCACTGCAGACCAGACGCGACTAGGGCAGGCGACGTGGGCCACCGGCCACGGCCTTGCGGTCTTAAGGGCCTCACGCCTCAATTTTCTCGTTTTTTTGCTCATTTAAACATCCATCATCTAAGTGTGCACTGCGCCATAATAGGGCGTCGCAAAATATCCTGCGCCACCACTGATAATAACCCAAAAGAAATACCTACCCTCTTTTATTATTTCACTGGCGACGTTACTGTTCCAAATTTGAAACAACAACACAATTTGATTTGTGTACTGAAACTACGTTTTTATGCCAGTTTTGGGCTACCCACCTTACCAAGAATCCGCCGCTTTTTCATCCAAGAGCCAGCCTTCAGAAGAAGACCGGGCAGCCATTGTGGAGCTGTTCAACCGCAAGCAGGCACTGACGCTGGAACTGCAGCATTACGAAGCCAGCGCGAGCAGCGCGAGCAGCGGGAGCCTGGAGCCCGCGGAGCGGCCGGCTGCCGTGCCGACCAACACGCGGCTGCACGTCTCCACGACTACGGATGTCAATGATGTAAGGCCACATGTTACATAATTACCACATGATACTTTAAGAATTCAACTAGGACAGAGACGACACTCGCGTTTGACCGCCGCTATTTCCGCCGAAGTTGTAAGTAGCAATCACAAAGTACATTTTCGAGTGAAATCTACCGATAAGAAAAAAAAACATTACGTCATAACTAATATTTTTTGGGACTAAATCACGAACTATTAACTGTTGGATTTATTTCGACGTTTCGACCGTATTTCAGCGGTCGTGGTCACGTTCCGAAAATATTAATTATGAGTGAGAATCGCAAAAGTTTAAATCAAAATCATTATAGGTAGGATCATTATTAATCATTACATTAAGTAAGTACTGTATGGAGTGACGGACCACTGTTAAGGTTTCTTTGGCGGTTGGAGTAGCCAAGTTGTGTAACATGAATGCATCTTTAGTCGCTGTCGGTACCGTCAGCTACACACACTAAAACATCTTGTAATCACAAGTTTCACTGTAGGTCAGTGTAGGTACAGTCGCCATCATAAACATCTGAGGCAAGATGCTCGAAAATATATGAACTCGCACGTACGCGATTGACAATACGATCGTATTTAGATATTTTTGAACGCTCCGATGTTTGTGTATGATAGATAACAACTGTTACTAGTGTGGCACATCGATAATTTGCTTCTTCGTGAGTGAAGAAAACTATACCTTCCTGTACCTACTTTATGATTTGTAAACTCAACACCGCAAGAGTATAGCGGGCAACCGGTTAATGCAACTGTCAAGCTGCCGTTTACTGTGGCATTCTATGGGGAAGCGGCTTTGTTCAATAGTGAACGTGTTCCGGCTGCTGACGAACTCGAGTTATGTCACCAGGGCTGCATAGATCTCGCGATATCGACCAACAACGAGACGGTGGTCCGCGCCGCGCTCATCCTGGCCGAAGGCGTGTTCACGACGGGCGAGACGCTGGCGCGGCACCCGGCGCCCGCGCAGCTCCGCTCGACGCTGCGAGTGCCACTGCGCCCGCCAAGGGATGTGCCCGTCGATGTACATACAAAGGTAACTTCTATTTCCTCGAACCATTTCATTCTTAACTCAGCATATTTTTTTTTTAACGATTTCATGTCAGCAGTGGCATAGCGTGGGCGTCAGCCGCCCGTGGTAGAAGCAAATGTTGCCCTCTTATTTAAGTATATCAATTTAAAACATATAATATGAAATGGAACAAATATTTATAAGACTTTATGATTATTTCACTCACTTCTAATGATTGGATTGTCATGAAATTTGGTACAGATAATTTAGTTTACAGATATGACAATACACATACGGTCAGCAAAAAAAAAAGCTTGTATTAAAAATTTATTGAATTAATCTCGGTATTCCTTTGCCTGTTTCTTTGAAGGAACTATTGCTTTTTTTCGCACTAGTTCTTTCACAGGAGGAGAAGGAAGAACTGCGTTTATATTTTCGCCTTTGTACCTTTGCTAAAACTGAAGTTACTACTGCAACAAGGAATAAAAGCGAAAAAATAAACGCGGTTCTTCCTTCATCTCTTGCGAACAAACTAGTGCAGAAAAAACGCAATAGTTCCTTTGAAGGAAAGCCAAAGGAACTGCCGCAAATAATCCAATTTATTTCCACATCAGTAATGGCATAGAATAAGTGATGGTAAGTCTTAAGTTAGCATTTCATCTTCTCTGCTATAAGTACTATAGTGTGACTCAGTAGAACTAGAGGGGAGAGAGCCCACGTTTATCATTGGGTTAAAAGGAAAAAAAATTGATAAATAGTGACAATTAATAAACTATTTGTATTTGTTTCAGGCATTAGTAGGATATGCAGACAGTGAACAATTTCACATATTTGAACTAACAAAGCAACTGCCTAGATTTTCAATGTATTCATTGTCACCTCCCACTGCAACGTCTAGTAAACACGCCAGTTATGTTGCATTCCGCATCACAGAAAGAGTCCAAAGAATTTGCATTTGGATAAACCAAAACTTTTTATTAGATCAGGAGGTTGAAATTGAAATGGAAAATGTGAAGGAGCTTCATATGAAGTTTATCTGTTTGAGAGACAACTCGCCTCTGGACCTGGACTTTGAGGCTGATGGTGCTGTCAAGTTCTCAACTCCGCATATATCTGTGGCTGGAGACTTGGTACAAAGTCTGGCGGTTTATTTGAACCTCACAGACTTGCAGGTAAAAAAAGGATACCCACATACATTTTTACCATGATTATACCTAGAGATTTCCCTGGCACAAACAATGCAACTCTACTTAGTGACTTTCTTCTGATACTTTTATCAATATATATCTTATGAGTGGCATTATATCAATGTGACACATTTGAAAATATATAAACAATAATACCAAACTGAATTGATGTTATTATTATGTCAAACACTATTAACCACATGTCATTTGTGTTAGGAAAATCTCTAGGTATAATCATGATACTGTATTGAAAGTATGTTAAAAATCTACCAAATTTAGCAGGAAAATCAAGTGGCTGTAAGGGTGGGTCTCGCTATCCGCACATAAGGATTCAGTTAATGTATGAATAACAATAATGTGTGATTTGATAATTTTTATCCTTATGGAAAATTACATAACAGCATGAATTATGTGACAAATGCTCAGTTGTACAATCGCATCCTTTAATTTGAGACCAATTTCAACAAAAATATCCTTGGAATTCCTATACAATATGACAAGACTGTCAACCTTAAGTTGGTCCCAAATTAATGCTCATGACTGTACATATTAACCGCACCCCACAAAGTATTAAAGTAATTAAAACTTTCTTATGCCAAACATTGATTTTTGCAAACATTTTTTTTTCTATAATAATAATGGAATATAGATAGAATAGATTTAAAAAAACATTGCATATTTAAATTATTTTAATTTGACTTATAAAAATTACTGTTTAATTACTAAAGATAAACAAAAGATGCTTACTGACCATAAAGTTCTACAAAACCAACACATTTCAATGGGTTGAAGAAGAACATGTTGTTGTGAGGCGGTTCCCTCTGGCTGACCGCCTTCACTACTTCCTGTCCGATGACACCACCAACGACAGCAGCTGCCCCAGAAACAGTGCCAAAGACATTAGTTAGCAGATTGTCAGGTATAAAAGTAGGCGGTAGAGTAAGCTCCTTTATCAGTTCATTGCGCATTCGCAACAATATTTCAGTGTCTGCTGTCCTTTTAGCTGGATCAGGGTTTCTGCTGTACTCATCCCTGAAGCGTGAGAGAATCTTCATTACGAAGTAGGAAGGGTCACCGCGGCGCAGCCTTGAACGCAGCTCGGGTTTCGACCAATCGGCTGACAGCGCATTTTGCAGTGGCACGTAGATAGCCCGACGTTTAACAGTGATAGACACAGTCTCCCTAGCATTTTTTTCTTCGTCATCAGGGCCACGCTTCACAGCTTTGTGTTGAACGATTTCTTCAGAGTATTCGTGGTCAACTAAGTCGGCGAACATGTATCCGAACGTGCCCCAAACATCGCCGCACAGGAATTTCTTATTGTTATCGCGGCACACATTGTTGATGCGCTCCAGCTGCTCCTGTTTGAGGCCAGTAGCACAAACGATGTCGAATGTAGCGAAGAAGCTGTCTGGCAGCTCATCAACCCCTTTTGTTTCCGGTGTAATCTCTACCATGGGATTCAAAGCTCGGGCTCTCGTTAATGACGCTTCGGCTCGATTTTCCCCAATTTTATCTGGCGGTGTAAGAAACTGGGAGTACAAGTCAACTTCCTTTAGTTTCTCATTATCTTGTAAACATACACTTTTGACCCCAGAGAGAATAATGTTCTTTGCTGTTTCGGCGCCCAAGCCGGATAGTCCGATGATCAAGACCTTTGAAGCACGTAGTCGTTTCTGAGATTCCAATCCCCATAAGCGAATTTGGCGATCGTATTGCTCAGCCTCAGCCTCCGACAACTCAACTTCGTTATTTTCAACCATTTTCACAGATTATTAGTAAATTTATATTGAAGCGTACACAACACGTATAAGATGAGACCGTTCGGTTTTTTGACAGTTCTCCACGCCGCTAATACCATAGACAAGATAGAAATGTGACGCATCGCCATTTTGAATAGTGTTGTACACTAACATTTTTGTTTTTTTTTCTAAATTTTAAATATCGATTTCGTGTTGCCCCGTGAAATGTAATAGTTACGTTCTATAGTTACGAAAAAATAAGTTATTTCCGGTTAAAACTTTCGAAATCCGCGAAGACCGCCTATTGTCTACCTGAATTTTATTTTTATTTTTGTAATGTCACTGTACTGTTTTTGGTAATCAATAAAGAATATTTGTATTGTATTGTATTGAAATCCAAGCCCATTTTTCCTTACTTAACCTTTCTTTAAAACTTTTCAGTCTACTGCACAATTCCCTGAAACGGAAACTACGCTTCGCGAAGAAATGGCCAATGCCTCTCAGATGGGCGAGATGCGATCACGCTTAGCAGCTGAAACTGCTGAAAGGGCACAACTAATTACTGCTCTCTTACCAGCTGCACAAGACGCTGCAGGACATGATTTGCAAGTTGTTTTATTAATAATAATAGCATAATTTAATCACTCGGGAACCACTGTGACGGTTTTATATTATCAGATCGCTTACTATGTAGGTATCTCTCTAAAATCAGATGAGAAGAGAAGCATTTTCCTGCTAACACAGACATATTATAGGACTTTTCACACTTTAGCGACTAAAAGGCCTTCTACACGGTCGGGACCAACCGCCAACCATCGTGTCCTTGGTAGGGTTGATTTAAAAATGGACAGTGTAGTAATCGGTTGACCCAACCGATATTTGGTTGATGTCAACGGCCTTGGTCGCGAGCGCATTGTCCGTGGTCGGCCCCAACCGTATGTAATGCCCGTTTCACACGAGGGCAGAACAGTCGGGCAGGACAGTAGACAGTACAGTACTGCTGCAATCTGAACGCACACGCCGGGACAGAACAGTACTGTCTTGACAGTATCCTAGGCAGAACAGTTAATAGCTCGCCGGTCTATTTTTTCGGGGCAGTTTGCTTCCCCCACCACCTTTCTCGCTCGTCTGTCTTGTGGCTGGACTTGTGTGAACGCGAAGGCAGTGCAGTGCAAAGGACAGGACACATATGTCAAACTTCGTGATCGCGCATGAATGTGTCTTGTCGTTGTATTACCGAACTGATGAGGTGCAACAAAACTCCATAACTTTCGCGCGTCATACGCATAATCAATCTAAACTCTTTGGGATCTGCAATCCTTATTTCCTCTAACTAAAACTTGAACCGAACAACCAAGCTCTGGTCTGACCCAAAGCTTTTCTTTCCTATTTATTTCACTCTCTACAATTTCAATTAGCTCATCCAGAGCTATTTTTGCAGCATTTTTTAGTAAGTGGCGTAAATGTTGCCGTTGTCGGCGTCGACTTTCCATCGCTATTTCACTCGGACTGTCCTACTCTTTCGCTCTACATTTGAACGCCACTGCCCTTCCAAACTGTTCTGTCCTACTGTCCTGCCCGACTGTTCTGCCCTCGTGTGAAAGGGGCATCACGCAGTCGGCCGACGCGAGCGACACGACGGTCGGCGGTTGGTCCCGACCGTGTAGAAGGGGTTTAAATCAAATATAGTTGGTTTAGTCGCCGTCGCCGCTGCGGCCGCTACGGCGACGGCGCCGGCGCCTAATTCAACTATGTTTGATTTAGTCGCCGTCGCGTAGCGTCGCCGGTCGCCTTACCAGTGCGGCCCCGGCCTTAGTCACTTACTTATAAATTATAATAAAGTAATTCAAATCAAAACTAACATTAACTAAAATGTAAAGACAGCGTTTTCTCATATTATGGTGATGCGAATCTATTGAGATAGATAATAATCTAGATATACTCAGGTAATAGTGATTTAATTGCTAAACGAATCATTTAAAGCGGGATTTTCAATGCTACAAGCAAAATCATCAGAGTAGCAAACCAATACATCGGGGGCCTTAATTAATCCATCATATCATAACTAAGTGGTTCGACAGCCTCGCAATCTATAGTACTCGGATGGATGACTTTACTCGTAATGCAAAAACGCAGCTCTGAACAGCCGTTAATTTCTCGTAGGAAAGAGATGCTAAGCCGTTACAAGGAAGTGGTGATGCTAAACGAGGAGTTGTTATTGAACTGCCACGTGCGGCGCTCCACGCAGGAACACGCCGTGGCCTCACTGAAAGCCCTGCACACGATATTGCAACAAGCCGCGAGACTCAGAGGTTTGAAGACTTTAGATGCCTTCTGTGTCCTCCTATCCGGGCAGCTCAGCCCCGGCCCCAGCCTTTGATAGGAGTAGAGCGAACGATGTCTTTTTGGACACGTTTTGTACCCCCAACAGTACGCTTCTTAAAAACATCTATCAAAATTGCTTTTTGCGCCCCTTGCCACAAGATTTTGGCACCCCTCACTAGTTGGCGCCTAGGCAGCCGCTTCACTCGCTCTACCCACGAGCGGGCTCTGGGTCAGCTGGTATATTTTAATCACATTTTATATGAGTTGGCCGGACCAGAAGACGCATGACGCATCTTGTGTGACCTTTATACTTAGCTGTTTTATGCCAGCTTTATTTCGCATTTTCACCCCGTTGAAGAATAAAAAATAGGCGGGTGCGGTTAAGAATTGCGACCCGGAATTAATGACGAAAATCTACGAGCTGATAATTCAAATACTCATGTAATTGCCATAGGGGTTTGAATTATTGTCGTTCATTCGGGGACGACTAATACGAAGTCGTACACTAACCGCACCCAAAATAGTTAAGTACATATTTGTAATTTAAAACTTAATAGTACATATAACAGTCCTCGACTGGCCGAAATTAATATTGGACGAGGGATATTTAATGATTGGGATGTCATAAAATGGCACCTTCACTTTTTTACACGCTTTATATTAGTTTATATTTTATTTCCAAACAAGTAAAATATAACGATGGAAGCCCCTGAAAAGCTTGTTTCTGTATGAGAATGGATATGTCTCAGGTACAAACATTCGTATTTTTCATACAACTTTCTGCCCGCGCCTTGCTCCCGGGGCCTCTGTCTAGTTTAGGTAGATTACTAACGACAACTAGGTATCCTATCCGGTCGTCAGTTCTAATGGCATTTTTGTTTTTAATTTTCTGCAAGCAAGGCCAGAGCTAAAGCCAAGTTTAGACCTGCAAGAAAAATCGTGCAAGTTGATTTACATTGCGCGGCCGCAAAGCAAACTAGTTTGAAGTGGGCAATCGAACGCTGTATATCAATACACGCCACACACTGTATAGCTGTGTGTATGTAAAGCAACTTGCGCGATTTTTCTTGCTAGTCTAAACGGGCATGTGAATTTTCTTACAGTTGGAAAATACAGCAAAGCAGTGGTGGCGGCAAGTCGAAAAGCCGTGAAAGATGACAACTCTGAAGCACTAATAAAGACCCTACAAATGGGTGACTGTTAAATAATTATTTATTATTGTACTTAAAAACTTTATTTATTCGCTAATATTGTACTATAATCAGTCATTATTGATATTAAAAAATGATGTCAACAATA
This sequence comes from Archips crataeganus, assembly GCA_947859365.1. Classification (NCBI taxonomy): domain Eukaryota; kingdom Metazoa; phylum Arthropoda; class Insecta; order Lepidoptera; family Tortricidae; genus Archips; species Archips crataeganus. Next base: position 14,192,236 of record OX402062.1, read on the forward strand.
TTTTATGATTATCAAAGTCCTGTTTTGAAGCAGATCACATTAAATTGTCAATTCGTGTCAATGCAAAAAAAAATTAACCATTTATAATGAATACTTAAAAATGTTGAGTTCAAGTTTCTTTGCGGATTTTATGTCAAAAGGAAACGATACCTATAAATGATACAAACGAAACTAAATAAGAATAGGATTAAATTAGGTCAAATACAACGATAATTATAATAATAATAACATCGCAGGGCGGCTTGTGGCGAGCTGTTGGTGCGTAGCGACACCACGAACCCGAGACCTCCAGGGGTACACATACACACATGCGCTTATACACACACTCACACACAGTTACACACCCACCCCGCCTCTAGTTTGCCTTTGTTGGTCGCCTAGAGTGGAGCGCGAGAGCTAAATGCTCGAAGGATGGATGTGTTTGGCCGAAAGTGGCGAGTTGGCATTTTGAAGTTTAAAGTCCAGGGACACCTCTCCATCCTTAAGGCCTATTTACATGGTACGAGTTTCTCGCCTCGACCATACGATTATCGTAGCTCGAGAAAAAATATAGTATCATGTAATCCACACGTACGATATCGCACGAGAAGGGGCGATAATCGCCTCGGCTTTAATGATTGAATGTCTCCGTGTAAACAAAATTTGAATACGAGAATCGTATTTCGAGTTCATGTGCTTTTCAGTCGCCGTCATGTCATGAATGCATCGTATGACATCGCATGCGTATAAAAAAAAAAAACAAGCTCAATACTAAGTGCAAGGCTACTTTTTCTCCCGAAAAATGCAAAAATCCCGTGGGATAGAAATAAGTGAATTCAATTTCGGGCCTAATTTTAAAAATTATTTCACCAATAGAAAGCTACAACTACACTATCCGTGATTGAGGCTGTTTTTTCCCTGGTAAAAATTAAAAATTCCCGCGGGATAGAATTAAGTGAACCCAATGGGTGATGGTGATGATGATGGTGATGATAATGATGATGTTGATGATGGTGGTGGTGATGGTGATGATGATGATGATGATGATGATGATGGTGGTGGTGGTGGTGGTGGTGATGGTGGTGGTGGTGGTGGTGATGATGATGATGATGACGACGATGGTGGTGGTGGTGGTGGTGATGATGATGATGCATGTTTGAGAAAAGCTCTACACAAGACTCGGCCACGAACAGGGATTGCCGGCCTCTATCTCTAGTCTAGATGGCCTCGTATAACAATCCCCTATTTCGCGGCCGCTGCAGTAATGTACTATTTGAAATCAGAAACTATTTCAAAAAATCCTCCCTAAATGCATTTCTATGATGCTTTAATTACATGCTAAATTTCAAGTCTCTAGCACTCAACTAACCACGTAAATTATCTGGTAAAACTCGTATTGAAAATCGGATCGAACCGATTCGTGCGATAATCGCATGTTCGTGAAAAAATGTCATACGAGAACGAGTTTAGACAAGTCGAGAAATCGTAAGCAATAATCTCCCTAAAATGCAGGTCCTCGTGTAAACTACATCGCCTGGCGATAATCTCCTTTCGAGTATCGAATGACATAATCGTAGGCGAGTTTTTATTTCTCGCATTAGTGTAAACATTTTAATACGATAATCGCTTGGCGATTATCGCATACGAGAATGTCATACGATATCTCGCCCCAAAACGTGCGAGAAACTCGTACCATGTAAATAGGCCTTTAGCCGTTCACACCAATGTTGCCGCCTTGTTGCCCCGAGCGGGCAATAGTTTGAGGGGCCCATTTAGTGAACGGCGAGTCACCGCCTACCAAAAGTTCAGTTTATGAGATATTGAAATGGTAGGTATCCGTTATCTCACTCCATAGCCCGGTAATCCTGTCCACAACATCCCAACCCCATAGCCAATTCCATGTCACTTCCTACCTGGCAATAGTTTGGCAACTGTGGGGGACTGTCCGCTAGCACATGCTCATGGTGTATTAGGGGATAGACCCCCATAGTTGCGCCCATCTCATTTATATTGTATGGTACCAAAGGCCTCTTCATGTTGGCTTCGGCCCCATGTATGCCTTTCAAATGACCGGGTCCCCATGGGCCCGTGATCGGAAATCCGTACCAACATAATAATAATAATAAACTTTATTCAGTACCATAAATGTATTATACATTTTTGAACCGTATTACAATTCAGTGAGGCGCAAAAGTGTATAGACAATTTTGGACTTGACTAAACTTTAAAACTTATAATATAATATATCAGTTACCAGTTTATTATTAAATTATTTAAGATCTAGACATGAGTGGTGGTCGCAGACCACAATGTCAAGTTGCTAGCAACAGTCATTTCCTCCGAAATTATTTTTGTTAATACATTTGTTCAACTCTACAAGATTCAAGCACGATCTGACATCATCCCGTGTCTTCTTTAAGCTTACTGTCCACGTACACCGCTCGTGATACGCACATCGACATGTTACCCGTATGCCTACATGCATCTTGCGTAGGAGGCGAAACTACACTGACGAGCAAAAATAAAGGGTTGGTTACAAAAATGACGATAACTACGAAACCCGCTGTGATAGCTTCTTCAAGTAAAATGAGTATAGTAAAGAGTTTTATTCTTAACAAGAAAAAGTTTAATTGAGAATAAAACTCTTTACTAAACTCATTTTACTCGAAGAAGGTATCAAAGCGGGTTTTGCAGTTATCGTCATTTTTGTAACCAACCCTTTATTTTTGCTCGTCAGTGTATTTCCACGGTGCGACAACGTAACGTCATGCGTTCGTCGCGCAGCTCGCACGGAATCGTGGACACAGTTTCTCTGTTCACGGACGAAGTAAGCAAACTAAAGAATCGAAACAATAAATAAAACTAGAATCATATAAAAAACTCGGTGGTGTTTTTTTTTAAAATAGATACCTCTATATAAATTTCTAAACCGACCTGAGATTTTTAATCCCGCGGTCTGCTAGCTGCAAAAAGAAAAGCTTTAAATTTCATAACATCAACCTAAGGACGTCTACAGTCGGACATGGGCCGCGTCCAAATAAAAAAAAATCAAAGACAGCATAGTAGTCCATAGAACGCCTTTAAATTTTTGAGAGGATTGCCCTATTCGCCACACTTGGCAGGCGAGTGGGCGAACGCAGAGTGTCAAGTTTTCGTAGCAAGTAAGAAATGCAACTAAATAAATACTGAAAGCCATACACACGTGCTTACGACGAGCATTCACATGTCCAGTATTCCTTATTACATCTAACATCACACAGTAATCTGCCTGGTGGCATAATGCACGTCATCAGCGCTGACATTCAACAGCAGCCTCGGCTCGGAGGCTTTGGGTTCTAGTAGGAGTAGTCTGGCGGCGGCGAGCCTCGCGCATATAGCGAGGGCTTGGGAAGCCGAGGGGGCTCTGATGCTGGGCGCGGACTTGTAGGGGCGGCCGTCGAGTGCCACTATTGCGGCTGCGGTGGCGAGTGCACGAGACAATGTCGTTTCGTCTGAACCTGTACGCTCCACCTAGAAAAGATTTGGGGATTTTTATTAATTTGAAATAATGAACTGAAACAATTACTTTGCTCCCCCGCGACCTGACCTGAGCTGTCGCGGGTGAGCAAAGTAATTGTTTCAGTTCATTAATATGGATCTCCGCAAAGTATCGTCTGTTTCAATAAATTAATTTGAAATACGCTTGCATTTGACTAGCATGCGATTGATTGGAAGTGACGCAAGATGGCGCATGTAAAGTACGACTGAATTATCGGTTTAGATAAATTATGGCGTAAGGAAAAAATTGGCTGAAATTAGAACCGAATCCGAAACTGGTCGTGTCTTTTCGAGTGGTGTTCGGGAGAATTCAGAATCGTGAAGTGGCTCCGCCATCCATATGTTGTTTGTTTTGCGTTTCATCAAGAGGCTTCAACACTCCGTCGGAACTATCCGCTCACCCGGACAAGAGATGTCGCTACTAAACCAAACTTTAACAAGTTTGATATGAAGTATCTTTTTTATTTGTTTTTTTCTTTTTTATTTTTACGTACGTTCAAGCTGTAAAATGGTCGTTAGTTACCTCAGCCGCGACCGCCCGTAGCATCAGGCGCTCCGCGGGCGCCGCGGCGCGTATGGCCCGCACGCTGGCGCTGGCGGCGGCTTCGCCCAGCGCCTGTTGCACCTCGCGCAGCCCCGCGCCGCCGCCTCCGCTCCGCTCCGCTACCTCCAGTTAGTTACCTCAGCCGCGACCGCCCGTAGCATCAGGCGCTCCGCGGGCGCCGCGGCGCGTATGGCCCGCACGCTGGCGCTGGCGGCGGCTTCGCCCAGCGCCTGTTGCACCTCGCGCAGCCCCGCGCCGCCGCCTCCGCTCCGCTCCGCTACCTCCAGTTAGTTACCTCAGCCGCGACCGCCCGTAGCATCAGGCGCTCCGCGGGCGCCGCGGCGCGTATGGCCCGCACGCTGGCGCTGGCGGCGGCTTCGCCCAGCGCCTGTTGCACCTCGCGCAGCCCCGCGCCGCCGCCTCCGCTCCGCTCCGCTACCTCCAGTTAGTTACCTCAGCCGCGACCGCCCGTAGCATCAGGCGCTCCGCGGGCGCCGCGGCGCGTATGGCCCGCACGCTGGCGCTGGCGGCGGCTTCGCCCAGCGCCTGTTGCACCTCGCGCAGCCCCGCGCCGCCACCTCCGCTCCGCTCCGCTAGCTCGAGGGCGCGCGAGCAAAGCGCCAGCGCACGCCGCGCGTCGCCCGACACGGCTGCTACTTTTCTGGAAACAGAACATTGTTTTAATAGCAAAAGTTCTACTGTATGTATTAACGTCGACGGTTGTAATAAATGTAATAATCTAACTTGTATGAACGAGTTCGCGGTACTGTATAGGTAACGCCACGAGAGTTGAGGCGAATGATTACACACACAGCTACATAAAGCACTGATTGCAAAAAAGGTAGTGAATGATTGAAATGAGTGAGTGAATGAAAATGTGAGTTATATGATCTTATGATGATATACTTACGCAATACTATGCATATTATATTATTTCTTTTTTCATATAACCTATTTATGAAATAAAACAATTTGAAACTGGTAAGAAATATTCGCAACAAAAAATCGGTATTTTATAAATATAGCGAAAAATATGCTTATCTGATTTAAATAAAATAGATCAAAATATATTATTTTCTGTTTTGTTTGAACTAGATGTAGGTATTTTCCTAAATTATTCTTTACGAAATAGGTTGAAGAAATTTTTAGTCAATCTTGTAATTCTATGTCGAGTCTGTTGAACTTGCTATCGGTACGAATATTACATGACGCGTTGTTGTGTGCGTGACATCAACTCTGGTGGCGTTACCTATACCGCACAACCGTTCATACAAGATAGAATATTACAACCGTCACCGGTACGCCTCCGATGTGTGTGCGTTTGGAGCTTTAGGGCTTACCGCGCGATGAGTTGCGCGGCGTCAGCGCTGAGGTCGGCTTGCGCGAGTCGCGCGGCCACTATGCGCTGCAGCTGTGTGTGTGTGTACGGCGGGAAGGTCAACCGCGTTAACCCTGTACACACAAATTTGATGAGTGAACAAAGAGTGATCCTTCTGTACGTTAGTACTATTACTTATTCTGTGTTCTAAGTTCAAATTACAATGCATGTTATGAGATTTGTACAGGTCGATTCACAAGAGTTGGCACGAATGGATCGAATGACTGAATAAATAAATAAATAAATATCACGGGACAATTCACATCAATTGACCCAGTCCCAAAGTAAGCTAGGAAAGCTTGTGTTATGGGTACTAGGCAACGGATAAACATACTTATATAGATAGATACATACTTAAATACATATTAAACACCCAAGATCCGAGAACAAACATTCGTATTTTTCATACAAATATCTGCCCCGACACGGGAATCGAACCCGGGACCTCAAGCTTCATAGTCAGGTTCTCTAACCACTGGGCCATCTGGTCGTCAAAATGAATGAATGAATGAATGTATCTATGTGTTACCTATTTGAATACACTTCACACAAATATGAAAAAGTCATGCATCAGTCATTTTCCTACAAAAATGTCAAAGTGACATTGCTTTCGTTCAATCCATTTGTGGCAACTCTTGTGAATCGACCTGTACTATGGTACTTATTGGACACTTTTTGATTCCGAATTCAAAACCCCTCTACTTACCGGAGACTTTAGATTATAAATTTAGATATCCTTAACTTTCTGGTGACTTTTTAAAGATGTAATGGAATGGCGACTTCACGTATCATTTTTGTGAAACAAATACAGGGTTATTTGTAATTCACTAGTATCCTTTTAACCCTAAACTCCTACCACTCAAACAAATGTTTTTTGTTTTACGGCTTTTGTCATAACTTAATATTTATGGTGTAATAACGTTTTGAAAACTTGAGATAACCTCTTATTTTTACGATACTCTGTGTATTTGTATGGGAAAAAAAGTGCTTCATTTTAAAAAGTCGTAGAACAAAAAACATTTGTTTGAGTGATAGGAATTTAGGGTTAAGAGGATGTCAGTGAATTAAAAATAACCCTGTATTACTTACCGAGGCGGGACGCGACCCTGGCCGCCAGTGCGCGCTCGGGTAAGTCCATGGTGTTAGCGACGGCCAGCACGGCGAGGCGCGCCGCATCGTGCGCCGCCCACTCCATTATGCTATACAACACATCTTGCCGCCGCGTACACAAAGCGTCCAACTAAAACAAACAACTAAATATGAGTCAAACTCTCTTATCTAGTTCACTATAATATTAACAATAATAATAATAATAATATTCGGTTAGTTTTTGAGACTTGTCGCTTTATTTGTGAAGCCTTATTCTTATTTCTTGCCTTATATAAAAAAAGCAGTTTAAACCCAGTTTAGACTTGCAAGAACAATCGTGCAAGTTGCTTTACGTTGCAACGCTCGATTGACCGCTTCGAACTCATTTGCTTTATAATTTATTTCAGAGATCGGAATTTTCACGGCAAAATATAAGACTGTCGCAACCAAGCTAGTGCTAGAACCAATTTTTTATCGATATCGATAGTTGTGCAATAGAAGAAAAAAACGGTCCACTAAATAAAAAAAAAACATATTTAATACAGAATTTTAGGTCAGGTTTGTATAAAATTATAAGTATAGAGACAGATGCAATTTCTTCTTTGAAGTCCGCGACAGTACACACAGCAGCACATGACATTTTATTTGGTTTGTGATAGTGATAGGAGTCGATAATCATTAATTTCTCGACATTCTCTGGGAGTAGCCTGTTTCGTTTATCACCTGACCCAAAATTCTGTATTAAATATGTTTTTTATTTAGTGGACCGTGTTTTCTTCTATTGCACAACTATCGATATCAATAAAAAATTGGTTCTAACACTAGCTTGATTGCGACAGTCTTATATTTTGCCTTGAAAATTTCGATCTCTATAATTCAACTTGCACGATTGTTATTGCAAGTCTAAACTGGGCTTATGAGTAACACGAAAACAGTTTTGTGTGATCAGCCAATCTGATAAAGATGGGGGATTAGCTGCAAGTAGCAAAACCGAAAATGGTTATGAAACAACAATGTACAGTACCTCATCGACGAGGAGAACCGTAGGCGTCCGCCGCGGGCCGGGGTTGTTGAACCGCTTCTCTAACAGAGAGCAAGCTTGCTCCCACACCACAGCTTTACCTGCAGATTGGATATATTTGGGTCAATCAACTTTTTTTGTCACTCGTTGCTATAGTGACAGTCTCCTGGACCAAAAGTCATTTGGCAAAATTACACTTGACAAACAACGTTTTACAAAAAAATGTTTCGCCAATTGATCATTTTACTAGTAGTCATTTTACAAATGACTCACTTATTCAAATGATCAACAGTTAAATTTACATTTTATAAATAATTATTTGACAAAATGAACATTTAGCAACTGAGTTATCAGACAAAGCTACTATTGGTCTAAAAACGTTTGGTACAATGTATTATTTGACAAGTGTTTCGTTTAATAATAAATCTAATAATAGATATTGTATGGGTCAAATCTCGTTTTATTACAGCGAGCGAGCGAAGCGAGCGAGCAAGACGGCTCGGAGCGGAAGCGACTCGGATAGGTTAGGTTCAAAGGCTACGCTACGCTCCCGCATTAGCCTTTGGTGTTAGGTATTTTTTTATGACCACCCAAAAAAGTCTTGCTATTTAAAAAGCAGCTGCAATTATTATTAACAGACTAAAAAATGCCTATTTATGAAATAACATTTTGTTAAATGACATTTGGACAAATGCTTAATTTGCAAAACATATCATTTGGTGAAATGGAAAACGGCAATTGACATTTTATTATTTAACACATTTACCAAGTGTAGTGTTTGCTAATTGATCATTTGCTAAGTGAGTTTTTGTAAAATGATACATTTGTCAAATGTCACGTTTGCCAAATGATAACTTGGGGAAACGTTGTTTGTCAAATGATCATTTGTCAATAATTTTTTGGTCAAACATTAGTAAACCATCTAATAAGCATGTTAGTTAATGTGACACAACATTTTCTTCTAATTAAACTGTACTACTTTTGTCCCCTCGCTGACAGGACAGAATAACAACAAGAAATGGGCGGTACAGTGGCTGGGGGGGGGGGGGTATGAAGACATAGGGGGCCGGGGGGGGGGGGGGGTATGAAGACATAGGGGGCCGGGAGAGGAGCGGGCGGGAGGCACACGAGGCGCGCTCGCCGCCCGCACCCTCTCGGCCACTTTGTCGTTATTAAGACCCTGTACCGTGCGGGCGAGGACTCATTGAAACGATCTAGCTATAGTACTGAAGTCTTTAACCTTTCGTATGCCGGAAGTGAAAATAGTCGTGCATTCTAGTCTCAGGGTGAATCAACTTTTTAGTGCCACCCGTTGCTATGGTTACACAAATTTTGTCCCTTGGACAACCTAAGCATTTTTCTATGAAACAGTATGGAGTGTCACTTGGACAACCGGGGACAGAGTAAACAATACAAAACAGTTGATTCACCCCTCAACAGTTTCATATAAATAAAATGATACAGATTTAAAAAAAAAATACAAAAGGAATGCCTTAAATTGGGTATGGATCCGGTACACTGCATACAAAGGGTTGAGGGCAACTGACAAAAAAGTCTTCAAGGTCAACAAGAGCAACTGACAATGGAGAATGCCCTATGGGGATCCTCCTCGACAAGACAACCTTACTTCAACTCATATGCTTATAGAGGCTGATTATCAAAAATAGAAAAAAAAAAATAGTCTATGCAGGTCTAATTACTCACCAGTGAGTTGCTTGTAGATCTGTACATAGGCCTGCCGAGGCTCTGCTATGCGCATGCCATTGACCTCTACCAGCTGGAACTCGGGCAAATCCACTTCGTCCTTCAGGAGCTTCAATGCTGAGCACACTGTGGCTGTCTTGCCTGTGCCAGGCACGCCTGATATATACATGCACCTGGAATGAGGAGTTATGACTGGTGTTTGACTTTGTAACTGGTAAACCTTGATAAAAATCATTGCATTGCTATTGACTAACAAGGCTGTGTACACCATTGGAGCTGACAACTTGAAATTTGCCAGACATAATGCCTTGAGTATTAAGAGCGTTTATTGTTTTTCTCGATTATTCCATAAAAATTGAATGAAAATTAAATATGTGGTCTATAAGAATTGTTCTAATATACAAGTTAATGTGTCTACTGTAATAATTATTCGTGATAGACTTTTATTTTCTTCAAAAACGAACAAATTATTACCTAACGGTTATTAAAGAAAATAAAAGTCTATCACGAATAATTATTGCAGTAGACACATTAACTTATATATTAGAACAATCCTTTTAGGCCACATTTTTAATTTTCATTAATTTTTTATGGAATAATCGAAAAAGTAACAAAAATGCAACGTTGCCAGCTCAGCAGGTATAAACACTCTTAAGCGCGACGCACACATAGGGCGGGAGCGGGCCGGGTCGTTTCCGACCCGTGAGCCGCGCGGTTCGTTGTATTCACACAGCGAGCGGGTCGGGTCAGCGAAGGGCCCGCAGCGGCTATCGATTGGCAGTGTGTTTAAAGATGTCGGGAGAGTCATAATCATAATCATAATCATAGTCAGACACGGACGAGGAATTACTTTATCTACTTATTGTGAGAAATAGAGGCATCCCTTGACAAGAGGCGGCGTGTGCCAAGGCGATGCGATACATAGAGAGCCCATTGCAAGCTCAGTCCGCGCGAGCGCTGTTTGTGAAAACGGACGACGGGCTCGGCGTTAATTTGAATCGAGTACGTTTTGTTAGACCAAAAGTTTAAATACCTACATTTTATGTTTGAAGAACTCAAGATACAATTTGATATGCTTACCCGCTTGTGCCACCCAACAGTTTTGATCTGACAAATGATAATATTTCATCCATCTGGCTCTCCCTTCCAGGTAATGAGTTGTTTTCTTTTAGTATTTCTGAAAATTACAATAAGTTTTAACTAATATACGGATCACTCACGTCTTAAAACGAGTTTAACTCAACATTAATAGTAAAAGTGATAATTATGCTAATGGGACTCTATTATCGCTTAACTAAGTGACATGTTTTTTTTCAGAACTGGTATAATTTAACCTCTCGCCCGGTACCAGGTTATCATTGATTTTTGGGACACCCTGTATATGATTATACAGACAAGAACCAATAAAAAAACAATATAAAATAAAGCTGGGGCTGGTAATCTCAGCCAGTACCTTGATATTCCATGACACATGCTAACCAATGAATGACCTAACCCAAGCAAATACTATTGCTGCTGAAATATTCCAAAGGACACATTATTGTTTAAAATAAAATATAGAATAATCTTACCATCAATATTGTCCACAGAATGAGCCCTCGAATGCAGTGTTGGAGTCAGTTGGCTAGTCAAAATTTTCCTCGTAACACTGCGTTTTGGTGTCCTAGTAGGTGTAGCTTTTGCCCTAGGAGTCCGAGGTGTCCTAGGCGTCTTTGGAGTACTAGGGATAGGTTGAAATTCATCATCACTCTCAGAATTTTTTTTAATTGATTTTCTAGGTGTTCTTTTGACTGGTGAATCTTCTTCCATGTAACTGATTGGATTTTTAGTGACTCTTCCAGAGCGAGTTACTTTTGTTGGTGTCTGCTTGACAGGTGGCATATTTTCATCATGACATATTAAATTTTTCTTCTGTCTTGACCGACTGATGTTTTCATCGTCATCAAAAACTAAAATTTTCTTTGGTGTGTCATCAATACATTTGGAGATAGAAATCTTCCTCTTTGGTGTACCGAGGTGTTGGCGAATAATAAGAGTAGGCAAACCCCCATCAGCGTTTTCTTTTAATTCCATAGACAATAACTCTTCAATACTGTTATTGTTTAACTTCTTAGTACTCTTAGGCGTCTCTACCAGGCTTGTGTTCTTGCTTGTAGGTGTAGCTTTCTTTGGAGAGCCTTTTTCAATCTTGTCAGCAAGAATAGCTCTTTTGAGTAATAATTTTGTACCCTCATTTTTGCTGACACTCCAGTTCTTTGCATCAGATATAGAAACTCGCCTCATCCCTTTTACTAAACTAGTGGGGGTTTTAGGTGTTATTAATTTTTTGCTGGGAGTTTTATTTGGTGTACATAGGTATTGCATAGCAAGCCGCTCTGCTTCTAGGACTGGTTCTATCTGGACCTTCCTTTTGCTTAATGCTGTGAGTCTGTAGCGGCAAATGTAGTGGTAGTTTGATGTGCTATGGATGTGCGTTTCTTTAGTGTGTACAAGTGTTATTTGGCATGTCTTAAAGAAAGTTTCAATGGAGACATCGGTAGAGAAAGGGCGGTGGTCTTCTAAGACCTGCAAGTAACCAAATAGAGAGAGAACAATTTTATTGCCAGTTGTTGGATTCACATAAAAGTATAGCCTAATATGTGAGTGAATCAACTTTTTCTTGCCAACCGGTGCTATGGTTACACAAATTTTGCCTCCTGGACAACATAAGTATTTTTCTATGAAACAGTATGAAGATGTGACTTGGATAACTGGGGACTGAGTAAAAAACAGGAAAGAATTGATTCACCCATGTACACACCACACATTCATTTGGATACTTTTTTTTCATTTCAATGCAAAAATTCTACTTAATTTTTGGGTTCACCATTTATTACTAGTTTGCTTATACTATAAATCCTACTAATACTATAAATACAAATTAGATAAAAGTATTTTCTTTCTTCTAAAGAAGTTTGTATGTGTCTGTGTGCATGCATGCATGTGTGATTTTGTTACTCCTTCACACAAAAACATCTGAACAGATTTGAATGAAATTTGGTATGCAGATAGCTAGACATCTGAAGTAACACATATGGTAATTTTATCTCAATATTCCCACAGGATCCATGGTAAATCCCAAAATCTAGTCTAGATATGAAATTTTGCACAAGTATTTGTCATACAGAGTAAATGAAGACCACAATGCAATTTTAGGGAATTCCTGTGGGAATTAAGTAAAATCCCAAAATTACAATTTTACTGACAGATCTAATGGAAAATAATTGTAATGATACCTTGTGCTTGATAGTTTTCTAGCTCACTATTCAATCCAAATTTAGATAGGCAGCATTAAAAAAAAAGAATACACATTCTTTATCATCATCATTCTTTATCTTTAAGTCTTTCAGAAAAAATATTCTATTTAAACCTTAACTTGCTTACCTCCTTGTCCATAAAGTCAACAGGTTCTATGTTATTAAAGCACCAATTTGGCAGGTCACTTGGTCTTGAATACCATTGAACCTTAGCTCTAAAGGGGTCACTATTACTGGAGATGTCTTCATACAAAGCGACGATTCGGGCAGCATCGCAACCTTCCTCTGTATCAGGCTCTCCTGAATCGGCGTTTGAAATTAAAACGAAGTCACCCACACCAGCTATTAACATTTTAAACTGGAATTTTCTGGAAAAAAGAAATGAACAGGAACAATCAGTACAAAATGAGAAGACTTATAAGATGTATTACAGGCGAAGGGCAGAAATATAACTTGTTTGTTTGGTTATAAAAATCAGTGCACTTACGCATAATAGTTGAAATTACTTGATATATTTTCATCATTATGCAGTTTAGCACTAAGCCAAGTTACGGCAGGCTTAATAACCTTTTTAGGCATTTTATTTAATTGCTTTATATTAGATTTCTGAATTTATAGCAAACATCAACTAAAAATACAACGACACTAACAACGGCAGACAACTGGCTGGCAAGTCTGGCAACGGCAAATACAGCACAAGCACGCACCACACAGCTGTAACACGAGCTGTCAAATTGTTTGTCTTTTTCGCGCCATTCGTAAACATAGAAGATTATCAGCGTTTTATAAACTGTCTTAAACGTACTCGAAAACTAACTACGCTGTTCAAGCTACAATGTTTTAATTTACGGGCCAACAAATTAGGGATCGTGCGCTCACCGCATCATTCAAATCTAATATTCAAAGTTTTTAAACGCGACTCAGATATACAATCATGAAAAAACTAGTTTGTCAAAATTGTCAAATCCAATTTGTCAAAACTGACATGTATGAATGAATGAATTCGCGTTCCAAAAGATTATCTTAAATAATTGTAATTTCTTCTTGGAGCTATTGTTAGACCCAAAACAATTTAAAAATCCAGATTTCAAAATACTAGCAGTGTTATAAAATGGGACAGTAGAATTCGCTATGGACGACACAGAAAGTACGACTACATCGGCCGATGAGAACACTGGCAATTTGTGCGACAACCCTACTCGAGATACGCTTGCTGAGGGCCTACTAGGTCTTTTGAAGCCTACAGTTGACCAGCTAGACGAACGGGTTAGAGCCACAAGGTAAAACTAATCTTTTATAGCTTAAAATAATGTACTTAGATAGGTGTGACGTGGGTTTTATTTCAATGTTTTTTAACCCATGGTTAAAAATATCTGTCTCAAAATCGTGCGATTTATATCACAAATGTCTTTTACAGGATATCTCAGTTAGAATTAAGGCAGCAGATTGATTCATTGAATGAAGAACTACAGAAAGTAAGAGAAGCTCTGAACAATCATCCAGACTTGGACCCTTATGTGAAAAAACTTATTGCTTGCAAGCACAAAGTCACTGTAGTCCTTAATGTCCTACAAGCTTCTCAAGTAAGACCAAACAAGTAGTAAACTGCCAATAATATACAGTAATCAATCAATAAAAAAAATGTTTAATGTGATGTATATCTACTGTACTTTTTTTTTAAATTGTTTATTATATTTTCAGGATAGATTGAATGATATAAGACGCATGGTCATCAAAGAAAAAGGTGTTCTGTCTATATCAGAATCCCAGTTGCAAAACCCCATAGACAGACCAAGTGGCAGCGGAATAGTCTCTGAAAAAGGAAGCATCAACTAACCATGGAGACTCCATATCAAAACCACATTGACAAGGCTGAATTTGACCATGTGTATGAACCCGCTGAAGATAGCTTTCTTCTCATAGATGCCTTGGAAAAAGATCTAGAGTATTTGAGATTGAAAAATCCAACTTTTTGCCTAGAAGTTGGTTCAGGCAGTGGCGTGGTTATCACAGCATTTGGCATGGCATTTCCAAAAACATTTTGTATGAGCACTGATATTAACTTTAAGGCTTGTGCACTGTCACAGAATACGGCTACACATAACAATGTAATACTTGAAGCTATCAATATGGATTTATGTGGATGTTTTCTTGATGAAAAGTTTGATGTTATTATTTTCAACCCGCCATATGTTGTGACCGATTCTGATGAGTGCGGAGGAACCGATATAAGTGCTAGTTGGGCAGGAGGAATCAACGGAAGGGAAGTTACGGACAGACTACTCAACACAATACCAAGGAAACTAGCCCCTGATGGCACTTTCTACCTTCTGTTGATAGAAGAAAACATTCCACAAGAAGTTATCAATATTATGTCCAATTATGGATATAAGTCAGAAGTTGTAATTAAGAGGAGAGTTAGAAACGAGCAGCAATTAGTATTGAAGTTTTATATGTAATAATATTGTATAATATACAAAAGAACATTGTTCAGTTATATACATATAAGATAACATCTGTTAAGCAATAAATACTATTTTATATTAATTCTTGAGATTTTTCTTCACTGCTTCCCCAAACTCTTTGGCTCCTTGTTCGTTTTCAGCATAGCCAGGCAGTGTGTTGCAAAGCTTGACCCAACGTTGGATGTTGGGGAATGGGGCGATGTCCCAGCCCACAGCCTAAGAAAGTGAATATTTTAATTCACAGACGAAACCACCTTAAGATAATTAAAAGAAATGAACTTGTCTATAATGGTTCTTACCAGAATACTAGACATTGATGCATAAATGGATGTATCTGCAATGGTGAGGCTATCCCCTGCCACCCACTTACTGTTTTTTAGGAACTCTTCTAGGAAGCCAAGGGTGACATTAAGGTCATTCTTGAGAGACTCTTTGATTTCTGTCTCCCCTAGAAATAGAATCGGGAACTAAAAAAAAAAAATTAAATATTTTTACTTTTCAATATTCCAATTTTAACTAAATACTGATAATTAGATTACTTTCAACCTTTTATTTAAGTAGTAGTGGCGGTGTTTAATCCTTGTTTGTCAGTTAAGTCTATGATTCATAAAAATCAAATTATAATACATATAACAATAAGACTGTTTCTTTCTAAATAAATAAATAAATTTGATCCACTTCCTCTGGTCGGGTTGACATTAAATTTAGTATAGATAGGTAGGGTAGAGTGGATGAACTTATTACATGTCACCAAAAAAGAGAATATTCTAAAAAAAAATACTTTACTTACACAAATAGCTCTAATTTTCACGTACAAAGAGGAGCTATCGAAGTGCAATCTCTGATTTACAATGGCGCGACGTTTCAAATCTTTTGGATAAAGTTCATCATCCTTTCCATACTTATCTGCCAAATAGCAAGCGATCGCGCGGCTCTCCCAAACAACAAAGCCATCATCATCCAAAGTCGGCACACAGTGCTGAGGATTAATTTTTAAGAAATCTTCTTTAAGCTGTTCTTTTTGAAATAAATTAACTATTTTGATTTCCACCGGGACACCGATTGCTCTGGCCGCAAGTAGAGCGCCTCGACACGGTCCGCTCATTGGGAAGTAATAAAGAACTATTTTGGATGCCATTGCAAATTGAAGTCCACTAACGTTAAGCACGTGAGAGTTATCAAACGGATAGTGAACAAAGTGAAAGGATGGAATGAGATATAGGTAGGTACCTATTTGCTATTCTGTTCGAGAAGAGTCGAGTCGGCCACGAGTGCGTGCGTGGCGAGTAGTTTATTGTACTCACTCACACATCTTCGTTCTTCGTTACATGTTTATCAACGAACTTTTAGTATATTATATATTTATGTTATATAGAGAAGTGTGTTATGTTATATTAAATTACAGTACTTTAAGTCATACATAGCATCTTTGTCATTCTCACCAAGTACGCCGCAGTCCATTTCATACACTCAAGCAACTATTCAAACTAAAAGGCCTTCTACACGGTCGGGACCAACCGCTAACCATCGTGTCCTTGGTCGGGTTGATTTAAAAATGGACAGTGTAGAAATCGGTTGACCCGACCGATATTTGGTTGATGTCATCGGCCTTGGTCGCGAGTGCATTGTCCGTGGTCGGCCCCAACCGTATGGAACGCTGTCGGCCGACGCGAGCGACACGACGGTCGGCGGTTGGACCCGACCGTGTAGAAGGGGTTTAATCGCGAAGTGTTGTACACGCTTTAAACTATTTGAGTTTATATTAATAACGGCTATTTCATATCAGTCTGTGGTTCAAATCCAATCCTTCTGTCGGGTCCAAGCCATAATCTCCAAAAAAAAAATCCTTCTGTCATTTGAGTAAATTGTTTTGATTTTTTCGGCGTTTGTTTTGTTTTGGTTTTGTCATTATTTTAAATTATTTCATTGTTTAAACCAGGCCAAATTACAGCTATGGAATATGATAATAAATGTAACCAATGTAGGCTATGTTTAAGTGCGGACGCATTAACTAGTATTTTTCAGAAACGTGGTGAAGTAATGCTATCAACAGAAATAATGTCCCTAGCAAAAGTAAAGGTGAGGATTAATTTTCTTACTTACTAGCTTTTGCCCGCGACTCCGTCCGCGTGGAATTAGTAATTTGGGCAGCTTATTTTTTTATCCAATTTCCTTTTTCATCAATTATGGATCTCCTTAGATCCTTCCGGAAGAAGTGAAACTTCATAATAAACCAACCCGCTCCTAACCCGCCCCCAACTCGCTCTCAACCCGCTCCCAACCCGCCCCCAACTCGCTCTCAACCCGCTCCCAACTCGCCCCCCCACCCGCTCTCAAGCCGCCCCCAACTCGCCCCCCACCCGCTCCCAACCCGCCCTATCTAACTGGGCTATCTAACACTGAAAAAATTTTTCAAATCGGAGCACTAGTTCCCGAGATATAGAGGTATACTTCAAAAATCCCCGATTTCGAAACATTCTTCCGCTCCGCTCCGCTGCTATTGGTGTTAGCGTGATAATATATAGCCTATAGCCTTCCTCGATAAATGGGCTAACTAACACTGAAAGAATTTTTCAAATCGGAGCAGTAGTTCCTGAGATTAGCGCGTTCAAACAAACAAACAAACAAACTCTTCAGCTTTATATATTAGTATAGATTACATTCCATTTATCGGTAAAAAAAACTTTTGAATGCCATCTTTGATTGCAGATTATTCCGGACGATGGCTTACCAAACAAAGTGTGTTTGGCGTGTATACGCAAAATAGATAATTGCAGCAATTTTGTAAAACAGTGTGAAAGTTCAGATTCATATCTTAGAGGAATCATCACTAAGAATATAAATAAAAATTGTAATGACCAAATGATCACTAAAAATATTGATACCAAGGATGAGTTTGAGGAAGATACTGATATTTTTGATGACTTTTCTGTTGAAACTTCAATTTTACCTGAAATTATATTAAAAACTGAAAATGACGAAATGGGTTTGCAAATAAAAAGTAAGAAATCAAGGAAAGCACAGAAAGAGCAATGCTCCACTTGTGGAAAGGTTTTGTCTTCTAAGTCGGTATAATTATTTAAATTTTAATAAATTATCTGCAAGTTCATGATTTCCATAATAAGTATGTAATGTGATATTTCCAGGTTTAGGTTGAAAATGCATCTGCGAATACACACTGGTGAAAAGCCCTTTGCATGTCCGCACTGTGGCAAGAACTTTTCTCTGTCACAAAATTTGAAAGTACATCTCCGGACACATACTGTAAGTGTAAAGAAAAGGTTATTTGGAGTTGATTAGAAGTCATATTGAATTACAAGTTGAATAAATTACAATTATTCTGTGTATTTCCAGGGAGAAAAACCCCTAGAGTGCACGGTATGTGGATTATTGTTTGCGCATTCGTCAGGACTGCTAGCACATCAGAGGAAGCACTCGGGCCAGTTGCCATACCCTTGCACTTTATGCTCTCGCAGGTTCCGCACAGTTGGACATTTGCAGTATCACATAAGGTAATTAATCAAGAGATTACAATAATGTTATAAACATATTAGGCAGCCGTATTGTTCTGTTTTAGAAATAAAAATATAAATATTTTTATTGCACATCATGTTTCCTATTCAATCATTTGCAAGATACATTGTTAGTCATTCCAACATTTATTTTGAGGTTTGTGTTTTGTTTATCATTATTATTGGTTTTGACTGTTAACTTGCATGTGTTGAAAATAAATAAATAAATTCCATACAACTAACAAAATATAAGTGAAATGAAAACACAAGTGAAGTGATATGCATGCATCAGCTCAATGAGCGGCTAGTGTATTATTTTAAATAATAATTATAATAATAATAGTATTTTAGTGCTCTCAGAACTTTCTCCTTACCGTGCCTCTCTCTAACTCCAAATTCTATGTCTATTCTTATACTGTCCAGGCTATTCGGTTGTGGAATGCCTTGCCGATTGACTTACGACGGGCAAAATCTCTGTCAATCTTTAAATCAATGCTTAAGGTGTACTATCTGTCTTCTTGTAATAATTAGCTTTGTTATAGTTTATTTATTTATATGTGGCTGTTTGTCCCAATGCTTATATTTGTTTTAGACGTGTACTTATTATATGTACAATATATGTATGAAAAACCAATAACAACAACCAATAGCAACCAATGGGACGAGCTAGCCGAAAATCGTGGCAAGTGGCGACAACTTGTTCACAAAGGCCAATCAAGGCATGACGATGCCTGGTTTGAGTTGCTGAGGGAAAAACGCATAAAGCGCCACAACCGGGCCACCAACCCTCGACCATCTGGGGCTGCGTACACTTGTCGCGAGTGCGGCCGAGGGATCTTATCCCGTATCGGTCTTTTTAGCCACGAGCAGAAGTGTCGCCAGGGTGCTACTTAAATCATCTGTCACAGATGTAAAGGCCTATTATTATTATATGTATGAGTAGATGTATAATTTTTGTTGTGTTTTAATTTTCTGTTCCACTGTTGATGCACCATCTGCTGTAAACTAGTCCTTCTTTCTTTCTGGTAAAGGGTTGCCTGGAAGAGATCGCTTTTAAGCGATAAGGCCGCCTATTGCTTACCTTGTAACTTACTCTCTGTGTACCTGTTTTCTGTATTGCTTACTATTCTTGGTGTACAATAAATATTGTATTGGTGGTATTGTATTGTATTTTACTATAGCTAACAGCCATTTTTATTTAAATAAACAACCGCTTTAGCCTAGTTGGTAGTGACCCTGCCTACGAAGCAAGAGGTCCTGGGTTCGAATCCCGGTAAGGGCATTTATAATATTTGTTCCTGAGTTATGGATGTTTTCTATGTATTTAAGTATTTATTTATCTATATAAGTATGTTTATCGTCGTCTAGTACCCATAGCTTTGCTTAGTTTGGGACTAGTTTGATTTGTGCAAGATTGTCCCCTAATATTTATTTTTATTTATTTTATTTAAATGCTCTTTCCACGCATAATGTCCCAGTAACTATAAAGATCACTTTTATTTTTGCACATCTGATAGCTATAACAGCTAATTGCACAATACAGCTGCCATTGTGCAATTAGCTGTTGCCTGCAACTTTCTCTGCATCCAGGCAGACATGTGGACTGTCCCAGGAAAAAAGTAGCCTTATGTTAATCTGGGATAGTGTAGCATTCTGTTGCACAGAACCAATTTAATTTTTTTTTGTTAGTAGTTCCAGTAATTACCTACTACTACATACAAACAAACGCACTAGTTAAGCTTTTTAGTGTACTTAGTTGGTATTAATAAAAACAAAAAAATTTTATCTTATTTTTTTTTCTACAGGAGACACACGGGCGAAACGAGTTTTGAATGCGACTCATGTTCGCGAGCTTTCATAACTCGAACTGAGCTGAAGCAGCACATTTTGTCCCACACCGGAGAGAAGCCCCACGTCTGTTGCGTTTGCGGCGCCCGCTTCGCTCGCGCTTCGAACCTGAGAAGACATGTGAAGCATCAACATAATGGAGACAAACCTTATACTTGCACCATATGCTCTCATAAATTTGCACAAAAATCGGACTTTGAAAGGCATAAAAGAAAACATGATAAGATTGATAAGCCAAACTTAAACTAAGTTTTATTGTATTATTGTTATTATGTGAATAAATAAATGAATTTTAATGTTTGCAAATAATGAAAACTGGTTTTTTTATTTCAAAACTTTTGTGATTTTATATAAGTATGGATTTTTACTTATGGGTCGGATGAGGAATGTCCCCTATTGGGTCGTCTGGTCTCCATCACTGGGAGACTGATATCTAGAATAATAAGTTTAATTCTAAACGATTTATGCACTGCCCCTGGTAACTTTGAAAGGGATGTATACTGCTGGGTCTGCTGGCACTTCACTTGGCGTATTTCACGAAATAGTTGCGTGTGCGAGAGAGGAGCACTATGCCGATTCTAGCGTGAAAGACGGAGACGGCAATAGCGCAACGCGAACACGCAACGCCATGTGAAGTGCCACCATACAGTTGTGATGTGAGGGTTGTATGGCTATGATTTTGCCGCGCACGGCTAAATAGTATGAAAACCCTCAGAGTTGGAGGTCATCCATCAATTACATCCAAAGAGTATTGTTTGATAACGTCACACCAATTTCGATAATTTTGTGTCATTATTTATGACTCCTTTCTTGTTATGAATGTTATTCTATAAGTTTCCAAAAAAGTATTGTCGTGGCAAATCTCTTTGATACCGAACACGTTCAAAATGTAAAAAAAAAATAATTAAAGCATAAATGTGTAGGGATGTACTTCCGGTTAAATTTACGGCAACTTTTATTAAAAATTCGAATTCTTTCCAATTTCTTTCGAAAATAAACTTTTTTTTGATAAAATCATTAAAGTGGCCAAAAATTATTATACTAGAAAACACAATTATTGGTTCAATTCAATTTTGAAAAAGGTTAAAATTTGTATTGCCATATTTAAAAATGGCTCACGCTCGCTACTGCAGACATACTGACAACATCATGAATTTCGATTTCGAATTTGAGATGTTCGTTAACCGCTTCTTTGTCGGAGTCGTATCAGCGGTGTGATTTACCAGCTATTTCTGTGATTTCTTTGTTTCCTAAAGCCTTATTGAAGTAATTATTGATATACAATTACTATTACTATTGTAGTGAGTAAAACTGACGGTACATGTGTGTTTTTACAGTGAGTGTTCTTAGTCGACGATTTGAGATATAAATAACTTTCACCATGTCGAGAGAAATTTATTATTCAGACAAATATTATGACGAGGACCACGAATACAGGTATATCCTATCTCAGATTATTTTAGTATAATGTATTGCATTATTATAAGATTATAACATAACCTAGTATTCGAAAGTTTCATTTGGTATACTAAAAAGTAAAATTTATTTTCATTCCGTTTGTTAATAGTATCTCTAGCTAATTAATATCTGAAACTTACTTTTTTTGAACGAAGTATCACAAAATCAAACTATTTGGTACAGCACATTATATAAAGGAGTCGTATCGTTAACTAATTATTCCATATTGTTCAGGCACGTGGTATTACCTAAGGAAATGGTTAAATTGGTTCCTAAGAACCATTTGATGTCGGAACAAGAGTGGCGCGGCATTGGTGTGCAGCAGAGCCAGGGCTGGGTACATTACATGACGCACCAACCAGGTAAGAGGCTAGATTCATTTTTATTTTGAAGTTTTTATTGTTTACCCTTTTTTCACTGTTTTTGTGGCTCAATGTTTTTTTATTCAAATCCAATTTCTGCCCTCAATATTTTTTTCAACTTAATGTAGCTGAGGTCTGACCCTAAGCTTCCTAAATTTTAATTTTGTGATCACAAGGTTGTTCAGTACAGTAAAGTTGTTTATATAATTCAACACACGGGCTGCATGTATGAAATATCAGTGTTTGATTCTGAAGTCTTTAATTTTTAGCCTTTTATATACTACAAAGACCTTTGCACTCTTATGCCTTGTTCCATACACCGTGAAATTTTATTGGTTGTTTTCCCGAAACAAGGTGATTTAGTATCGATTGTACAATCAATTTATAATTACTATTTTGACTAGAGTCAAAAATCCAATTGTGAAAAACGAAAGTCGAAAATGACCGCAAACCAATAGTAATGCTTCGTTGGTACCTAACCTATCGTACAATCATATGCTACTTGTACCAACAAAGCGTTACTATTGCTTTGCGGTCATTTTCGACTTTCGTTTTTCACAATTGGATTTTTGACTCTAGTCAAAATAGTAATTATAAATCGATTGTACAATCGAAACTAAATCACCTTGTTTCGGGAAAACAACCACTAAAATTTCACGGTGTATAATGTTCTAAGCCTGCTTAGGCTGTGTGCGTCTGGTATATAACGGATAACTGTATGGATTAATCACCAGGCTTTTTTTGATCTTTTTTGTTCACGCTACTTTCCAATCTTAACACGTTCCCTGTCCGTGCCTTAATGTAGAATCTTATTACAATGGAATAAGAGCTATTGTGCCCCACGTATGGGTAACTGCACTGTAAACATGTTAATATGTATGTATACCAAATTTCAATTCTATCCAACCACTGTGAAATGGGTTTGATTTGTGATTTGACCTAAACATACATTGCTTGTTAAATAAAATAAACAAAAACATAGTCACTACCGAGAAACTATTCTCCTAGTTGTACTTCACTAATGTTGAATGTGGTTTAGCCCTGATCCATTTCTCAAGAAATTAATTTGTCACAACAACATAACTCAATCTGGCATCTTTTGTTTTTCAGAGCCTCACATCTTGCTGTTTCGACGAAAGAAGACAACACCACCTGAAAAGAAATGAACATTCACTTAGTTTACTTCTGTATAGACTTATAAACAATTATAGTTTGTAGTTATTATGGCCCATAACCATATCATAACCATTACCTTTGAGAAATATTCTTACATTTGTTACTACAACCTAGGACTTATATGTTGCACTTTACTAGGAATGTGAAAAGTCATAAGCCAGCAAGCCTTGCTTGCCAGTCACATACAGGTGGAGTTGAAAAAATTTGACACCTTGACTTGTGTAGTTAAAAAAGTATGAAAATTTTCTGCTGTGTGAGAATTGCCCATAGAATTAATTTTATGGACAATTTTTGTGTCACAATGGAACTTATTCCAGTCTGTAATTTTGTTGGTCAAGTACTGGTTATCAGGGTCCAACTTTTTGAACTCTACTCATATATCATTGGTTTAATTGCCTTATGAGGCACCTCACTCAGTCACTTATTTTCGATACAGTAACTAGGACTGTATATGATTATAATTTCACTTTCTTGGTAATTTGCAGCAACTAAGTTAGAAAGATAATTATGATGTGATAGAGATATTAACCCACTTTTTGCATGAGCCTGTATTCTTGGGATAATTTTGTTTGCTTTGTTTTTGGTACACTAGGGATTTTCAGAATCCTAATCAAAATCAAATGATGCAGTTGTACTATTGTAGTAGGTTTGGTATTATGCACCAAAATTATTGGGACTGTACCATTGTGTTGTCTGACACTTTCAAAATGCAGTGGCTGTAAATGTAAAGATGATGGCAGTCTACTACATTTAATCATTATTTTTGCACCCGCCTTATAAGATGAACACATTAAATAAAAGATCTACCAACGCCATTAGGTCCTTCAATTAGCTGGTGTAAAATAATGTTTGTTGATTGAATCTGTTCGAGAGTAGTGCACCCATCATATTAAGTAGACAGATTTAAGTCAATATTAGTTGTCGAAAATAGATTAACCTTTTGACCACCACGCATCCTTTTTGTTAGGAACAAAATTGATTCATATGCGGATGCGGGTAGGTTTAATTTTGTATTACCGTACTGTCGTCTATAGCCGACGCTGGCGTTCAAAAGGTTAAAACTCGCCCAGGGACCACAATAGATGGACTAAGAAATTTAATTGTCCATAATCCATCACTCTTATGTTTTTTTTTCATTCATGTAGATTAAGTTCTTTTATAGTATAAGTTATGGGCCCAACGTTGATCTTCATTCCACATAATATAATTAAGGTCTTAACATTAGTCATTATGTATAAGAATCATTGAACCAACCATAAGTGCTCCTTTACTTACATATTATAAAGATTATGAATTTTCTTATTATTTTGACCGTTTTTGTTGATTTTAGTGTGATAGACTGTGTATAGGTGGCAAACCATATTTTGCGGTGTGGATAAATTTGTAAAACTAGGCAGTAGTTGAAAGTAAGGGCGATTATGTTCGCCGAGGAAGTTGTGTGATGTGGCTGTCCCCCATTTAGGGGCAGAGGTCTGGCGATTTGTGACACGAGAAGCAACTATTACTCTTTGTCAGACTCAAGTCTAAAATGATCAAAATTGGTGTGACGTAATTTATGGGCCCTTACATTCAACTACCCCGTTAGAGACCATATTGTTTGAGGCACTCGGAAACAATCGCTTTCATCACGTCTTTCGTATTTGAGAATAGAAAGAGATGGTGAGTGTGATTGTGAGCGACCGCGCGACACTAGCCTCAGGTCTCATTAATATGCTACAAATTTGCTGTACAGGTAACGCATGTTTTGGTTTGAGGCACTGTTTTGTTTCTTATCCAACTAAAGTACTTGATATTTTCGAGATGAAATGTGTAATAGAGCCACTAACCAGTCTTTCTACTCAACTTGACAAAAAGCGATGTGATATATTTAATGTTGCCCAATAAATAACCTCGCACTGCCAGCCATATTAGATATAATTAAATGCTAAATATTATGTTACTATTAATTTTCATAATGTTGCTCCATAAACACCTCGATTTGGCAGTGATGATATGATCAGCCATTGATTTCTGGTTTAGATTTCTCGTCAGGAATTCAATAACACCAGTGGTGTCATTCTGGTGGTGTTGAGGGGAACTTAACAGCGTGCCATTTCTGTTCCTGTTGGTTTTTTTGTCCCCATTCATGACGCCTCCAATATTTTGCGTTTTACCTAACTACTAACACTAAAATCTTAATTTTTTTGAGCACTTTCTATTCTTGTTAAAAATGGGTTGGTTATTTTAAGTTTGACCTATGATATAAAAATAATCTACAGTAGACTAAAGTGTAAAGATGTATTTTTTTACCTTATTAGCATGTAATAAGGTGTAAAATATGTATATCTTTGTAGCCAACTGTATGTCAATTTGGAATATTATTGACCTCTTTGAATTTGTATATAATTTTAATTATAATTGAATCGGCATCTTAGCACCTGTCAATATTTTCATGTTTTTATGATGGAATTTGTGCTTGTTCATTTGGTATGGTTAATAAATTATTTGGTGCTACGTTACAAATTAACCTTTTATTTAATTCCCCAATGCATCCAGTTTCAAGTATTCCCAAGTAACTATTTCGAACATCTTTTGCTTCCACAACGCTCATTAGTCTAAGTAATTGTGTCCATACTAGACTAATAATATTAGTTCAGCACGCGCATCGCAAGGTCTTTGGCCTTTTGAACGCCAATGTCGGCTATAGCTGACAATACGGTAATACAAAAATAAACCTGCCCACATCCATATAAGAATCAATTTTGTTCGTAACAAAAACAATGTGTGGTGTTCAAAAGGTTAAGATTTGTCACCTCTCTACTACTACTGGGCCCAATTGCATAACAAAGTACAACTAATATTACAAGCGGAACTCTCGCTTCAGTTATATCATATCTGTAGTCTGTGGTTATATTAACTAGAAAGGGAGTTCCGCTTATAATATTACTTGTAGTTTGTTATGCAATTGGGTCCTGATAGTAAAAAATATTGCGCTAGTTTTTCCCACTAGTTCCGTTCGTGGCCCGACTAGTGGGAATCATTACTTCCGTTGAGACGGAGCGGGACTAGCCATGGATTTGAAAGATTTAAAATAATGTGATTAAATGATTCTGCATGTCTCTTTGTCTCTCTGCGAGGAGTCCCTCAATAGAAAAACCCCTTAGACTTGGCAATACAATAATGCCACTGAGGTAAAGTTACCCCATCCCAGCTGAACGTATGGGGTAGCATTGTTTCAAGTGCACAGAGGGATCTTGGCTTAAGAATTTGTAGAAATAAGCTTACAAAAAAAAATCATGAGTCAACATTTCCAAACTATTGTCAATATTAAACACAGAAACATAGGTTAATATCTGAGACATTCATGTCATGAATCAAATTATGATACCTATTTAACTTTCCTTTGGGAGGCCTTTGCTCAGCAGTGGGACAGAATAGGCTAGTAATAATAATAAAATAATAAATTTAACTTTCCATTTTAAAAGTAATTATTGTGGAAGCGTACTTTTGTATGGGATAGCAAATCTGTTAAGTATATTGTTTATAGGTTTGAGCCACTGAATTACAATTATTAAAAAAAAATTAAACCCAGAAGTTGTAATTAAACTTTTATTTTCTTTTTTTCTTAGCACTAGGTGACAATGATAACAATTTAACAGCTTCAGGCTGCGAGAACTCCATTGTTTCCACTTTGATATCATCCGTGGAGACAGTATCCAGCAGGTCTAAGCCCTGCAGCTGCTCTTGTTCCAAACTGTGCAGCATTTGAAACCCTGGTTCTAGAGAAGGTGTGAACGCACCATCCAAAGCTGCCGGGAAATGTAACTCGGGCACCTCTTCAAGCTTCAATTGCGGGGCAATATCACCAACTGCCAATGCTTCACACTGTGATTTTAATTCTATACACCGATTTTTAATCTTAGTGTGGTATCTTACAACTTTGTTCTCATAAAACTCGCCCAGGTGCCCCACATTCAAATCTGCAAAAACTTTCTGAATCACATCTGGAAATCCTGACTTGATTCCGCTGGCTTCTCTCTCTACGACTGTTCTCATTAGCTTGCACATGTTTGTCATGTAGAAATCTAGAGCATCAGTCAGACCAAACAGGGCTGTGTTAGTGCAAGTTGATACTCCAATGTGCCCTAAGGCTAAGGCTGCACACTGGCGCAAAGCTCTCTGATGGCTCTCTGGAGTGAAAGGAAGAATAACTGGACCTTTGCCTAGCGAGAAATCGCAGTATTCTTTTTCAAGGAAGTTTATAGGTGGGATTGCTTCGTGTTCTAGCTTTAGCGGTGGCTCTGGCGGCATCGTCGGTAAACTTAAAGGGTCTAGGCGAGCGCCTTCGAACACTGCATTTTCTGTTTGTTCTAATATTGCTGATAGCTGTCTTGAGTATGAATGTAACATAATAGTATGCGTGATCAGATTTGGTGTTGGTAACTCGATGGGCGACGATTTCACGGAGATCGGTATTTCTGGGATGTTCTGCATGCCTAGTTCGATAATCGGATTGAAGTTCACGGTTTGCAGAGCAGAGTCGTCGCAACCATCGTCTTCGAATTCACCCCAATGTTTTCTTGAGGCCATGGTTGTAAAAATGAGGGAATTGTTTATTTTCCCTTTGGCGTCGCCTCAGTTTTCGTTATGTTCGTTGATTTAGAGTTTATCGAAATACCCTTACTAAGTAAATAATAACACGATTATTATTTTGTAAACTTTCTTTGAACTACTACAGACAGATCAATCAAACAGTGTAAAGCGTCTGTCATTTAACTGTCAGTGTCTTGTCAGTTCATGCTTTTTTTCCTTAAAAAAAAAACGAAGAAAAAAAGCCCATGCAGCAAGATTGAATCAAGGAAAATACATTGAATATTAAATTATGTTACACTCCTCTGAGTGGACTTGTCATGTCCTGCCAGCAACTCATAATATTCCTCCGAAAAGCGTTCACTTGTTTTTTTCATTTACTGGGCACTAAAGTGTTAATTTGTTGCATTAATCTAATATATAAAAATCTCGTGTCATGGTGTTTGTTACCGAACTCCTCCGAAACGGCTTGGCCGATTTTTATGAAACTTTATTCTCTGTATTCGGTAGGTCTGAGAATAGGTCGTAGGCTATTTTTTATCTTCGCAGACGGAGTCGCGGGCAACAGCTAGTATAATAATAAAATTATACTATCTTTTTGCCCCACCGAACAACATTTTAACACAGAAAAAAAAATTATGTACCCTTCGCTAGGTAGAAGAAAAATAGTGTTTTGTTCGCTGCAACGTGTTCATTCCCGTAAATGACGAAGTTTTAATGACGTTGAAATATCAAGTAGGTATCTTCCTTCCGTCACCGATTTAAATTTAGCTTTTTTCATTTGGTCATTAATTAAGTGTTAGAAAATTTTAGTTTTTACAAAAATGTGTTAGTTATTAAGGAAGACTAGTCTTTATTTATTGTTTTTATATTCTTCATTGTCGTGCAGACATAACAAAATGAAGCAAAAGTTAATTTTGACCATCGGATAGTGGTTAGAGAACCTAATTAAGTAGGTAGGTACTAAGTTTGTGGGCCTATCCCCAATCGGCACAAATTTATTTATGAAAGACATATTTTTCTTAAAAATTTGCTTTCGAGTCTTAAGAAAATGGTTAATCTGTATTTAAGTCTATGTCTTTATTTATACAAGTATGAATGTCCTTTGAATATACTCCAATAAAAAAATACAAAAACGACAAGCACAACTTGCTTGCTTGTTGTACTATTACAAGCTTTGCTTAGTTTGAGACTAGGTCAATAGGGATGATGATACCACCAATCAAATCGACGTACTTTTTATGAGCTGTCAAAACACCATTCTCCCATAGTTTTTTTTATGACAATCGTCGTTTCTATGCCAACTTAATGAACTATTTATTTGGAATCTGTTGTAAAATCTTTTAAAATGTAACTTTGGAGTTCATTGAACATTAATCTACTTTTCAGGGCTAGTGTTTTTTTAGGGTTCCGTAAAAACGGGATCCTATTCTTGAGACTTCGCTGTCCGTCGGTCACCAGGCTGTATCTGGGTAAATATTCAGTGTTTTTACGGCGGTTTTTTTGTCATTACCATTTGAGCAGAAATTATTAAAATGGATGATGCTTAGGGTTAACTATTTATGAAAACTTAAGACAGCACCGATGCTGAATCTAGTTTGATGAAATTTCGAGCGATTCGTCCTTCGGTTGTGGTAATAATCGTCGAATGGTAATGACGTTTAACCGCGCGGTCAAAACGCTCGAATATTCACCCAACTCATGAACCGTGATATTTTAAGGGGGCTCCCATAAAACAAACGTGATTTTTTTGCTCGTTTTTGCTCGATATTGATAACGGCAACAGGTAGACGCTTGAAATATTCACAGAATATTTAGTTATATAATCGCTTTAAAAATATATAAATACTTAATTAAATTAAAATAAAACAAACATTTAAGAGGGGCTCCCATACAATAAACGTGTTTTTTTGCCGTTTTTATAAATAATGGTACGGAATCCTTCGTGCGCGAGTCCGACTCGCACTTGGCCGGTTTTTTTACTAGTCGCGTCTTGCAATTATTGCTTTATGGTGTCATCCCGTCGGTGTCAATATTGTCCTATAATTCCTTGTAATTTTAATCTTCTAATCCTACCAATATTATAAACGTAAAGTTTGTATGGATGGATGTGTGGTTGTTTGTTATTCTTTCACGCTAAAACGGTATGACGGATTCTGATGCAATGCACATAGATAGTTTATAACCTGAATTAAGATATATAATACTTTCATCGCGGAAAATTGCATAGTTCCCGCGGGATAGCGACAAACTTATTCTTCGCAGACAGAGTCGCGGGCAACTGCTAGTAATTTAAATGATCAATGATGATGAAAGTCTCGTGTCACGGTGTTTGTGGTCTTCCTTTGTTAGCCTTGCCTCATTTTTGTGTGCAATTGGTAGGTATGAGAATAAAATTGCGATTGAAAAACGGGGGTGTGAAAAATACTTTACGAAAGTATTTTTCACACCCTCAGTTTTTAATCGCAATTTCTATAGGCAGAACAACTTTTGCCGGGCCAGGTAGTATTTATTTATACGTGTATAAATGTTTTGTCTACGACCTTGCTGAAATATTCATTAAAATTCCACATTTTAGGAAACAGCGCAGCGGATGGCGCTTCATTAGGACGGCATTGAACGTTAGTGTTTAGGTAATCGGATGTGACAATTGTTGAGCGCGTAAGGTCATCCATAATTAATGTTAATCATTATTAATACGTGGTATTCTGATCAACGCCATTAAAAACGAGGACGTGTTACATCTGATACCTACTGAAAAAACCTGAGAGCCCACGATATCCCACTAATTTAATAAATGTGAAATGTATGTATGGATGGATTTTGACGACCAGGGCCCAATTGCATAACAAGGTATAACTAATATTACAAGCGGAACTCTCGCTTCAGTTATATTAACTAGAAAGGGAGTTCCGCTTGTAATATTAGTTGTACTTTGTTATGCAATTGGGCCCTGATGGCCTGGTGGTTAGAGAACCTGACTACGAAGCTTGAGGTCCCGGGTTCGATCGTGTCCGGGCAGATATTTGTATGCAAAATACGAATGTTTGTTCTCGGGTCTTGGGTCCTTAATATGTATTTAGGTATGTTATCTATCTATATAAGTATGTTTATCAGTTTCCTAGTACCCATAAATAAAACAAGCTTTGCATAGTTTACTTTGGGACTGGGTTAATTCATGTGAACTGTCCCGTGATAATTTATTATTTACTTACTAGCTTTTGCCCGCGACTCCGTCCGCGTGGAATTAGTAATTTGGGCAGCTTATTTTTTTATCCAATTTGCTTTTTCATCAATTATGGCTCTCCTTAGTTCCTCGATATAAAAAAAATACCCGCCCCCGCACCCCCCCAGAGCCCAGAACCCCGCCCCCCCGAAAATCCCCCACACACCCGCGTTCACATTCACCACCGTACTCCCAAGTCAAGCGTGCCTATAGAAGTTTTACTTCAAAAACCCCCGATTTTGAAACATTCTTCCGCTCTGCTCCGCTCCTATTGGTGTTAGCGTGATGATATATAGCCTATGTCCTTTCTCAGGCTCTAGACTATCTGTGTACCAAATTTCATTTAAATCGGTTCAGTAGGTTTTGCGTGAAAGCGAGACAGACAGACAGAGTTACTTTCGTATTTATAATATTAGTTAGGAAGTTAGGATTACTAGCTGACTCCGCAAACGTTGTATTGCCATATATCACCTAGGGGTATAAAAAATAGCCTACGACTTATCCTCAGACCTATCGAATGTAGAGAAAAAAATTGATAAAAATCGGTCACGGCGTTTCGGAGGAGTTCGATAACAAACACCGTGACACGAGATTTTTATAAATTAGACTAGCTGTTGCCCGCGACTCCGTCTGCGCAGAAGAGGGGTATAAAAAATAGCCTACGACCTATTCTCAGACCTACCGAATATAGAGAAAAAAGTTTCATAAAAATCGGTCAAGCCGTGTCGGAGGAGTTCGATAACAAACACCGTGACACGAGATTTTTATATATTAGATTATTCTTTATTAAGTATTATTTATGGATGGTGGATGTAAGACTCAAGTATGCGCGTTCTCCACTAAAAAGGATCCCTTTGTTGTTTCGCCTTGTTTTGATGGTACTCCCCTTGATGCCAAATCGTCTATTGGGATCCTGGGTATCGACATTTCGAGTGATGTTCAGTTTCGTGGTCATTTGGAAGGCAAAGCTAAGTTAGCTTCTAAAAAATTGGGGGTGCTTAATAGAGCGGGACGGTACTTCTCGCCAGCCCATCGCTTACAACTTTATAAGGCGCAGGTTAGGCCGCACATGGTGTACTGCTCTCACCCACTGCTCCACTGCTCTCTCGGCTGGGGCACCCAAGTACCAAATTCTTCCATTTGACCGCATCCAACGTAGAGCTGCTCGATTTGTCGGTAATCAGGCACTCTCTGGCCTACTCGATCCTTTGGCTTTGCGGAGGGATGTGGCGTCTCTCTGTATATTATACCGTATCTATCATGGGGAGTGTTCTGACGAACTGTTCGAATTGCTGCCTGCGGCTAAATTCCACTACCGCACTTCGAGGAACCGTTTGTCTTTCCATCCTCACCATCTTGATGATTGGCATTCTAGTACCGTGCGTTTTAAGTAGTGTCCGACCGAAACACGATTTTTAGCCGAAACCGAAACCGAAACCGAATATTCGGTTTTTTTCTGATTTCGGCCGAAACCGAAACCGAAACCGAAATTTTTGAAGACGTATCATATCAAACAAAATATTCAAAATTACTGTACAGATCGTAAGGAAAAGGTTATTGCAAGGATTTCTTATATGAGAACAGTTACTTTTTTTGTTAAACAAAATAAAAAACGTTTAGTTTTAATGAAAAATGTCTTGGCATAGGTATTATATTATTCAAAACAAACAACCTATTCTTATCACGTCTAAACTAAATTCACAATCCTAATATCAAACGTATTGTTCATTAATCACAGCATAAAATGCAGTAACAAATAAAATAAATAAATATTAGGGGACAATCTTACACAAATCGACCTAGTCCCAAACTAAGCAACATATACAAGTACTATGGGTACTAGACGACGATAAACATACTTATATAGATAAATAAATACTTAAATACATATAAAACATCCATAACTCAGGAACTCAAACTGTATAAAACCGAACTCATCACACAAATAAATGCCCTTACCGGGATTCGAACCCTGGACATCTTGCTTCGTAGGCAGGGTCACTACCAACTAGGCTAAAGCGGTCGCCAAACAGATTCTAAAAAGTAAATAATAATTTAATAAATAAACAACACTCATATATACTACTGTCGCTGGTCCCAGCTGGGCCGGCCGCCGATGCATTACCTATACCTACCCGGCCGAGCGTGTCCGAATTAAGCCGAGCGCTCCCGATGCGAGAGCCGCGAGAGGCCGCGAAGTAATTTCGGCCCGGCCGAAGGTTTCGGCCGGATTCTGGCCGAAACCGAAACCTCGGCCGAAATCACTTTTTTGGCCGAAATTGGCCGAAACCGAAACCGAAACCGAAACTTCGGTCGGACACTAGTTTTAAGCGAAACTTCTTTCCTCGCACGACAAAGATCTGGAATCAGCTTTCTGCGGCAGCATTCCCGGAGCGTTACAACTTAGGGATCTTTAAAAAACGAGCCTACCAATTCCTAAAAGGGTCGGCAACTCGGGTGTTGCGGGTGTCCATGGGCGACGATGATCGCTTTCCATCAGGTGACTCGTCTGCTCGTTTGCCACCTCTTATATATAAAAAAATAAAATAAAAAAAAAATGTTTTTTCACGCTAAAACGGTTTGCCTGGTTGTGACGAAATTTAACACACAGATAGCTTATAACCTAGATTAACATATCTAGGACACTTTTCAGGATAGTTCTAGTGGGATATAGCGATAAAGAAAATCTTCCCAGACGGAGTCGTGCTCGTGCGCTAGTCTGAGATATTTTGTTGAAACAATTTTCTTTTCGGTATACTTTTTGCTGACATATTTTCTGATCACTATCACATTTAGCTAGTTCCCAATATTTCGATACAGTTGCTTTCATCATGATCACAGGAAGACTGAAGTAATTGTGCACTGCTTGCACTGTCGTTACTATTGGACATCGTCATCATCATCATTCCATCCTTTATACGTCCCACTGCAGGCACCGGCCTCTCAAAATGAGAGGGCTTGGATAGTAGTTCCCAAGCGGGCCCAGTGCGGATTGGGAACTTCATACGTACCACTGAATTTCTTTCCAGGTAAGACCGTTTCTTCACGATATTTGCCTTTACCGTAAAGCTCATGGTAAAATTCAAATGTGATTTAGCACTTAAATTTCAATAAACTCAGAGGTGCGAACCAGGGCTCGAACCCACGACCTTCATGTGGTCTACGACTCACAGAGCCACTAGTAATAACTGGAAATATCCAAGATCAACTTTACTTCTTTACAGCTCTATTATTCTATAATAGAACTCATCTGTCTGTCAACCATGACTTGGAAAGCATAGGTAATGGTTTGATGATATGTTTGACAAAATGAAAAAATAATGAGCAGGTGTTTTGTTATATCGGCTCAAAAAAAAGACAAAAACCGGCCAAGAGCGTGTCGGACACGCCCAAGGTAGGGTTCCGTAGCCATTACGAAAAAATCAAGTAATATTTTTCTAAGGATTTCGTATGTGTACGGAATCATCCAAGTTTAGGTATGTTTTACATTACTCTTAAACTACAAATAATTTCCAAGCAATCTTAGCCGCTATAATTTTCCTAGTAAATTTGATATATTTACTACCCTTCGGAGTTTTTTCAAATTTTTCCACCCAACAATTTAGATTTTAGAGTGGGGGGGACGGCCGATTTTAATGAAAATTTTCACTTTAAAGTTGAATATTTCGCAAACAGATCACTGAATAGAAAAATCATGTTAGCAACCCCGCAATGATTTTAAAAGATCTATCCAACGATACCCCACACTATAGGGTTAGCCGAGAAAAAAAAATCACCCCCATTTTACGTCTATGGGAGGTACCCTAAAAAAATTTTTTTTACTTTTTTTTATTCAATCACTTTGTCGGCGTGACTGATATATATATTGATGCCAAATTACAGCTTTCTAGTACTAACAGTCTCTGAGCTTAGCCGCGGACAGACAGACAGACAGACAGACGGACAGATATGGCGAAACTATAAGGGTTCCTAGTTGACTACGGAACCCTAAAAAAGAAAAGCATTCAATGGTTTATTTTATTCATCGGTGTTTTTTTTAGGAAAATATGAATTTGAGCCGATATAACAAAACAAGTGCTCATTATTTTATCATGTTCTCAAACATATCATCAAACCAGTATAATTTGCAACTTGCTTGAAAAATTTTTCCTCTTTACATAGATGTTCGAGGGTTTAGTCTTTGGAGGACAATTTCTCCTAATAGGTTGAATTTGGGCAGCTAAAAAAAATATTGGCCTGTTATTTTAAACTACTCTCTAATTTATATCAGAATAAATCAAATCGGAGGCGGACAAATTGGTAACTTTCCTTGTTAATTGAACACGTTTCCATCAGTGCTATGCTACTTATATGGACCAATGAATATGTTTGGTGGATCCATAGCAATGTAGCATAGCACATCTCTGATGGAAAGGCACCCTTAACCCTATACCGTGCAACTGCCCTTAGCGAAACGGGGCCTACGAAATCAGCGTAGAGCGTGCTACGCGCCGTAGCCTTCGTAGCGCGTACTACGAGATACTGGAAGTATCACTTGTGAATCGAAGCGCTACGGGTGAATCGGTTTCTCAAGAGTACCTGTACGGAACTAAATGATATTTTGTGCGCCAACTTTTGTCGTCACACGACTTAGAGAGCTGCCTAGTGATGCCCTTAATACAGGTACAGGAAAAGTGATCCAGCCCAACCCTACACCCACAGTAAAAGATGACTAATCAGTAATTAAATTTCGGATTTTTTAATTCTTATAGTTCTTTATAGGCTAAACGCTAACCAAAATTAAAATTTGAAGATTGTGAGACTGCTACAAGTAGCATAGAATTTAAATAGTGAAATGGGTCGTTTTCAAAAAAATTGTACAAAGTTAAGGGTTTAATGAAAATAAAATTGTACAAAATTGTGTAACGAAAGTTTGTCATACAAACTATATGGGTAACTTTCGTTACACAAAGGAATCAATTAAGTTTTGATTTAAGTTTTGGTTTTTTAGACGACCAGATGGCCGAGTGGTTAGAGAACCTGACTACGAAGCTTGAGGTCCCAGGTTCGATTCCCGTGTCGGGGCAGATATTTGTATGAAAATACGAATGTTTATTCTCGGGTCTTGGGTGTTTAATATGTATATAAGTATGTTTCTCCGTTGTCTAGTACCCATAGTACAAGCTTTGCTTAGTTTGGGACTAGGTCAATTGGTGTGAATTGTCCCATGATATTTATTTATTTATTTATTTATTTAATTAAATCCCTTAATTGTGTACATTTTTTTTGAAAAGACTCATTATTTATGTAAAGTGACTTTATTAAGAACTTTGACTGACAATAATTCATAAATTATAAGATTAATTAAGACGGACTGGAAGACTCAGTGTAGGTAGTCCTCCAACAATAAGGAGCGACGACCTGGTTAAGGTTGCAGGAACACCTTGGATGCGGATGACGCAGGACCGATCTGTTTGGCGAGCCTTGGGAGAGGCCTATGTCACAGAATATAATAGTACTAACGTACAGAATGGCCACGCTCCGCCCCGCACCGATTCGAGTTACCCCACCCTTCAAGCGCAGATTGCAGGAAAACCGCAGGAAATCAGTCGGGTGCGCAACGCGCGCGATGCATATCGGCCGCACGGTACTAAGTTCGGGAGCAATAATTTACTGTATGGTTGTTCGTCAACAGCCAAAGATAAGGAAATAAGTTTACCTACCCTACCTACTTCCTTTTATAACTAGGTAATGCTTTTCGAAAATGTCGCGATTAATACATGAAATAACTACCTACCTACCGAATAATTCGTTTAAGTTTGTAGTCGTATATCTGTCATGGGCCAAGTGATTATGAATAATGCCCGGGCATTATGAATAATGTCTAGCTCTATCGGGCAGAGTGATTAATTACTATCTAAACTTCATTATTTATCACATTGCCCGGTCATTATTATACTGCTACGTGACAAATGGGCAATTTGATAATAAAGCTAAGTTGCCGTTGCTAATGCCCGGGCATTATTCTTAATGCCCGCCGTTGCTAATGCCCGGGCATTATTCATAATGCCCGCCGTTGCTAATGCCCGGGCATTATTCATAATGCCCGCCGTTGCTAATGCCCGGGCAAACTAACAACAATGCAACGTTGCCAGCTCAGCCGGTATAAACCCTCTTAATATAGTTTAAAGTAAGTAGTTTGGTTTAATTTTAGCTTTCAGTCTCTACTTTTCCTCGCATGCCTATAGGTAACGCCACGAGAGTTGAGGCGAATGATTTCACACACAGCTACATAAAGTACTGGAAGAGGTCCCTTTAAGGGATAAGTTTGCCTTTCTAGATCGGTTTTTCTAGTTATCAGTTAATTTCATGTTTTGACTAGCTGTTGCCCGCGACTCCGTCTGCGAAAGATAGGGGCAAAATAGCCTACGACCTATTCTCTGACCTACCGCATACAGACAAAAAATATATAAATCTGTCGAGTAGTTCGATAACAAACACCATGACACGAGATTTTTATATATTAGAAGATCATGTAAGTTAGCAGCAGAAGGGAATGAGCAGTTGTTGTTACTGTGGCAATAAAAAATAAATAATAATAATTATAATAAATATTTTATATCAGACGTAGTCCATAATGTGTTAGTAAGGCATTGGTCCCACCGCCGGCGACGAGCGATAAACGAGTAGAACTAGAAACTAGAAACGAGTGAGCGAGCGGTGAGAAGCGAGTGTGTGTGTAGTTTCGATAGTTTTGTCGCTCGGCCACACGGCGGCCACGACGTATAAAATACGCCTTTTTTGAATCTACATAAGCACGACGACGTCTGTACACGCGTCAACGTGTGCGTAAGATACTACACAGGGCTGACCATCGCAAAAACCTACCTAGTACTATGAGTACTACCAATGACATTATATACTTAGGTACTATGTATGTAGGTATGGCTTAGATATGTGCAAATAAACTTTTATCGTCATTTTAAGAGGGCCGGTGGAATGAAGTTTTAGTCTGGATGGTGGGAGAATTAGTCTATTATTTTGCCTAGGCACGTTTCTCAGTTTTGCATCTTCTCTCTTGGTATAAAATTCAGGGTGTTTTCGTACGAATTTGCATACCTCCAGAATGTATAAACACGTAAGTGTTAGTATTTTATGCTTGATGAAATAAGGTTTACAGCTGTCAGTTTGCTTGATATTTACGAGTATTCGGATTAGTTTTTTCTGCAGTGTGAAGACGGTGGGTGCATCAGTGCTATTGCCCCAAAGGATGATTCCGTAACTGAGCCATGCATTACCGTACGCATAGTATGTGGCAAGTGCCGTTTGTAAATCTGTGGTTTTTTTAATTTCCCGAAGTGCGTAAACGAATTTCGAGAGTTTAGTTTTAACGCTTTTTATGTGTGATTTCCAAGATATGTGTTTGTCTATCATTATGCCTAGTAGCGTGAATGAATCCACAGCGTCTAATTTTATTGAATTGTGGCTATAGTCGATAGTAAGTGTCTCTTTTTGGTATGGAAGGAATGCCATTAATTTAGTTTTTTGATAATTTATTTCAAGATGGTGATCATTCATCCAGTTCGCGACTTTATTGATTACCTTGTTAATTTTTTCATTAATTCCAGATTTATTTTCACATGAAGTGAGTATGGATATATCATCAGCAAATAGTATGGATGTTTCTTGTATTATTTTTGGAATATCATTGATATAGATAAGAAATAGAAGACATCCAATTACGCTACCTTGAGGAATAGATGATGTTATATTTTTTGTATCAGACTGCACGTTCTGAATTTTACCCGTTTTGAAATCGCAGCGCTCTAATTCTACATATTGTTTCCTATTCGTCAGATATGATGCTATCCACTTATGGCCTATTCCCCGAATTCCAATGCCGTACAATTTATCTAATAGGATTGGGTATTGCACTTTGTCGTAAGCTTTAGTCATATCTAGTAGTATTCCAATTGCATATTTTTTTGAGTCCAAGATATTGAGGATTGCCTGTAATATATTTATAAACTGCTAGGGTTGTTGATCGGTTTTTGCGGAACCCATTTTGCGAATCGTCAAGAATTTTATATTTTTCACAGAAAGCGTAGATACGATCACACATTGCTTTCTCAAAAATTTTTGAGGCTGTGGGTAATAGAGCAATTGGGCGATGATTGTTTGGATCTCACTTGCTATTCTTTTTATGGATCGGCTTTACTATGGCAGTTTTCAAGAGGTCAGGGAAGGTTCCTTCATCAAAAGATTGATTTTTATAAATCTTATGAGCACAAAATGGTTCAGTAAGTTCATCTGCGCATTGCCGTATCAAAGAAGGTGGGAGTTCGTCTATTCCGTGGCTACTTTTGTTTTTTAGATTTTTTATTATTTTGTGCACTTCGTGATATGTAACAGGGGCAAGAAACATCGTGTTCTCAGTAGGGCACAATACAGACCGTCTGACAGGTAGTTTTGTATCATTTGCATCTCCGTTTATTTTTCCTATCGATATAAAGAACTCATTGAAGACAGTAGCTACTTCTTTTGGGTTTGAGATAAGTTTGTTATTAGATAGTAAATTGATGTTATTTTTGTCCTTTTTTATAGATTTATTCGTTCTTTCGTTTTGTGGTGACAATTAAAATTAGTAAAATTATTTACATACAGACAGAAACGCAATTACGTCTTTGTTTCATTATATCCTGATTTAATAAAAGTACAGGAGAGCATAACACCATTATATACATTTTGATCAATTTACTTTATAATGAAATTAAATGAAAATAGTGAATAATAATTAGCACAAATAATTAAATAAAAACATTGGTTTGTTCCAGAAAACGCAGTGTTGATGATTGCATAAAATTTTCAATACAACCATCAGCTTTAAATAAAAATTTTAATGGAAATACCTTCACAAACATGGTGAATTTTGGGTTACTGTTATAAATGTAATTGAAAGATCTAATTAAATAATACTGTACATAATGCGACTTTATTAATCTTGTTCTATTACCGTATTGCAATTATTTTGCTATGACCTGTCCGAGCTCTGATATTGAAATGAAAAAATGTACATGTAGTTAAATGAAAGCTTGTAAAAACAAGCGATTTACTAAATTGGCGACATATCAGTAACGTAAGCGGTGTAGTACTCCCGTAGGACGCGAGGGCGGGTTTCATTCAGGACGCTCCGCCGGAAACTCCGCAGATCAATCGTCTCCCCCCTCCCCGTCCCACTCCTCGGTCCCTCAGGATCTAGCTCCAGACCTCAGTCAGTCTCTCGCCAGCAGTCGGGCGAGACGCGTGCGCACCGTACCGCGACGCCCAAGCCGCACGCTTCCGGTAATGTGTTTTTAATACGTGCCTGTCGTACATGAAAAGTTTGGACGGAAATTTGAATAAGGTGAGTACGTTTTGAGTTTGTTTTGTTTGGGTGCGCGGGCACCTGTGGAGCTTTGGTAAACAAAGGACTTTTTTTTCTTTCCGATGAGCGAGGTAAAGGTTTTAAGTTCATTCATATTGACCTCCCCAAAGCAATTAATGCTGGAATCAATCAATTAAATTAATTTTTAGTCCGCTTTTTTCTCTTAAATACTAGCTATCTTAAATAAAAGCTTTCTTTCTAAAAAATAGAGCCGCAGTGGTTTTGCGTGAGAACTGAAGCTTGAGTGTTCACTTTCAGTACTTAGGTATTATTGTGAGGATGGGCCACTGCCCAACTGTGGGACGCATATGAAGACGTTGACAATGAAAAAAATAAATATTTTATCAAATTACTTCCTATTTATTTTGTCAATTTGAATATATGGCACTAGACTCGCGTTCAAATGAGTGAGTACCCAATTTGTCCAAGGAGATTAATATTCCAAAAATATTATAAGCATGATTAAGTCAGTTCTGAATGCGTTAGGGATTATGATTATGAATGAATTACGAGTACGTGTGTAAATAAATTTAAAAAAAAAAGATCGCGATGTGACAAACAAAGAAAATTAGCGTCATTCTACAAAGAGTCTTGAAGCACCTTACAATAACGTGTAATCGACCAGCTAAGAAATTCCTATATTCCCCTCAGGCTTCAATGTTAGATGTACTTATGATTGAAAAATTAAGTATTATTATCTCTTACAAGTCATGTGACAATCAGTCTTATTCTAATACTGTCTTAAAAAAAAGGGTAATCACTTACTTGTAAACGAATACGTAAATCTAGCGCTTAGATATAGTTACCTATTAAATTGGGTTTCATTGAGTTACTGGACTCAGTGGGTGTTCGTCCATCGTAAATTTCAAATGACAGCGAAAGAAATCTCGAAGGAGAAAGAATAGGCTGGATCAGCAAATTTATATTTTGCACGAGTTAATTGAATT
Source organism: Archips crataeganus (assembly GCA_947859365.1). NCBI lineage: Eukaryota > Metazoa > Arthropoda > Insecta > Lepidoptera > Tortricidae > Archips > Archips crataeganus. Next base: position 14,233,750 of record OX402062.1, read on the forward strand.
AAATATTTTTTTACCTTGAAATATGCTAATGATCAGTCCGCTTTGTTTAACAACAGTATTTTATTTTTGAACTGGTTTTATTGTTTTTGTTTTTATTGTAATATTGTTATCACGCGCTATTTCCTTTTGATTTATATCAATTTTTGCTGTATCTGAATGTCAAATATTTTAATAATTAATTGTGTACTTTATTTATTTTTATTTAATACAACAGATTTATTAAAGATTAACAAAGCAAGATAATCGAAAAACTTAGTGACATATTAAAGGTATACCATCTTAACTCTCTCGGTTGCCAGTATATTTGGCATCCGTTTCGGCGTTGTGGGTGTCTCTGGGCAGCCGTGATCGCTTGCTATTTATCAAGTGACCTCCACGTTAATCGTTACCTGAAAAATCACCATATTTAAACATTCAGAAGTAAATAATGTATCAATTTACTGAAAATCATTCATAACTGTAAAATGGCGTACGTCATATAAAATTTCATCTTTTGAAATCTATTCTAATATTTTTATATTATAAAGCTGAAGAGTTTGTTTGTTTGTTTGGTTGAACGCGCTAATCTCAGGAAGTACTGGTTCGAATTCGAAAATTATTTTTGTGTTGTATAGTCCATTTATCAAGGAAGGCTATTAACGTTATACAACCAAATATTAGAAAACATGCTACCTAAAATTCTTTATTGAAAATGGCTGGTCAATAATATTTTCCGCTTTTCAATAATTCGCTTAACCTAACAAGCTACATCGATTAAAGGACCAAGTACTATGCTTCGTTAAATATGGACGGAAAGTAGAAAAATCGTGAAAACTTATAATGAAGAAACAAGGAACATTACATTCATGACAGAAATAAGATCAGACAAAAAACTTATAAGAAGTGGCCTAGCGTTTTAAGATACTTAAGGGGTTCGTCTGAGCAACTCTTCTAAAAAATAGAATGGTCTCAGTTGATTAAGAGTAATTTACTGGGATTAAGATTGACCCATTAGCCCGATGCGTGTCACACGCAATTATGAATTAGAGGTCATTTGGTGCACTTCCTTGAAGAGTGACAGTGATTGATAGCATTAGAGAAAATGTGTCAGTGAGCTTGGTGTCAATGCAATACTACTTACTGAAGTATACAAGCAATCAGACCGTAGCAGGATTCATGTTTACTTGAATGAGATTTTGTTTACATTTGCGTTTAAAGTGGCTCGTAATGCACCGTATTTAGGTTTATAATTCAACTTTTTATTACGTCTGTACTTGATAGTAAGAGAAAATGTGGCGATCATTTGCGCCTTTGTCGGTGCCTGAGTGAGTTTGTAGCTCCTGTATCTTTATGTTTATAACTCGCAAATAAGCGTAAACCATTAGTTCTTCCAGTCAAATTGAAATTTCGGGATTTTACTAAAATTTCATGGGAATTCGGAAAAAAAAACTTAGTGGTCTTCATTTAAAATTTGATATTTTACATGGAGTCCATCGGAATGTCGGTATAAAATTAAGCATTGTTTTATTCCAGACGTCCAGCTATCTCCATACAAAATTTTATCCAAATACGTTTAGAAATTTTAGCAACAAGAAACAACAAAAACACACACACACACACACACACACACACACACACAAACACATACATGTATATACTCATACACATTCGCATTTAAAATATTTGTACGATTAGCTGTTGCCCGCAACATCGTCTGCGAAAAATTCGTTTATCGCTATCCCGCCGAAACTTTGCAATTTTCCAGGGTAAAAGTATTCTGCGTTAATCCAGATTATATAGTATCAGTGAGCCAAATTTCATCCACCCGTTTTTGCGCGACGGAGTAACAAACATCCAACCATATTTACTAAACATCTTCACAAACTTTCACATTTATTATATTAGTAGGATTGTCATATCTCTATGACCTATCGCGAATAGTTGTTAAATTGTGTTTAAGTAAATTCTAGTTAAATCCGGTGTCGTGTCCACACTAGTGCTGTCCCGCCTTACGCGGCGGAAGCGCTAGTTGCGCAAATTGCGCCTCCCGCCACAGCGAAAGCTTCGCCGTTCGCCTTCCGTTTTTGAATTTTTAATTAGTTTTCCGTTTTTTAATTTAAGAAAAAACTGGCTTTTGTTTCTATGACGAGAGTTGAGTCGAGAAAAGATTTACCCACGAAACGCTTGAACTTAGCAATTACTATTCTTCCACTGATTTGATTCGTAAGCGCGAACTGCGCCATTGCCACATAGTTGATTGTGTGGGAGCTCAAATCTATTGTACAGTCTTAAAGATTTCTATTAAGCTTAAGATGGCTAGTTTTAAAGATTGTTATTAAAGGAAGTCTATTACTCCTCTACAATAGCCATACTTACTCAACTTTACTTTTTTTCCGTATTGGCCACAAATGTGTTGCAGGAATGGTGCAGCGAGTCATAGCGTTGATTGAAAACAGCGTTAAAGGTCACAGTGGTCGAAAATCAATAAAAAAATTATGCCAATCTACGGCGGGCCGCACGTGGCCCGCGGACCGCAATTTGAGTACAAATGGAAATGTACATGATGGTTGGAGCTCCAATGGAACCAACTAGCAGAACGTCGGCGATGTGGCAACCACTTTATTTCCGATATTTCTTTACAAGTCATCGTACGTGTAAAGCTGGGTTCCCACACGCGAGGCTGCCTTTTGCGGTGCGATGAGCCCTGTGTGGAACAAAAATCATGCCTCATGGCTTGCCCCGTGAGGTGGATTGCTCAGTGGAAATTTATTGCGATGTTACAAATTTACGTTAATAGTTAATAGATTTATTTTAATCAAATAAAGATATGTTGTTGTCAAGTTGGAAATTTTACGCAATTGGTTTACCTTGTATGTAGTTTAGGGTAAACCGCTATCGCTATTGTAGGTATAAGGCAAAAGATTAATGAGTAATTCTAATTCTCATTGAACAATATGTATTGTATGGTTTTAGGTTAAATATATTTTGTGCATTCGTAGGTATGATGGCTGCAAATTGATAACAGGAACTACCGCCACAACACGTCCAATTCAAATTCAAATATATTTATTGCATGTTCATGAATTTTACATAAGTGTTAATTGCAACATTTAGTCTAGTTAATTAGTAATAATCCAAATAATAGTAAACTAAATTAAAATAACACTAAAATTAAAGTCAAATGTGATAATAAACACTAGGTACATAATTAATTTTATGATTATCTTGCATTGGAATGTAATTTTTACCAGACAATTAAAGAATTATTACTACATATATATATATATATATATATATATATATATATATATATATATATATATATATATATATGTGTACCTGTTATACGAGTCATACACACAAAACATGCAGAAACAAAGTAAGAAACAAAAGTTAAGATTTATTTAAATGGGCTTAACTGGGCGAAAGTTGTCCAGGCCTCCCACACGCTTAAAGAATTGACTAAAAAAAATTGTCTATACACCTTTAACTTTTGCCATTTCCACAGGAGAGACGCCAACAAAAAAATGTGTATGACCCTTACATTACAGCTTTTCACTATATCACAACATTTAAGTAATAGTTCACAAAATGTGTATATGACCCATACATTACAGCTTTTCACTATGTCACAACATTTAAGTAATAGTTCACAAAATGTGTATGACCCATACATTACAGCTTTTCACTATGTCACAACATTTAAGTAATAGTTCACTAAATGTGTATAACCCATACATTACAGCTTTTCACTATGTCACAACATTTAAGTAATAGTTCACAAAATGTGTATGACCCATACATTACAGCTTTTCACTATGTCACAACATTTAAGTAATAGTTCACAAAATGTGTATGACCCATACATTACAGCTTTTCACTATGTCACAACATTTAAGTAATAGTTCACAAAATGTGTATAACCCATACATTACAGCTTTTCACTATGTCACAACATTTAAGTAATAGTTCACAAAATGTGTATGACCCATACATTACAGCTTTTCACTATGTCACAACATTTAAGTAATAGTTCAAAAGATGTGTATGACCCATACATTACAGCTTTTCACTATGTCACAACATTAAAGTAATAGTTCACAAAATTAATTCACATAATATCAATTCGTTTATGTATCAACCAGCTTTAAAGTTTCCGTTTAAAAGGTGCAAGCGGCAATTTTTTTATTTCGAAAAATCCGCTGTACAAAGTCCTTTAACCTCTCTTTGGAGATGTAGCATTCATTGCAATACAAGGTGAAATTTTAAACGTAATACAAAATTAGTGCTTCTAGGTCAGTTAATGCTGGATAATACATATAATGCAATCTCAATTATTTAAATTTGTCCGATAAATTATGCGATGCTCTTACTTTGTTAAATTAAAGTTTCCATTTAAAAGGTGCAAGCGGCAATTTTTTTATTTCGAAAAATCCGCTGAAAAAAAAGTCCTTTAGCCTCTTTTTGGAGATGTAGCGTTAATTGCAATACAAGGTGAAATTTTAAACGTACTTAATACAAAATTAGTGTTTCTAGGTAATGCTGGATAATACATATAATGCAATCCCAATTATTTAAATTTGTCTGATATAATATGCGATGTTCATACTTTGTTGAAATTAAAATACATGGCTCATTAATATACGCGTACTGTATCATTCTCATCGTCTTTGCTGAGTATCAAAACGTATTGAATCGCACAAGTGTCATAACTCGACCATTTTGTACCTGTAAGTGGAAAAACTCGACCGCGTAGTGCCTGACTCCGCTGAGTAGTTAATTGGGCCCTCGAGGAGCACTGAGTGCTTCGTTACAGTCTTTTGAGGCCCTCTTTTACTTTCGCGCCCAACGGGTGCTGGCTAGGTGCGGACGGTAGCGTTACTATACTTACGCATGGCAACATTGTGTTAAGATGATTGTGTAGTCACGGCTTATAAAGACTAATCATTTTGTTTAATGTATGAATGTAAGTATGACTTATTGTAGTACTTAAACCTTACTTAAACCTTTTGTATACAAATACTTAATGAAAATGAAAAATTCTTTGTAAATTTTTGAATTTCTAGTTACTTACTTACTTACATACATACGAACATTGAGAATTAAGTAAAAGCTTGTAAAAAAGAAACAATTGACAACCATTGAGACTATTTGAGAGACATGTACAAAGGCGAATTATGCCAATAAATTTGTTTGTTTTATTGTTAAATAATTCTGTAACTAACACATTGAAAAAAAAACACATAAGTAAATTCTGGAGCTGGGAATCGAATCCATGTCTTCGTCAATCCGGGACTAGCTAGTACCCCTTCGCACACAATGCATAGTACCGTAAAAATAAATACAAAAATCAGAAATTATTTTTTCCTGAAGTTAATTAAAATTGTTTATGTTTTATTGTTTTCATACAAAACTGATTTCAGAAATTATCAGTTTGGTAATTATCTCATAAAAAAACCAACAAACCTAGATCTTGTTTCGATTGACAGAATTATTATAAATTGGTCAAAATCAGTTAACCGGTTTTCTTTTAGGGATTGGAAACCATTACCATTATCACTTTTGGTATGTAAAGGCTAGTTTAGTAGTTTATCGTTGTCAGAAGCGATATCATTGCTTTCCGTAGTATACTTATACAAAATTAAAGCTGTCCACTCGTGCTTCGCTAAACATTGTAAAAGCATGTGGGGAAAGGTTGCAAGATCTCTTTAGTTACCTGTATACCTGGGGACCGACGTCCGAAGGAAGAAAGTTGGAAATTGTATTTATGCTTCCCAGTTGAAACACTTCGATAGCGCGATCGTTTCTCTAATTAATGACTAGATGGCGCTAGAAGTCGCTACAAGCACTACAAAACTGCAAGGTTATTGTTTGACGCTTGCCTTTGCAATCACTATTTCTTTCTGTAAAACTGTATAAGATGATGACAGAAAGAGACGGTGAAAGCGAATGCAAGCGTCAGAAGCGTTAGACACTACAGCCTCTGGTCATTAAATCATTATGAGATGAGGTGACCGTAATTTGTTCACACCGCTTCGCTCGTCACACAGGCCCGTGTATAACGGACGCCTGTATACTGGGGGTGAGTGGCTCTCAACAAGTGGTTCGTTCACAAGAGCGGGCCGCTACTTGTTGAGACTACACTTTACCGCCAAGTCCAGAACTCGGCAACTTATCAACTTGTAGGGTAAATCTTTCAATCATTGACACTTATATTTGTTGCTAGTTGATAGTAGGTTATAAACTATACTATTGGGATTAATTCATGTTTGTTTTTTAGACAAATTCTAAGGAGGATCTGTGTATTTTTCAATGCTTGTCTGGTACTGTAGTTAGCATTGCGAACGTAGTCCGGTTTCCTAATGCAAAAACCCTCCCTGGTTTTCCGATTAAAACCATTTTTTGGTAAACAAGATATTACTTACCAGTTTGCGTTTCCCCCTAGTTTCTTCGTGAGGCTTCAAATCACTCGCGAGAATTTGCCGAATTCGTTCTATTTCTTGTCTAAATTATATTGTAAAATATTATGCAAAATTTCAGTTTTCTAGGTACAAGCATGTATTGGAGCGAGCAGAATGGATTCCGGCTGAAAAATAACGTGAAGCTTACAAGGGCTTAAGCTCGGTGTTGATGAGTCAGTCAATCCAGACTTTTCTTTTTAAGAATATTGTACCTCGGCTACGAAGATAATGCGCGGTGTTATCCGATGAGATGAGACAAAGCTATCTTGATTGTTCGGTTCGCCCCAAATACCAAAAGGTAAATAGCAAATTTTATTCAAAATTAGAACTGTTTTCGAGATTTCAATTTTTTTTGTATACAAATAGTACAAAACGTACAGGATAAAAGCCCTACGCTATTTTTGTGGACAAAAGATACTTGTCTTTGCAATCAGCTAGTGCGCACAAAAACGGATGCTTTCCGTCTGCAATAAACACCAGTGTGCTCCCGGTAAACTCGCGATATAGGTCGAAAAGTTGGCTTTTATCCGTGTCGTGGGAACCAGCACAAGTGGGGATGAACGCCGCAATATTGCCTACCGTGATATTGCGCTCTTCAAACACTGGAACGGGTAAAACACCCAGTTACTGGCTTATTGTTCGTGACAACTTGGTTGTATCTTTCGACTAGGTTAGGTTGCGGATAGTATTCGGGTTATATATTAATTAAAATGTTGTCAAATGGAAATGTCTCTAACTTAACTTTTGTTGCAAGATTGTAATAATAAAACAAATATTGGAAAATGTTTACTAATATTATAAATGCGAAAGTAACTCCATCTATCTGTCTGTCTGTTACTTCTTCAGGTGTAAATCGGCGAATTTATTTAGATTATATTTGGTATGGAGATATTTTGAGTCCCTCGGAAGGACATAAGATAGTTGTTATCTCGGAACACTGCCGCAGGTGACAGTTAGTACAGTATAATCCTACAAAGGTGAAGACTGCACCGATCAAGTAATCGAAAGAAAGTATTTTTTATAAAAACTGTGAATTTTACGAAAAAAATTAATAAATATATCATGGTTTCTAATATCTTTCTATGTCTTATAGCTCCAGAGTTATCCGTACTGACCTGTCTAAATGAGCCACCCGTTATTCTGATTTTAAGGTTCCGTACAAATAGAGTGCCAACGGGACCGTATTAAAAAAAAATATGAGAAAAGCAAAAATATGTACGTAGTTATAATTCATCCCAGCCTATATACGTCGCCCTGAATGGCACAGGCCCTAGTGCGGATTGGGAATTTCACACACACCATTGAATTTCTGCGCAGGTGTATGCAGGTTTCCTCACGATGTTTTCCTTCACCGTATAGCTCATGGTAAATTTCCACATCGCACATAAATTCCGAAAAATTCAGAGGTGCGAGCCGGGATTAAAATAAAAAATAAATATTAGGGGACAATCTTACACAAATCGACCTAGTCCCAAACTAAGCAAAGCTTGTATTCGAACCCACGAACCTCTGTTTCAGAGGCCATACGTCAAACCACTAGGCCACCAAGGCTTTTACTCGCGATATCCTACAGATAATAAGTCTAATTCAATAATCATCACAATATAGCTATTTTTTGAATACCTGTAATTTAAAAAATAAATCACTATTTTTTTTTATTTTATTACCTAATTACTCTTCTTCTTCTTCTTCTTCTTCCTTAATGGCGGCCAATAGGCTTGTGCCAATGTCAGTTAATTGCTCTCTTTGGAGCGACGTTGTACGGTGATTGTAGTTTTTGCAACTTGATAGTAAAATTCCAGAAACCACGTGGAGTCAACTTGCGCATTAAAAAATGTCAGACACGAGAGCAATATAGAATTTTGAGATCACTGTAACAGTTAAGGTTAATCGCCGCATAAAACACTATCAAAATTATACCACAACTAGCCAAAGAAACAGAAATACCAAAATCAGATACTGTCTACATCCGCCATGTTCGAATGCCACAAATCGAATCCTCCTAATTACTCTAAACCACTTCTCCTATTACCCGTTTTTAGCTTGACATTGACGTTTGGGACATTCTGTATAGAGAACGAGCACATAGATGGTGCTGCCAACTGGTGCCAACAATTTGAATGTTTGACCTTGATAAGTTTCTTTTACAGTCCGCATAGTGTCGCTTCTGTCGTATTAGTGCTGCCGCCTATAATTTCAGCACGTTCCCTATATTTTTTTTTTTATTTGATCCTGTAAAAAAATATCATAAAACCCAGCTTTGTTTGTGTGTAGGGTACATTTTAATTAGATAAATCGCGTCGAATGAAGTTGCTCACATAATTGTGATCGAACTTCACTTGGTAAGTTCGTTTGATCATCAAGTACTAGGGGCGTTCAATAAAAAGTGAGAATGAGTATGTTATAAACAACTTTTACTAAATGTCATTTTATTTTTCGACATAGTCACCTTTTAGCATAATACACTTAGTATATCTTTTTTCTAAACTTAAAATTCCATTTTTAAAAAAGGTCTCATCTTGAGTACTTAAAAAATCTTGTACTGCAGCGACTACCGCGTCGTCGTCTTCAAATTTCTGGCCTCTCAGGTATTGTTTCAATCTCGGAAATAGGTAGAAATCACTGGGAGCGAGATCTGGTGAATACGGAGGATGCTTAAGGATATCGAACCCAGCATCACGAATTGCAGCCATTGCAACGGCGGACTTGTGTGCCGGGGCATTGTCCTGGTGGAACAGCACAACTTTCGAGAGTTTACCTCGCCGTTTTTCGCGGATCTCATTGCGCAATGTTGCTATTTGTTTGGCGTATAAAGTGCCCGTAATAGTGGCTCCATGCTCCAGATATTCAATCATTAATACCCCTTTACCATCCCAAAAAACAGAGCTCATGACCTTACCGGCAGATGGGCTCACCTTGAATTTCTTCGGAGTTGGAGATGATGGCCTTTTCCATGTCATAGACTGCAGTTTCGTTTCAGGGTCGTAATGATGGAGCCATGTTTCGTCCATTGTTATAAATCGCGCCAAAAAAAGTTCCCGGTCTTGCTGCATCAGGTTCAAAGCTTCTTGACAAATCTCTAGTCTAGTTTGTTTTTAAGTGTCAGTAAGCATTCTTGGTACCCAACGCGCAGATACCTTTTTCATACCCAAGCGTTCATGTAAAATATTATGCACGCTCCCCGTTGAAATCTTTACATTTTCAGCAATAAAACGAACCGTGACACGACGATCCGCCAAAACTGAGTTTTCGACTTTTTTCACAATTTCTTCAGTTACTGCTGTAGTAGGGCGTCCGGAGCGGGGGTCGTCCATTATCGATGTTCTTCCACGTCTAAATTCGGCGCACCAACGTGCGACTGTCGAATACGGAGGAGCATTAGAACCTAAAGTGTCCCGCAAATCCAAATTGACTTGGTCCGTAGAAAAATTTTTCAAATACAAGTATTTGATAACGGCGCGCAGTTCAATTTTCTCCATTTTCGCTAACGTACTCAATAGCATTGCAAAGAAATTACCGTATATTTTTTTAAACAAAAGACAGTTAGTTTTTTTTTCATAGCAATCAGCTAGATAGATTAGCTTTACCGGCCAGTATTTAATTTCGTAATATTAAAAGAGTTTGCATCTCATTCTCACTTTATATTGAACGCCCATGTTGGTCCGAGCATGGTGTACGATAGTATTGGCAAATTTGTCCGGCCGTGACAACGCATCGTGATTCGCTGATTTATCAATCGCTTTGCCGCAGTTGATTGTTCATTGATATTAAATCTGGTGTAGGTGTACCCATGTCACATGGATGGATGAGAGTAGATAAGTGGGGGGAGGCCAGGATGTTATGCCTCTAACGAAGTCCGAAAGGAGATAGTTGGAAGTTGTATTTATGCATCTGAGTTGAGAAACAAGAAAAGATGTAGGACATTGATGACGTCACTAGAGCTATACTCATGCGTAGTAGCAGTTTTTTCTTTTCGTTACTGATACGAATTTGATTGTAACATCGGGGAAGATGATTTTAGACTACTAAAACAATGCATTAAGCATTATGCGGTCCAGTCATGAGTCGATTGCGCAGGAAAAAGCTAGTAATCCATTCTTAATATTATAAATGCGAAAGTGTATCTGTCTGTCTGTTACCTCTTCACGCTCAAACCGTTTAACCGATTTAGATGAAATTTGATATGAAATCAAATTGGGAGCCTCAGAAGGATATAGGATAGTACCAGGAAGGACATAGGATTGCATAGTACCCACAGGATTCAAACAAATTCTTCGCAAACGGATTCGCGGGATTCAGCTAGTTAGATATAAATAACAAAATAAATATTGCATTTTTTTGTCAAATATACCTTACGTTTCGCTTATCGCGACTTTTAAATAATAAATAAATCATAGGACGATTGACACCAATTGACCTAGTCCCAAACTAAGCGAAGCTTATACTATGGGTGCTAGACAACGGATACTTATATAGATTAATACATATTTAAATACATATTAAACATCCAAGACTCGAGCACAAATATTCACATAATATCTGCCCCGACTGGGAATCGAACCCGGGGCCTCAAGCTTCGTAGTCAGGCTCTCTAAAAACTTGGCTATCCGGTCGTCAATCGTCGTCGTTACACCCGGATTCCTTTACCTGAAACACAACCTTCGTCGCATTTTCAGTTTTCGCAATCCGTTTGGCGCGCAGTTGGTCCGATTAGATTGCGTGTGAGCGACAGAGGGGAGTGGTCTGATCCCGATACCACTAAATCAAGATATCCGGCGCATCCGCGCGGGGCTCCGGCGCTCCCACCACTCACGCGCATATCTGGGGGCTACTACGAAATTTGAAGTTTGCATAGTGCCGTCCCTTTCACTCTTTTTAACCCCCGACACAAAAAGAGGCATAACTCTTAAGCGGGTGGACCGATTTGGATGCGGTTTTTTTTAATTGAAAGCAGGTTTTTTGGCAATGGTTTTTAGATACATTTCATCAAAATTGGTCCAGCCGTTTTAAAGTTATCAGCACTTTTGTAAGTTGCGAAAGGGTTCTTTCAAACATATAATGTGACCCTTAATTGCGTTGGGGGTTTTTAAAATTTTTAATTTATGGTTATGTTTAATATTATTAGTTTGAACGAAACGACACGATCGAAGTTCGAAAGACGGATTTCGTTCGAACAATGTCTAGGAATGGAAAATGGACCATTCCTAGACATTTTTCGCACATTTTCCCTACAGTCCACCGAATTGCGAAATTCGAGTTTCGAACTTCGTATCCTGCCGTGATAGGCTGTCGGGTAACAAGGTTTACTCCCCATCCCAGCCTATATATATCCCACTGTAGGGCACAGGCCTCCTCTTACGATGAGAGGTTTGGCCATAGTTCCCACGCGGGCCCAGTGCACAGTTGCAGGTTGCCTCACGATGTTTTCCTAAATTTTAAATGTAATTTCGGACGTAAAGTCTAAAAAACTCAGAGGTGCGAGCCCAGGCTCGAACCCACGACCCTTTGCTTGAGAGGCCATAGGTCAAACCACTAGACCACTACGGCTTGTATGGTATGGTATAACGTGTAAATAGCTAATTTTGTTTGCGTTAGCCAGCCAGAGGCTATATAGTCTAACGGGCGGACGCTCAAGTTAGCATTCACCATCTCTTTCTGCAATCATAGTGGACAGTCGATGAAACTGAATCACGTAAGGGTGAACCCCTTCCATAGCAAATGTCATGTTGACATTCCCTACTTCTGCCAATGAAATCATCATGAAATTGGTTGTGAAAAGTTTCCAGCCTTGTACCCGATTCAGTTTCCTTGACAGTTCCTTAGTTTCAAAGCTGTGAAAGCCGAGTATACATATATATGTTTATATTTTTAAATCAAAAGTCAACTTTTCTTTTTATGATTTTGGTACATTAAGCTTAGATATAAATAGGTATCTCCCGAAATGAATATTTTAAGTAGATCACTGGACACGTATTTTTTATTTCGTCAATTATGATGATGATAATTATATAGTGAAAATAAACGGATCACTCACGTCTTAAAACGAGTTTAACTCGACATGTTAATAATATAATGATTTAATAATATAATGATATGATAATTATAGCCCGCTAGAGTTCCGTGTGACGTCACGTCTTGTTAGGTACAATTTAATTCAGATGTGATGTCACGGGCTCCCATTTCCGAACTGTAACGCGGCATCTTTATCATTTTTTGTTTGATTGAGTAAAGAAAAAATACACGTATCCAATATTTAACAAATATATACGTTTTATATACGTATCCAATATTTTTTGATAGGCACAGTCGGCCAAAAATAATATGGTCTACCATCCTGCGGTTGAAATTTATTTGCACGTCATGGTACAACGAGGTCGATTTTTCCTTGCAATAATATGATGACAGTGACTAATGAAATGACTTGACTCAGTTAGAAATGTCAACCTTGGCGATATTTTTGTCAAAACTAGCAGACCAATTTCTTGGCCGACCGTACCTAATCTAATGACCCCTCTGACGGACTAATTTTTTTTTCACCCAGTTCACTAACCGATTGTAGTAGATAGTGAAAGCAGCGACTGAAAAACGTGTCATCTATTGGGCCAATGTTTCGGCCAACATTAAATCGGGAATAGGGATGCTATTGTCTACTTTGTGCTATTGTTATAATTATAATGAAGCGCGTGTCACGGGCCGGTGCCAAGTCTACACTAATATTAAACTCGTCCGGTACAGCCCGATTATAAATTAAACTAATCGTCTCTGTGGTTTTTTAACTGCTCGATTTATTAGTTCAACATAAAACAAAATAATCCAAGAAAATCGTCTGCACCAGGTACGAACCTGAACGGGGATCATATCTCCTGTCCCAGCTCATATTCATATTCATATTCATATTCATATTAATTTATTCGTTCCATCCAACCATGGTATTACAAGATGAAAAATAGATATTTCAGTGCTACATGGACCCTGCTAGGGCGAAGCAACAATTTATCCTTAACTTATACTAGACGAATGCTATTATTATTTTTATTTTTTATTTTTTTTAATACCTATCTACTTAAGTACAATATAGTTAAGCAGTTCATCCTAATATACAAATCAATCAATCAATCAATCAATCTTATCAGACTCAGACTCAAACTCCCCTGTGTCCTCTCCTGTGTTATTAAATTATCTCTATCTTTACAGAAACTCCAACCATGCCTGTACCAGGGAGAGTGAGGTCCTTCCTCCGGGACAACCTGCTCACTTTCCTGACAGTTATTGGCGTGGTGTCAGGAACATTGCTGGGATGCGGCCTCAGAGCAACGGGACACCAGTTCACGAGGCGGGAAGTCATGTATTTCCAGTACCCCGGAGAGCTGTTCCTGAGGATGCTGAAGTGCCTCATAGTGCCGCTGCTGGTGTCTTCGATAGTCTCAGCCATTGGGTCGCTGGATCTTAGTCTGTCTGGCAAGTGAGTTGATTATAACTCTTTTTTTCTATCATCATTATCATCCAAGCTTATATGTACGTCCCACTACGGGAACAGGGCTCCTTCCGTAATGACAGGGCTTGGGCCGTAGTTCCTACGTGGGCCCAGAGCGAATTGGGAACTTCACGCACACCATTGGACTTCTTTTCTAGTGTGTCAGGTATATTCACAATGTTTTCCCTCACCGTGAAGCTCATGGTGAATTTCAAATATAGTTTCACAAATAAAATTCAAAAATTTAGAATTATGTTAATTCATTTAGTTGTCATGTCAAGTGCAGATTGATAATGATAACTCAAGTGTTTTGTTTCCTTTGTTTTCCCAGATCTTTGCAACTACTAATGCCATTCCCTAACACCCATATGTGTAGACGGCTAATTGTCACTTTTCACACTGCAGATAAGTCCCGAATCACTTACACTAATAACAAATTCTAAGCCCGTGTAAACTTAGCATCTGTGTATGACTCATATATGATCCTTGCAGGGTGGGTCTGCGAGCGATCGTGTACTACATGACGACGACTGTGTGCGCGGTGATGCTGGGCATCGCGCTGGTCACCACCATCAAGCCCGGCAAGGACCCGGAGTACACGCAGCCCAACGCTACCAAGGTGCTGAGCAAGGACACGCTGACGTCCGACACGCTTCTGGATCTGATGAGGTCAGTACCTACCACCATATCTGGTTCGCGTACTAGGGACCGATTTTTGAAATTATAATATACTAGTCAATGCCTACGGCTTCGCCTCCACTAAAGTGGATTATAATGTGTTTTCCCGTGGGAATGAGATATTTTCCCGTGGTAAAAATTAGCCTATGTTACTCTCCAGCGCTTCAATTACGTCCATACAAAAATCACGGCAGTCCGTCGCCGCGTCGCTCAGTTTTGACGCGAAAGAAGGGCAAACAAACCCACTTACATATTTATAATATTAGTATGGATATAAAACACACACACACACACACACACACACACACACACACACACACACACACACACACAGACACACACTTATCTATATTATCTTTTTCCCGCGATTTTGTCATTTTGTCGGCGCATAAAAAAATACGGTTAACTCACTCCCGATATGACTCTAAAGGAATGGTAACGGAGATAAGTTCCCATTGAATTGAATTTATAAATCTCGCTTTTTTCCTTATTCCGTGCAGTTATTTTCAAAAATTCTATTTTTTTAATTTGAAGTCTCTAATAACTATAGTTACGGAGATAAGGCCACTTTGATGTGAAAATATAAATCTCGTTTATTCCCATTCCCGTGGGAATTTTGAAAAGTTCCGTCTTATGACACTCATAGTATATGTGTGCTAAATTTCAAGTCTAGCTTCAGCGGTATGGGCTGTGCCTTGATATATCAGTTAGTCGGTCAGACAGTCAGGACTTTGAATTATATATGTTATGTATGTATAGCTGAACTGTTTATATGAGTCCTCACCCACGCGGTACAGGGGCTGGGGGTATGATGACAAAGGGTTCGAGAGAGGTGCGGGCGGCGAGTGCGCCTCGTGTGCCTGCAGCCCGCACCTCTCCCGGCCTCTTTTGTCGTCATACCCCCAGCCCCTGTACCGCGTGGACGAGGACTCATATAAACGTTTTACCTAAGATAGATCTATCTATCTATACATATAATAAATCTGTAACAAGTCGGTGTCTGTACATTGTAGATATTTGAGAAAAACTGTCACTAGGGCTATTTATTAGCGCAATAGAACCCAAAACAATGATTTTTAGAATTATTGTCTGTTTGTCTGGCGTTTGTGCGCGCTAATCTCAGAAACGGCTTAACCTAGAAGGATGCGGTTTTCACTGATATGTTGGTATTTTCTTGGATTAACATTTAGTGTTTGTTTCATTTGAATCGGTTCACAAATAAGAAAGATACGTCTATTTTAAGAATTTATCGAACATGGAAAGGACATAGAAAAAAAAAAACTATACTATATAGGGTTCATCTTAAGTTGGACATGCACACAGGTTTGTTTGTTTGTTTAAACGCGCTAATCTCAGGAACTACTGCTCCGATTTGAAAAATTATTTCAGTGTTAGATAGCCCAAATATTGAGGAAGGCTATAGGTTATATATCATCACACTAACACCAATAGGAGCGGAGCGGAGCGGAAGAATGTTTCAAAATGGGGGGTTTAAAACTTCTATAGGCACGCCTGGATTGCGAGTACGGTGGTGAATGTGAACGCGGGTGTGCGGTTTGGTGGGGGTGGGGTTGGGAGGGTAGGTGCGCAGGGGGGTTGCGGGGGTATTTTTTTTATATCGAGGAACTAGGAGAGCCATAATTGATGAAAAAGCAAATTGGATAAAAAAATAAGCTGCTCAAATTACTAATTCCACGCGGACGGAGTCGCGGGCAAAAGCTAGTATGTAATAATGTAGTCACACCTTGAAAATCGATACATTTATGGAGATATTCGTCGACTTCAATACGAAATTCCGAATAAACTTTGACAGGGGTGTTCAGAAAAATTTCTACAATCATCTGCTGAATTATGCTGGAATTATTTTAAAGCACCTTAAACAACCGACTGCTTAGACACCAGGTAGGACACAAAAAACGTGCTCTGCTCTGCGTGATTTACTACGTCCATGAAAACCGCATTACTCACTCGTTTATTACTCTTTAATATTAAGTTTATTTTGGCTTGTAATCCGTTTATTACTCATTACTAATGTATTAGTTAAGAACCTACGGCTGGATATATCAATAGAGTGATGCATGCCGGGACAGCCCTGCAACCACATCCCTAATCGCCATTTACTCGTAATGGTTTTACAAACTTATCATCATCGCATTAATAGCCTATTCGTTTGTTTTTTAGTTTGTAGCTGCTATTATTTGGCTGACCACAAACATTAACGACATTTATTAACACAACACTAAGTAAAAAAAAAAGTCCAATTGTGTGGCTAGACAAAATTATGTTCTACCGTTGTTGAGAACGCTAGCCTATCGAACACGAATAATTGTTGCCTACGAAATGTCACGTAGTCTAGTCATTATTTTTAGCCGACTTTAAAGAATAAGAGGAGGTTATTTTAATTCGACTGGTTGTACAATTGTTTTCTTATTTCTTCACACGAAACCATAGAGTCGTTCGATAACTTCCTTATAGTCTGAAAAATAACTTTCTCCGAGTTTCTTCTAGCGCATTCTTCTTGGCAATGATGATATTTCCGAAAGAATTGGTTTATAAAAGATAGACATGTAAAAGAGCCCTTTGCGACCTACTTTACAGAATAAATGTTATGATATTGATTTTGTCTTACAAATTTATGTGACCCGGTGATAGCGACATTGATTTGATATGGTTTCAGAATTGATATGGCTATAATATAATTTCAATTGAATTTAACTGATATGAGAGAGAGTGCTATTTATAACTTCCGAGCACCCTCTTTTATTCTTTAGCGAGTACATTTTTTAAGTTCCTAATGCGCACTGAAGTTCCCAATCCGCACTGGGCCCGCGTGGGAACTACGGCCCAAGCCCTCTCATTCTGAGAGGAGGTTTGTGCCCTGCAGTGGGACGTATATAGGCTGGGATGATGATGATGAGTACATTTACAGGACGGGGAACTTTTTTCTATTAAAAACCGACACGTCACTTGCAGTGTTTTTAGTAAGTACTATTTTTACACAGCGGTTGGTTGTAATGTCTAATGTACTTAAGTCAATGTTTATAGTCTTTATTTTTATTAGGTCAGTTTAGTACCTACCTAGTAAATAAAAATGGAATATACAAAGACCAATAGATAAATTAATACATTACATAATATCTTAATATAAATTAAGACTATAATTAAAAATAAAATAAAAGGAACTAATAACTAAACTAAGACTAGAAAAAAATATAAAAGGATCCCCACGCGGCATGGACACAAAGATCCTGGCAGCATTTTCTCGCTGTATAGCAACGTCCAACAACGCAACGTTGATACGTCGCGTTAGCGAGGAAGCTGCCAGCTCTTCGGGCCCCTTGCTTTCAGATACTTTATTTGTCTTTATTCAAATTAGTCCAGTTATGGGGATGGTAAAATACGACGTACGAGCATATTCGTGTACCTGACACGGCGAGCTTATGAACATACTTAAAAAAAAGTGATGAATTGCGAAAGTCATCGTTTTTTAACGTCGATAAAAGTAATAAAAAATGAAGTTGAAAAAAAAATACAAAAAGATACTTCATACCTAACTTGTTCAAGTTGGCACAGTAGCGCCATCTCTTGGTCCAGGTGAGCGGTTAGTTCCGAAGGAGTGTTAAGTCTCTCGATAGAGGGCATAACATAGATGCGCGCTTTATCACTGCATAAGGTGATTATAACAGACTGAAATGACGATGATGAATGATGTATGGGAAAGATTCGTCGCTAACCTCTAGACCAGTGATAGTGTAGGGGTAAGCACGCAGCACGGAACGCTGCAATGAGGACCTGGGTTCGATTCCCAGCATTGGTCTTTTTTCTCGGGTTTTTTCTGTGCATCTATATTTCAGTTTGTATTTAGTTTGAAATATCGGTAAAAAAAGTTAAATTGTGCGGTTTTCCAGGCCTAATTTTTCCACGCTGACAAATGATGTCTCGAGCTACTGCATCTGACAGTTTTTAACTTTGGTCGTTAATTTGCTTGTCAGATCAGAGCATGTTTTAAAGAATACTCTAGAGTCATGCGATCAATAGCGTTTGATACATTTTAAAATAACACGGGGTAAACGGGGCACGTAATGGATAACAATTATCGTCTCCCACGGGCATCATTTACGTATAATATGTATAAAAGCAGTTTGGCTACCACATGTGGCATATTCTCGATTGCAACTATTTGCGACTAAAGGTGTATCCTTCCTTCTTAGGGCCGCACAAACGTACGGGCTAAGTTTTAAAAAAATAATTGTTATACTTAGGTAAGGGCAGGCAGTTCCATACATTTTGACACTACTACATTAACGATGGGCTATCACTTAACTTGGGTTTAACTCTCTGGTCTGCACAATCCTGCCTTACTGATTATCAACCGACGAAAACAAAAGGAGGAGGTTCTCAAGTCGACGTGTATATTTTTTTTTTTTATGTATGATCACGCATAACTTTTTACAGAGTAGGCCGATTTTGATGATTCTTTTTTTATTGGAAAGCGTATACCCCGAGGGTGGTCCCATTTAAATTTGGAAATAATATTCCTACCCTAAGGGTAGGAAAACAGGGGATGATTGATTGTTCAGTTACTGATTGTACTATATGACCACGCATAACTTATTACAGAGTAGTCGGATTTTGATGATTCTTTTTTTATTGGAAAGCGTATGTATACCCCAAGGGTGGTCCCATGTAAATTTGGAAATAATATTCCTAAGGGTAGGAAAACAGGGGATGATTGACTAACTTTTTTAAAGTAGTCTGATTTTCATAATTCTTTTTTATTGGATAGGGTATACCTTGAAGTTGGTATTATATAAATTTGGAAAAAAAAATTAACCCCAAAGATGGGAAAAAGTATAAAATAAAACTTTTTAACAAAAAATTAAACCGCCGAAAAAACTGAAAAGCAAAAAATAATACCTTTTTTTTTGACCTTAATCTAGGTACCAGTTTGAAGTTGGTGCCTCAGCACTAGCCAGGAGGAGTGGACCTATAATCTTCTACCTGATTGGCTTCTATCATTCCTCCTGGCTCGTCCTGAGGCACCGACTTCAAACTGGTACCTAGATTAAGGTCAAACAAAAAAGGTATTATATTTTGCTTTTCAGTTTTTTCTGCGGTTTAATTTTTTTGTTAAAAAGTTTTATTTATAATAGGTAGAATATGCACAAAAAGAAAGAATGATAATAATAATGATAGTAATGATTCCAGTTTTTTTTACTTAATTGAGGAAAATAAAAGGAAAGGACTATACAGCAAATTACAAGGGTGCAGTTCAAAATTCGGACACATTGACGAAATTTGTGAAAATTAGTATGAAAAATTTCCGTTAACAAACTTAACAATACAATTACATGGGTAATTTTCGTGTCAAAACGGAACTTTTTCAAGTCAGTCGTGTTGTATGGTTAACTATAAATAAACGTATTTTTTGGACTCTATCATACTTTTACTACAAACAAAATCAGTCTGGTTATGCTACGGCGTAGCGTTCGTAGCAGGCTACGACTTTTTCCATATTTTATTGAGAAGCTACGCTTCAATGTTTCACTCATTAGGTGGCCTTCTTACTCCTTTACCACCCTATGCTTTCAAAAAACAATATTACTTTTATGAAATTGCTATTTAAATGCTGCGACCATTTCATTCCAAGAACGTCTCGACTTAGTGCCATAGTAGTACCTAACAATTATTTAGTTGTCTGCAGTTGTATAGTTTCAAAAGTTTGTAGCAAATGCTCTTCCAACCTCAGTAAACGACATTCATAGAGTTTTCCATATATATTCAGATTTTTTTCGCACATGCCTAGATTTGCGGCCATCCATCAATAGGCAAATGAAAAATAAATGTCAACGGGAAGGCTTTGTTATTCAAATACAATTTCAAAAGGTTTTATCTTTTGATCACATTGACTTATACATAATTTTCCATAGCTCCAAGAGACCGTAGCTCCTAAGTAGGTATGTAATATTAATTTCAACTTGAAATATGACAAAATAGTCTTAACAGACAGACGAACGCTTTCACGCGCAGACAGGCCACGAAGTATAAGTCCAATAAGTTTATATTTTTCCTTTTTTGAGGTACGGAACCCTGAAAGGCCTTATCAAACATCGATACAGCTACGGTTATTAACATCCCTACGCCGATATCAAAACATGGAATTGAAAATGCGCATCATTGTAAACCTTCACCCGATATTGCTTACAATAGCAAATACGCGGCTCAGCGCAGTCGGGAGTGATTTGTGAAATTCGGCGGTAAATTGATGAGATGTCGGAATATAGGTTAATCCCGGTTCATCCCGATTTTCGTATTGCCTTCGAGCTATCAATTGGCAACGGATTGTACGCAACTGTCTCCTAGGTTATGATTTTCGAGTGTATGTTCTCAGTTTTCTTGAATGACGCTTGGAGGCGTGGACGCTTACTTATTAAAGTAACTTTTTGTAAGTTGACACATTGATAGATATTCTGACCGCAACCGTGCATTTTACAAACAAAACACCAATTACATGGAAATGAAAGAAAAATTTCAGAAATAAAATTATTTACATATATGGAATTTGTTTTTTATTTCAGAACTCCGTCATGTATAAACCAATTTGAAGTTTTTTTTTGATTGGGCAGGGAATATTTTCAATTAGGTCAATTAGGTCTCATTGTCACCAAAGTCAGCGTAATCATACGTGGAACCCGTGGAAATAAAGGGAACGCCAAATTTGTATGTACATCTTATAGTGATTTGGATACATTTGGCAATAACTCGTGCCTTTGCTCTTGGAAATCATTATTGAAAATCATTGGTGAAGTGGAACTGATGAGGAAGACCACAGTTGGCCACCAGATAAAGCATACTTTTATTCAAATAATCTTAGAATTTTTCGTATTTTAATATATTTTCCTATACTGACCAAACCAGTGGATATAAAAATTTTAGGAAATTATTCATTATTGAAATTCTATACCAACACAGAGTCCTCGTTTAGCTAAACACTCTTGATGAGGCATTACGCAAAATAATTTCACTTTCCGGCCCTCGTGAAATGGGGCTGATAGGTTTGAATTGAGTTAGGTTGCAATTTAATTTCTGGCGCATTTTATTACCGCTAAATTAATGAGATATGGTGACATTTTTTTATTGTGTTATGTAATGTTGTATTTTAAACCTTCGGTCATAATCGCTATACACTCCACACTTTATTCTACTCGAGATCAGGGCTGTTGTAATGTTGTCGAGACGTCAAGGTAATTTAAAAGATATATTTTTAACTAATTAAGTTTCGAGAGTGTTAAATAGAGCAAGGTATAAGGCCCTCACGAGTTTCCTAAATTGTTATTAAAAGTTGTAATTTTAATTTAAACCATTACAGTAAGCAGGTAGTTAAAATAAGTCTATAGTTTAGACATTTACAGTGTTAGAACTAATATAGACATAATTTACAGATGGTCTTGAAATAGCTATAATCATATTATATACTTACTGTTAAGAGGAGATATACTCATACCTAAATCAATTGCCACCATCAACGTGCCAACTTGAGCTCGCAGGTACATATTGCAAGCGACGATGGCAAGAGGCCGGATGGTATGGGTTTAATTCCGTGGAAGATGGGTGGCTGGCTCTTTTCCATCTTCATGGAACTAGCAATAGAGCTGGTGCAGCTTCTGAAGCGCGTGAAAAAACACACTAAGACTTTTGTTCTAATAACTTTGCCCCATTACCTTAGCTATATTCAAACCGTGGCCAAGGGGACGCTTTTTTTTAAATTTAAGTATATACTTTTAGTTTAGGATAGTTGTATATGCATACATTGTTACTTAAATACGTAGGCCAAATGGACATATATAAATAGGTAAATCGAACACACTCGAGTTCATTTAGTGTCATTTCTACGCGGTGACTTATTGGTTTGACCATGACATAAGTGTCGACAGTGATTGAGTGCGGCAGTTAGGAAGTGAAGAATAGAAAGAATACTTTTGTTGCGAGGTATTTCTGATTCCTATACTCTATTGTACACACCTATTTAAGGCGGCCCCTAGACCTACAATAACATTGTACAATAATTTTTTTTGTACAATAAGATTGAAAGGCGCTCTGAATCCAAACGAGCAATTATATTGCTCAATAATACGAACTGCACAATGTTTTCGTGTTCAGTCGGATACTAAAATATTGCACAATACTGACCCTACACGATGCAATGGAAAAATATGGCGCAATAAAAATTAAACTCGCTCAAACTTTCGGTCAATCATTGCGCAATCTTCAATATTAACCCTAAACGGTCAATAATATTGCACAATTCGCAATATTGTGCAATATAATTGACCGTTTAGGGGCCGCCTAATGAGAGCATGGCTTTAAGTTAAATTATTGTGTACGCCGCGTACGCCTACCTAATCTTCTCAAACACGGGACAGTCTATTCCATAATACGGTATGATGCCGCTAATAATGTCAGGCCTTTTAAATACGGATGCCGAGAAGGTCTAGTAAATTGTCTAATTCTAATCCTACTAATGTATCAGCCGAAGCCGTGGTGGCTTAGTGGTTAGTGCCTTTCAAGCAGAGGGTCGTGGGTTCGTATCCGGGCTCGCACCTCTGAGTTTTTCGGAATTCATATACAAAATGATATTTGAGTTTTACCATGAGCTTTACGGTGAAGGAAAACATCGTAAGAAAAGCAGCACACACCTGAGAAGAAATTCAATGGTGTGTGTGAAGTTCCCAATCCGCACTGGCCCCGCGGGGAACTACGGCCCAAGCCGTCTCATTATGAGTGGAGGCCTGCGCCCTACAGTGGGACGTAGGTATATAGGCTGGGATGATCATCATCAGATGATGAGATGATAATGTATCAGCGAAAGTTGGTGAGTGTGTGCGTTGTGTGTGTTACTATGTTGTCCTAAAACGGGCTGAAATTTAGCATGTAGATGCTGGTTTCCTGTTAAAGTTAAGCAAACATCACAGAATGATAAGAATCCGGGTTCGATGCCTGGTTATAGCTTCACTTTTCGGTTTTTTTCGATGTGTTCTAGCTACAGAATAATTAAAAGGAAAAGCTTAAGTTAAAATAACTGCAATACACTCCATGATGACAACATCACTTGCAATATAGTGACAGTAATTCAGTTTCGTCATGCATTGAGTGCATCACATCAGGATTGAGTTACGTTACCAATTACATCCAATTCAAGCGTCCGTCATAATAGGCGTTTCGACTTTCGACACACTTAAGCACTTGGGCTGTCTCTAGGTTGCTTCTAATTATACACAGTGTTTTATTTTGATTTCCGTTAATTTTAAGGGAAGATTATTCAAGTCAAGTAGAGTTAATTTCTCGAAGAAACTAGTGTCTTAACTCTTACTATTTTTGAGATATTCAATATTAAATTTAATGGCTGAGCCAGTGTAAGAGGTCCTTCATTACGTCCTATTATTATCTATTTTCCATTCATAACTTGTTCATAACTATTCGGTACAAGGAGATTATTGAGGCGAGTTCGTTCGACATTACATACTTTTTATTTTATGATGTGTCACATCAATGTCATTATCGTAAACATTGGTATTGTATCAGCAATCGTGGTTATCTCAACGGAATATGCCGCGATTTTTTTTTCGATTTTAACGTAAATCAATATACCAGTTAGTTCTCTTAATGTACCGAGCGATGTGTCGAATTTAACGGAAATAAAAAAAAGCACATTGTATTAAATAGTAGCTAATGGCCGCGACTTCGCCCATGAAGGTTTTTTTTTGATAAAAATACCTTATCCAGACAATTACGAACACAATAACAAAGAATTATCCAATTTGGTTCAGTGGTTCTCGAGTTTAGCGCTTAGCGACACATTTAACGCTTCATTTTTATTAATATACACGATGATTTTTAATCGGTGATCAGGAATCAATTTTTATTACCTAGGTATTATGTTACAGGTATTTCGGTACCGTTGTCAAGGCCTTCTTCCATCTGTTGCGTGTCCATGCAATTCGACAAGTTGCGAATAAAGTTTCGCGCCAAAAGATTTCAATTGACAACCTTTCATTTTTTTAACACCTGAAAATTACTGCAGGAATCGATAGAGTTTCGCCTCCTGAACACGGAAAAATATTTATTATAATTTATTACTCCATATTTAAAAAAAGACAACAAATTTAAAAACATATATGTACTTACTTGGTACTTACAAATAGTGCCACAGAATAGATATGTTTCCTTTACCCTTTTCACTAGAAAAAAGAGCTGTCATAATTTTAAATTTGATAACAACCTTAAATATATTTCAAACTAAATACAAACTGAAATATAGATGCACAGAAAAAACCCCAAAATATATGGTTTCACGGGATGACCGTAAAAGTAATAAAAAAAAAATGAAGTTGAAGAAAATAAAAAATAAATAGAAAAAGATACTTCATACTTAACTTGTAAAAGTTGGCCTAGTAGCGCCATCTCTTGGTCCAGGTGAGCGGGTAGCTCCGAAGGAGTGTTGAAGTCTCTCGGTAGAGGGCATAACATAGATGCGCTTTATCACTGCCTAAATGTGATTATAACAGACTGAAGTGTACGATGTATGGGAAAGATTCGTCGCTAACTTCTAGACCAGTGATGGTGTAGGGGTAAGCACGAAGCACGGAACGCTGAGGACCTGGGTTCGATTTCCAGCATTGGTCTTTTTTCTGGGGTTTTTTCTGTGCATCTATATTTCGGTTTGTATTTAGTTTTTAATAATCCTAGTGAAAATTTAAAACTATCAGCGTCATTCTCTTTCCAAACCGAATACAGAGAACGAATCAAATTATAGTCTTAGAAATATGAAATGTTGTCAATTGCACGTGTTAGAGAAGTGGTGCGGGCGGCGGTTCCCTGCTCGTCACTCTTCATCAGCCGTGTTATTTATACTGCGCCCTAGATCGCTGCCATTAGGGCTGCCAGAAACTTAATACCATGTGTCGTTCATCCGACATAAAGATGGAAGATTTTGTTAATACACGCAATGTGAACTTGCAAGTCTGTTTGGTCCTCGAGATTCAACCTTTTCGACGCCAACGGCACATATATCAGCACCGCAGGTTCTACGCCATCGACTGATATATCAGTTACAGCGCGCAGAGCGATATCTACCTAAATGCATTTCTGTAGGGTTCAACTTCGCGGATTAATAATTAGGATGTGTTCTGCGTAGACACCTATTCGGATTCGGGCAGATCTAATGAAATGTTTGAAAATGTATGAACTGACCGGACTGAAGGATGCGAAACGCATTCAGTGTAGACTCTTTCTGTCTTTTACTTAATATGAGTGAAATTGCAGATAAAAGCATGTCCAGTCAATCAATTTGATTCCTAGGCTCTACATAGAACAATAATTGACATCATGACATTAATATCATTCGATAAACATTGTTATGATTTAATACGATAAGGTTCCACGTGGCCTAAGAATAAAATTGGTTGACTGTACTTAAATAACGCGTCGAGTAGCGGCCCTATGCGCATCAGCAATGTAACGAGACAATAATGTCCCAGATTGGCCCGGAGCAAAATGCCAGGTGACATTACGTCGAATGCCGACACTCGATTAGCTGGGCCACTTCCTATCCCAGAGCTGACTCGCGGGAGAATGGGCTTGCAAATTGAGTTACAAGATTAAAAAATCAAAATACTGAGAAAAAGCGTGATTTCTGTTAAAAATGAAAGAAACATGTAAAATGTTGCACTAAAATAAATATAATAAGAAAAAATAACAAAAACTAAAACTTAACTATTAACTAAATATCTAACTTAAAAACTACTAAGGCGGGCTTGCGCGGACCTGGGTTAGCTACTTAACTCCGAGTTAACTGCTAACCCCGGGTTAACAAGTGTCAAAATGTATGGAAATGTCATTTTTAACCCGGGGTTAACGATTTAATTTTTTAACCCTAGACTGCGCAAGTGGCCCTAAGTAGATTAAACAGGCCCCCGTGGCATCGTCCCAAAAGCATTCCCTCGTTGAATGGCAATGGAAAATAAAAAAAAAATCATGGATGTTGATTGTATCTGTGTTATAAAAAACTATTAAGTATAACTCTGAGTAGGTAATCTACTCTTTTTAAAAATTTACCTAATGCTGTGCGGAGCCTAATAACTGTTTAGGTAAGTTTAACAGGGTTTTAAGTGTGACTTACTTGTTTTAATAGATTCATACAAAACGAGTTGTAAAATTGTAAGCAACTACAACTTTACTAGGAACTTTACTAGGTAGGGTTTTACTAGGAAAAACAGGGATCAGAATATCTAACAGATGTGTTTTTAATTATTTAGATCTAGTCTACATGCAACCAAGCGACACTATTATATTTTCACGAACCCTTTCGGTCATTAAGTAAGTATATCATTGTTTACAGTACAGTACACCATGAAAATCAATCTGTTTGAGGTCTTCTGCACGAGCCAGGAGGAGTAGACCTAGTCATCTACCTTAAGTACACTATCTATTGGACTTGACTTTCAAAATGTATGATAATATCTACAGAGAAAGCGTACACATAAACATAATTAAGATTTATTTCTGTGGTAGAGCATTAAGTATTTTTAAATAAATCAACAGACTAGTTATTTTATGCTTTTTTCCTTACTATCGTGTTTTTTCCTACAAAATTTTGTCACGTTGTCCTGAAATTTTCGCCGGCGAATAACAAGGACAAGATAATTTAAGCAGATAATTGAATGCGGTCGCAATTCGATGTGGCCTATGAGTTCTATAAGTGACAAGGTCGTAAGCTTCCGGTACACCGCGTCAAATATATCACTTTGCACGTTTAAATTACGAATTCCGCTGCAAAAAATATTCCGACATTATTTGCAGGCCTTCAATTAAGAACAATAAAAACGCGAGTTAAATTTTTGGCAGTGAAATGGGTTTGAGAGCGTTTGCGGTTTAATTGGATTTAGGGTGTTGAGTGGCGACCCAAGCGCGGCATTCATGCAATTTCCCCTGATGGGGCTTTTGATTTAGCCTCCGAATTATAATCTTGTTTCACAGACCCTTCGTTCACACCTACATGTATATACATACATATACATAGTTACCGTCGTAAATTCCTTTTTTTAAGGTGGAATTCGATTTGAAAGATTTGAACACACGAACATTGGAAGTAGGATAAAAAACATGAATTTTTAATTTATATAGAAAACTAGCTGTTGCAAGAATTTATTTATCGCTATCCCGTGGGCACTATGTAATTTTCCGGGATAAAAACTGTTTTACGTCCATCCCAGGGTCTCATACTATCTCGATAGCAAATTTCATCTAAATCAGTTCAGCGGTTTGAGCGTGACAAGGTAACAGACAGACAGACACACTTTGGCATTTAAAATTTTAGTATGGATGACAAAATTGTAGAACTAAAATCAGGAGTTCAAATTTTTAATAAAACCTGGAATTGGCCCCCGTGGCATAAGAATAAATAAGAACATAGGTAGAAGGGAAACTCCCGCTCCTTCCGGACTCAAAGGCCGGCCCGGCCGGCCGTGACACCCTGACTGAGTTCTCGCTTAGCGAGTACTCTATCGTGACCTTTGAGTCCGGCCGGAGCGGGAGTTTCCCTTCTACCTATGTTCTTATTTATTCTTATGCCCGTGGCTTTGTACTCCAAATACTGGTAGCGTTTCCTCGTTGAATTGAATAGCGATGCTAATTCGTTGAGAGAAATAGCTAAATACGAGTAAAACTTTGCAAGTTAAATAGTACAAGTGCCGTTTCTTATTAAACCCTTATGAACATAATAACAGTTTAATATGATTTCTGTTTCAGAAACGTAGTCCCGGAGAACATCGTTCAAGCAACAGTCGCGTCCTACAGAACCAAACTTGTGTACGATGCTGGCGACAAGCTGGCTATTAAAGGTATTTTATGTCCGATCCACTTTTGGGTACAGGCTTTTTTAGGTTGAGAGGGTTGTTGATTTTAGTTAAAGGCCACCACAAACTGAAGCGTGGGGCGAGCGCGGTGCGCCGACAGAGCGGGCCCAGCGCATTGTATAACACTGAATCATTACGGTGGCACACACCGGTAGGGCGGCGCAGCGTATATGATTCAGTGTTATACAACGCGCACGCCTCGCGCTGCTGTCTGAAAGATATTTCTTTATATTTATTATACATTACACATTACGTCGACCATTATAATTATCTCGTATAAAAGGTATCTAAGGTTCCTTCTCAGCCTTTATATTACATTTATTAGGAAACTAACTTACAACTAAAATCATTACACTTCCTTTTGGCTTTGCCGTAGTCGTGTAAAGAAAATACAATTAGTTTAATAAGCGTTGACACAATTGGATTCCCTGATTCTTTTCACTTCGATCACGCCGAATACATCTTTCACAATGATGAATATCCTTCTTCCAGGGCACCCGGAAACATACAAGATTGAAAACGAATACCAGAACGGGAGTAATGTCCTGGGACTGGTGTTCTTCAGTATAGTGCTCGGCATCACGATGGGCAAGATGGGAGATAAGTCCACGCCGTTGCAGAACTTCTTCCAGTCCTTGTCAGAGGCCATGATGATCATCACGGGCTGGGTTATATGGTCAGTATTAGCTTTATGAAAACAGCGAATTTTAAGACCTTTCCTCCTGCCGTAATTGTTGGTATCTGACATAACTAAGTCCATTCGAAAGTCACGGTGGCAGTACAGTCAACTGAGAAAGTCACGGTGGCAGTACAGTCAACTGAGAAAAGGTACCCGCCTGTAAAGGCGGTAACCACACCGTTACCTTTAAAGAAGGATCAGGTGACTCTGACGCAGTTAATTTTGATTTCGCGGACTACTTAGATCAAGTTGCTGACCATCATCATAACATTATCATCATCTCCAGCCCACGCGAGTTACAAAAGTACCAAAAAAACAACTTTGTCAAAGCCAAGTATAGAATTGCTTGAGTTTTGATCGGCTGTCATAATGCTAACTTATCAACAAATCACCTTTCAAGGAAAGCGGGGCGTGATCTGGATTTCTCTTTATGTGATTCGTCGAGTCTTCATATATCTCTGCTTCGCTCAGTTTCATTAGAATCACATCGTTACAGTATTTTCTTTTTACAGGATTTCTCCCCTTGGTGTCTTCTTCCTCGTCACTGCCAAGATTATGGAGATCGATTCATTCGCTGATCTGGTGGGCCGACTGGGGCTCTACTTCATGACGGTACTCCTGGGGCTGTTCCTCCACGGCTTCGGGACGCTCAGTATACTCTTCATCCTGGCTACTAAGAAGCTGCCGTGCCGATATATAGGGAAGATGGGTCAGGTCATGGCTACTGCGTTTGGAACTGCTTCTAGGTTGGTGATGTGAATTTCTGATAATAATGAAATGATATTTATCATTTGTTTGTTTTATCATCAATTTTCAAAGAGCTGGAAGTAGAGCGGTATGGTAACTAATTTACATACCTATTATAAGTATGCTATACGGCCGCGTCTTGGTTATCGAATACAACATGTTCAATGGTTTTCAATCTAAGTATCAGTAGATAGTTACCATATAAAAACATCTAAACTCTTTCTAGGTCCCATTAAAACATTGATAAGTGGAACTCTTTGCCTAACTCGGTTGGTGCACTCTACCTTTTCGTATGCCCTTCAAATCTTCCAGGACTTTTACACTTAGTACCTGCATTAAAACCAGACCAATTTAGCACAGTAAATATCCGATGTTGATACTTCCAGCTCAGCAACGATGCCTATAACTATAGGCTGCTGCGACGACATGGGCTTGGACCCTCGCATCACCCGCTTCGTGATCCCAATCGGCGCCACCATCAACATGGACGGGACAGCGCTGTATGAAGCCGTGGCCGCCATCTTTATCGCACAACTGAGGAAAGTCGAAATGTCTTTCGGCAAGATCATTGCTGTTAGGTAAGCCAAATCATGAGACTTGAAAGAACATCAAGTTGGCGGCATATTTCGGTTGTGGGACATCTAGAGACGAAACTTGAATGTAAAAGTAGGAGCAGGAATTTCACTGCAAGAAATTGTGTCGACTGTTTTCAAAATGGTTTAGGAATGTGATATAATATAACTAACTGGGCCATTAATTAACTATTTACGACGTGCAGTATATACGAAAAATAAAATCTGGATTTGTTCATTAAAACTGCTTCAAGTTTGATAGTTCCAAACTTTAAATTATGACACCACTAAAACTGAACTTAAATCAAGATTTTGTTTCCAACAACTTGCCATAGCAAAAAAAAAAATTGTTGCTGTTGCGATAACTTTCTATTGTATGACGAACATAATAACTTCGCGTAGAAAGAACATCAGGCATTACTCTGCACCTTTAGGACTATAGTAACCTAATTCAAAATTTACGAATCTCGGGTTATTGACATGCACAGTCTTAATTAAAAACAAAACTGCGATCGTGTTCAAATCTTTTCAAGTTTCTAGACAGTTTCACACCCATTGTTCTAATTAACTGTAGAAATATCCACTAATTTAAAAGCCTCGGTCGTAAGACCTTCGAGGTACACCATTGACCTGAGAAACTGCCTACAGGCAGCGTTACTCACAGGAACCCTTAATGGGCTTCGCGTTGAAGGTATTTCTGATGATTTCGATGTTCCCAGTGTGACGGCGACGGCGGCGAGCATAGGCGCGGCAGGCATCCCCCAGGCGGGGCTGGTTACCATGGTGATGGTGCTGGACACCGTCAATCTGCCCGCCGAGGACGTCTCCCTTATCCTCGCGGTCGATTGGCTCCTGTGAGTATACTGCTTTAGAATATCCTCAAGGTATACAATACCCTGAAGACAACTGCAAACAGAACACTCTAAACTGTAAACCGTAGCTGCGGACTGTAACACTACTGGTTTCTATGGTTTGTATGAAATATCGGAACGCGATAGTAAGCGACAATCGCTGCGCTCTGAATGTATTTCATACAAAACTATCTGGAGTCTTCTCTTGCCTGTGGAATCAGGCCTTTAAACCCAGACCCAGACCCAGTTTGGCCGCGTTTGAAATTTGAAAAAACCTTCCCAAGTAGAATTTTGCAGCTGGCATCCAGCGAATTGTCCATTTTCCTGTCAATAAAAAAAAACAGAGTAGTTACGCTAACAATAATACAATCCTGAGGCCGTATTGTCTAGCGCTTCTGACGCTTGCTTTCCCTTTCACCATCTCTTTCTGTCATCATCTTATACCGTTTGACAGAAAGAAATAGTGATTGCGAAGGCAAGCGTCAGAAGCGTTAGACAATAAGCCGGTCTTCTTTCTGCGGTGATTTTTTTCTGTCTACACGGCCACGGTATAATTCTAAGTGATGGTGACTTTAATGTTGTTTTTCTACCGTCTCTTGTTATTACATTATGTATGTGTGATATTTCAGTGATCGATTCCGTACGACGATCAACGTGGTATGCGACGCGCTCGGCGCCATCATCGTGGCGACACTATCGCAGGATGACATAGAGAAGTCGCGCGCGCTGCAGACGGAGCGAGACGGCAACAACACACACGAACTCACCGACCTCGAAAAGGTCGACCACTGAACGTCCACAGCGATACACGGCTAGCACAAGCGGCCACGACGCTACAGTCCGGCTAGAAAAAGAATGCACATAGAAAACACTTCAGTGTCGCTCGTAATATCTCTGGCTGTGGCCTCGGTCACGCCTACGCACAATCGGCGGTGCAGCGAGCGTATTCTCCATGGTTTTCTCTGTTTATTGCATGTGTTGCCAGGTTACTAATGAACGGCGAGAGTTTAGGCCGCGAAATGAACAGAGAAAAGGCTCGCGGGTCGCGTGTTTTCGTGCCCAGGCCGTTGTGTCACATCGCAAAGATCATTTAAAACAAACCGCCCCTTTTTAGAGCTGTATATCTAAATTTGTTGAAATAACTTTTTTTTGTACTATGAGCAGCCTTTATATTTTAGTATATCTTATGTTTCGAATTTAATCGGAATATGACATACCTATTGCGAAGATTTCTATGCCCATTCTATTAGCAGTCGTACTGTACGAGTACGTGCATTGTAAGTAGCTCAAAAGAAACGATTTGTACTCAGCGATGAGCAATAAAAGAGCGAACGAGTTTATTTGCCCTCTACACCCGGCACGCTATGGCAGTTCTCAAACTCGAGAACACTCTTCTGCGTCTAGTTAGAAAGACGCACACAACGACAAATACCGTCGAATCCACTTGTGCTAGCAGTGTTGGACACGGACCTGTGTCTCGCTTCTTCGTGTGCGCGTCTTTCGAACTACCATCAAATTAATTTGGCATATTTGTCACTATTTTCAGTTTACACTTAAAGAATTAGTTTTTATAGTAGGGATATGGGTCACTGCGAAGGCCATTACACATTGACGCCTAAACAATAGCACTGTGTCTGTAAAATCAAGTATCCTATTGCCGGGTTTAAGAGATTCATATAATAAAGTATGAAAAAGAGTTGAAGACATATCAAATCATATCACTCGACGAATATCACATGCCAACAAACAAATTGAATAAAGCTGGTGGTAGGATCTTACGTAGGGTCGGTTCGAGCCGCTAACCCCTAATTATTTGTTAATCCTGCTGCCAAGAAGGCAGCTGGACTGGAGAGTAAGACAAACGGTAAAATTAAAAGCACATGAAGTACTATTCTAACTTAGCCATCTAGGCTGGCAAAGCATCTGCATTCTTCTGGTGATGCAGACGTGCATGTGTGGTGGTAGGTTAGTATTAATCACCAGGCGACATACTTGCTCGTTTCCACCCTATTTCATTAAAAAAAAAAAACAACTTTTGTTTCTGGTGTTTGCGTAACGATATACAAAAGCTTTGTTTGAGCTAAAACTTCCACAAGTTAGGTATGAAGTGTATTTATTTTTCAACTTCATTTTTTATTACTTTTACGCTCATCCCGTGAAACCATATATTTCAAACTAAATACAAACTGAAATATAGATGCACAGAAAAACCCCAGAAAAAAGACCAATGTTGGGAATCGAACCCAGGTCCTCAGCGTTCCGTGCTGCGTGCTTACCCCTACAC
This sequence comes from Archips crataeganus, assembly GCA_947859365.1. Taxonomy (NCBI): domain Eukaryota; kingdom Metazoa; phylum Arthropoda; class Insecta; order Lepidoptera; family Tortricidae; genus Archips; species Archips crataeganus. The sequence continues at coordinate 14,267,388 of OX402062.1, forward strand.
TGCTGCTGTAGTAGGCTGGTGTAGGGGTAAGCACGCAGCACGGAACGCTGAGGACCTGGGATCGATTCCCAACATTGGTCTTTTTTCTGGGGTTTTTTTCTGTGCATCTATATTTCAGTTCGTATTTAGTTTGAAATTAAAACTTACACTAATGATCGGGATAAAATGTTACTGGCGCCGTTTAGCTATTAGGCTAGTAGATTGGTTGGGCTGTTGAAATAGTCAATGAGTAATGGCTTTCAGCACAGTCATGGTGTACCCTTTCTGTGTTCAAATGTTGATGATTATGTCGTGCGATGACAATAACTTGAATGCAATAGCACTTCGGCCAATGTTAGTCATATCATAACATAAGTTTGCATGGAAGGTGTGACTGATGCAGCATTGTGTACGTGTAAAACTGCCATATAATCTCTCCTCATTTTTCTATCTCAAATCTTAGAAGTTACGATGTTAAAGAGTGTTACAGTGTGTTACTACTTTCTTATAGAGCCTAAAGCATTCGTAAGCAAGTATTTGAGTAAACGCACAAAATAAGAATGCTCTTTGCCGGATGCTTCTGGCTGGCGAGAATGGTAGCAGCAGCTAATTTCAAGGCCTGAAAAATTATGTACCGTGTAGACTTCGTGTAGTCAAACGAGTGTACTCGTAGTTCAGATCATTGGTATCGAGAAACAAAACAATAGTCATTACATGTTATTGATATTAACATTCTTGGTATTAAACGCCTAATCTTAATGATTAGGTAATTTGAAGTTTTATAATATTCATATGTTTATAACTTATTATAAATGTTGCAGTAACCTTTTTACGCAGTTCTAGTGGTTCGTAGACGTTGTAAAATAAAAATAGGTGTTTAAGTCAGCAATGTATTTTAATAGATCTATTTAATGTTGTGTACGAGTTTGTAGTGTCAATGTCATACAGTGGATCTACTCAGGACCCCTGAGTTGTGTTCGTTCGACTAGACCCTTAGACAGAACGCGTACAAGCGTAATCTCTGAACTAAACTCTATCCTGCTCGGCAAGTTGTTCGTGTTAGAACGATTACTCGTACGAATTACGCTTGATTCGTGTAGCGTTTTCGCTTTTATGCGTCTTGTGTAGGCGGTCAGTGAAATAATATACATATAATTGTAACGGTTTTAAAAAGAGCTTGTATTTAAAAGTGTCGTGTTCTAATGTGCCATTGTAGTCGATAGTAGTCAGTAGTCAGGAAACAGTATTTCCAGTTAAAGTTGGAAGAACGTATTCTACTGTACTTAAAAACTTTTTCAGGATTTCTCAAATACATAGTTTTTTGAGATTTCATGAAACGGATTTTGAGCTTCCATAGTTATAATTATAAAGTGTTTAACGGCAGGATCAAATAAATTATACCTTTTTCAAAATGTGAGCTGTTTATTAGACGTGACTCTATGTATTTATTTTTGTATGCATGTATGTACGTACAATAAACATATAGTATACTGTGTGATGATCACTCTAAAATATATTACGAAAATACGTTGTTTTTATTTGGCTTGTTTTCTAGAGTTTAACTGTAACTCGTTGCATTCCAAGCATTATCAATAATTATATTATTATTTATTTATTGATAAAATGTATTTATTCTGTTGAGTATTTTTTCTTGTTGTTCAATGACTCGGAGTCTCCATTAAATCATTTTAAATGATTCAAAATTCTTTTTAATAATTTATTGTGTAGTTAAATGTAAGTTATGTAACTGTGTCGCTTGTTAATAAGATTTTTGGAACTTATTCGTGTAAGTAGATGTTAATGTTTTATTTGTTTATAAAAATAGTTCGCTAAGCGATTGAAAAATATAAACGTCTTAAAAAAAACCTATTTTGAACTTTTTATCGTACGACTCTACCCTTAATAAACAATCACCAAAAAATATAACAATGACTCTACGCATCTATGCGTGTAGACGTGTGCAAACGTTGTGCAAACGTACCTAATGGTATCAAGACGCAAGTGAAATTATATTCAGCCGAGTCTTAACCTGCAAGAAAAAAGGCAAGTTGCGTTACATTGCGAGCCAGTAAGTCGAACGAGATTGAAGTGGTCTATTGAGCGCAGCAATGTAAAGCAACTTGCACGTTTTTTCCTGCAAGGCTCACTCTAACGTGTAAGACTTGCGATTAAGGCATTTTCCTCAAAAAGCACACTTTTCCAAGACTCACACATTTCCCAAATTTAAACGTTTATGATACGACCTTTTATATGGTATGTACAGTCGACCAAGTAAGTTCTCTAGGTACCATTTTATATGACAGTTCCAAGGAACAGAATAAAATCAATGAGGCTGACTAAAGCCCAGTTCAGACTAGAAAGAAAAATCGCACAAGTTGCCTTACATTGCGGTCGGTGCTCGACTGCCCACTTCAATCTCGTTCGCTTTACCGCCTCGCAATGTAATGCAACTTGCACAATTTTTCTTGCAGGTTTAAACTTAGCTTTATAACTTATAACGATGCAACTCTAGTAACTTCCTTCGGATACTTAGTTTATCGATTCAAATTCAAATTCAAATATATTTATTGTTATCTTATCGACATCTTATAAGTGGTGTTACATCAATGTGACACGTCGTATATATCGATATATATACTGTCGATGTTATTATTATGTCAAACACTAACCCCACGTCGTTCGTGCCAGGAAAATTTCAAGGTATACTTATAAGTGAATGTAGCCTCTGATGTTTTAAACCATGCAACTGACATTGAACCATAATATTTATACAAATACAGCTCCTTTGAGAAAGTGTGCTTTCTGAAAAACTGCACTGTCTGATAAAAACTCCTTCTGAGAAACTGCGTTTTGTGGGAAAGTATACCCATTGGGAAGGGGTAAAGTAGGATTTATGAGCATAAGCCGATTTATATACCTACGTCTGGGCCCAGTCTGAAAACCAGCGCCGGGCCTTGTTGCCCAGCTTATGCTGAGACTGGGACCCATTGTCACCTAATTGTAGTATATATTTTTTTTATTATTAATTTAATTTACTTTTTTCTTTTTCATTGATTTTTGTTTGTTTTGTTGTTTTTTTTTATTTTTTTTAAAGGTATGTTGTTTTTCTTTTTAGTGGCAATAAATATTATTTGAATTTGAATTTGAATTTTATTTGGTTTTTTGTTCGCGTCGTGTTTTTATGGGTCTTGGTTAGAAAGGTCATTATCATCTGTTTTTTGTTAGGTCATATAATATACCTTAATATGCCTAATTTTATGACAAATATCGTTGATGTTAAAAGTTATACAATTTGTATGTATTTATAATCAATGTTTAAGAGGGCTATCTTATAGTATAGTAGTTCTAGTCCGCACTTGTTATATGGTAGTTGTGTTGTCGACCTATTACGATTATCTTTTATGTAAGGTAAAAGATTATATTATATTACAGTTTTAAATGATTCGTGGTTAATAGACATATTTTATACAGGAAGCAGATCGCAATTACTTTTATATGTGCGCAAGAATTACGGTAGCCAGAGCTCGGTCTACACAACATTTAAATCTACATACCCGCAATTTGTTCAGTCTGCCCATGGTCATCAAAAAAGCCGTGGCCTGTGGCCTCTCAAGCAGCGGGTCGTGGGTTCGAGCCCCGGTTCACATGTCTGAGTTTTTTGGAATTTACGTGCGAAATTACATTTGAAATTTACCATGAAGTTTACGGTGAAGGAAAACATCATAAGGAAACCTGTACACAGCTGCGATGAAATTTAATGGTGATTGTGAAGTCCCCAATCAGCACTGGGCCCGCGTGGGAACTGCGGCCCATGCCCTCTCATTCTGAGAGGAGGCTTGTGCGCAGTGCAGTGGGGCGTAAATATGCTGGATGATGATAATGATGATGACACGTGATCGTGACCCTAGTAGATGCGAAGAAATATCTGAAAATCATTAAAGATAATCGCGGTCTATATCCAGTAGCAAATAATAATATGTCCAATATTTCGGAACTTCCGAGTTTTGGATCAGGTTGTCTCTTTTACCGTGCATTTGTTTTTGTATTAAGTTTTTCGGAATTTTAACCAAAAATCGACCAAATATTAAATAGCGTTTCGGCTTGTTGCCTTTTTGCAGTGATGGGCTTTTGTGGTCTGGTTAAGTACTTAAGTCTAAAACTGAAGGTATGTTTACAAAAACAACACAACTGACTACACTGGTTTATGTTTACAAAAACAACACAACTGACTACACTGGTTGACACTTGTAGAGAAACAATTTTACCGACAGCAGGTGTCAACCAGTCTCGTCAGTTATTAGGGTTCCGTAGTAAACTAGGAACCCTTATAGTTTCGCCATGTCTGTCCGTCTGTCTGTCCGTCCGCGGCTAAGCTCAGAGACTGTTAGTACTAGAAAGCTGTAACTTGGCATGAATATATATATCAGTTACGCCGACAAAGTGATTAAATAAAAAAAACTAAAAAATTTCTTTTAAGGTATCTCCCATAGACGTAAAGGGTGGGTGATTTTTTTTTGTCGACTAACTTTATAGTGTGGGGTATCGTTGGATAGGTCTTTTAAAACCATTGCGGGGTTGCTAACATGATTTTTCTATTCAGTGATCTGTTTGCGAAATATTCAACTTTAAAGCGAAAATTTTCATTAAAATCGACCGTCCCCCCCCCTCTAAAATCTAAACTCTTGGGTGGAAAAATTTGAAAAAATTCAGATTGTTAGTAAATATACAAGTTAAGTATGAAGTATCTTTTTCTATTTAGTTTTTTACTTCATTTTTTATTACTTTTACGGTCATCCCGTGAAACCATATATTTCAAACTAAATACAAACTGAAATATAGATGCACAGAAAAAACCCCAGAAAAAAGACTAATGCTGGGAATCGAACCCAGGTCCTCAGCGTTCCGTGCTGCGTGCTTACCCCTACACCATCACTGGTCTAGAAGTTAGCGACGAATCTTTCCCATACATCGTACACTTCAGTCTGTTATAATCACATTAGGCAGTGATAAAGCGCATCTATGTTAATGCCCTCTACCGAGAGACTTCAACACTCCTTCGGAGCTACCCGCTCACCTGGACCAAGAGATTCGTCGCTAACTTCTAGACCAGTGATGGTGTAGGGGTAAGCACGCAGCACGGAACGCTGAGGACCTGGGTTCGATTCCCAGCATTGGTCTTTTTTCTGGGGTTTTTTCTGTGCATCTATATTTCAGTTTGTATTTAGTTTGAAATATATGTTAGTAAATATATCAAATTTACTAGAAAAATTATAGCGGCTAAGATTGCTTGGAAATTATTTGTAGTTTAAGAGTAAATAGTAGCCTAAGGTATAAAACATACCTAAACTTGGATGATTCCGTACACATACGAAATCCTTAGAAAAACATTACTTGATTTTTTCGTAATGGCTACGGAACCCTACCTTGGGCGTGTCCGACACGCTCTTGGCGGGTTTTTTTAAACATCCCATCAACTGATCTGTAGCCGTTTAAGGACAAGTACAGTCGTAGCTGGATGATATTTATTTTAATAAACACTTATTGTTTAAAAATTTCTTTCATTTAACATCATCATAATCGGGAACGTATCAAAATATATAAAGTTTAAAACGAATAATGGACGAAATACATAATGTTCATAATATATACTAAAATTTTCTATGAAACTATTGATAAAACGAACTTTTTTAATCGTGTAATCTACAGATTGGTTTAGGTTAGGTTAGGTTTTTTTATGAAAATCCTGTCAAGTTGATAATTTCCAAGAAAATTGCATTATATCAAATGACCATTATGTATTTCATCCATTATTAATTTTAAACTTTATACATTTTGATACGTACCCCTTTGCAATTGTCTTTCATCCAACAAAGTACTATGCCAGTATACCGGGTAAAATCAAAATGGTGATGATTTAATTAGTCTTATTAAATTTGAGATGTTCATACATTGACTTTGTGATCTCATTTTAACTAAGTATGAACATCCTAAATATTATCAGACAAATTTTAACGATTGAGTTTTTCCATTATGTTGTTCGTCTGCGTTAATCATTGATGCTCCGCTCCTATTGGTCGTAGCGTGATGTTATATATCCTATAGCTTTCCTCGATAAATTGACTATTCAACATAAAAAGAATTTTTCAATTCGAGCCAGTAGTTAATGAGATTAGCGCGTTTAACCAAAGAAACTGACAAACAAACTCTTCAGATTTATAATATTAAGTATTATGTATATAAGCATAGATGTGAGCTACAAGTGTAGATTCCTTCTGCTTTTAATAATAATAATAATATGGAACTATATGGCCTGTGTAACGGAGCGTATCGACTCTCTGAAGCAGAAAGTCTATGCATGGGCAAGCCGTATTCGTCGCTACAGGAAGCGTGTGGACCGATACCAGCAGAATCGCCTTTTCCAGAGCGACCAAAGGAAGGTATACCGAAAGTGGGAGGGAGACGATCTTCGTGTGCCCGACGGACGGCGGCCGGATGCTACTGCCATGATTGACTTTTGGCGTAGTATCTGGTCGGTACCTGTCGAGCACACCGAGGGCGAGTGGATAGGTGTTGTCGAACGTGAGTGCGAGTCCATCGAACCCATGGGGCCTGTTACCATTAGCCCCGATGACGTTAGTTGTGCCATCCGGTCGGCTCCGAACTGGAAAATTTCTGGGCCGGATGGATTGCACAACTTCTGGCTGAAATGGTTTCGATGCTCACACCAGCGTTTGGCAGCACAGTTCCAGCAAGTCCGGTAGTACCACAGAAGCGAAAAATTACAGACCCATCACGTGATTGCCTACGCTGTACAAGCTCCTTAAATCCATTTTGAGAGCAAAAATTAACACGCACATTGTTGCCAACAACGTTTTGGCCCCTGCTCAAAATGGATGTAGGGTTGGAAAGAGCTCCTCCTCATAGACATGACCATTTGCCAACGAGTCCGGTGGAACAAAGGGGCTCTCTCGGTCGCCTGGATTGACTACAAGAAGGCCTATGATTCGGTGCCACATTCATGGCTGGGGAGGGTTTTAGAACTGTGTAAAATTGATGCAGTCCTGAGATCTTTCTTAGGCGCTTGCATGGGACAGTGGACCACAGTCCTTCGTCAACCGGGGTGTGGAGACGGCCACTCTGGCCCACAGGACTCTATCAGGATTGAGCGAGGGATCTTCCAGGGAGACAGCCTGAGTCCTATGTGGTTCTGCCTAGCGCTGAATCCGCTCAGCACCCTGCTGAAGGATTCAGGGCTAGGCTGCCGGCTTCGAAGAGGGGGTGAGGTCATTTCTCATCTGCTCTATATGGATGACCTTAAGCTATTTGCACCAAATAAACATGACCTGTTGGAGCTACTGAAAACAACAGAAGTTTTCAGTAGCGCCATCAAAATGGAATTTGGTGTCGATAAGTGTGCGGTTATGCATGTACAGCGGGGGAAAGTTGTAAATTCAACAAATTTGCAGCTTTCTGATACAATGTCCCTCAGATCTATTTCCGAAGCAGAAACCTATAAGTATCTTGGTATGTCACAGTCATTGGGTATTGAGAGTGAGGTCATAAAGCAGACGGTGGAGGAGCGCTTCTTCTGTCGTCTGACAAAAGTACTTAATAGTCTTTTGTCGGGCGGCAACCAGATGCGCGCCTTCAACGCCTGGGTAATGCCCTTGCTCACTTACTCCTTTGGCATACTAAGGTGGACTCAGACTGAGCTGGATACCTTGGATCGAAGAGTTCGTGTACTACTCACTGCGCATCGCTTGCTTCACCCGCGCTCGTCTGTTATGAGACTGTACATCTCGCGGAAGTATGGAGGTCGTGGCTTTTTAAATGCCAAAGACCTCCACAACCGTGAGATGTATAATCTCAGGGATTATTTCCTAAACCATGAGTGTGGGGTGCATCGCGACGTAGTAGCAGTAGACAAAAACTTCACCCCGCTTTCCTTGGCAAACGAGAACTGGCGCCGACTTAAAGTAATGAGCATCGAGGACCGCAAGGCGGTATGGAAGAGCAAGGAGCTACACGGGCGGTTCTACAAGGCACTCACAGGGCCAGATGTAGATCTGCTCGCGTCGGTGAACTGGCTACGTTTCGGGGATCTCTTCGGGGAAACCGAAGGTTTTGTCTGTGCAATTGCGGATGAAGTTATCATGACAAACAACTACCGGAGGTATATCCTGAAGGACGGTACGGTCGACATTTGTCGGGCATGCCGCCGTTCCGGGGAGTCACTCAGGCATATTATTTCCGGTTGTGGTCATCTTGCTAACGGTGAGTACTTGCACAGACATAACCTTGTAGCCAGAATTATTCACCAGCAACTTGCTCTGTCATACGGCCTTGTGGACTTTGAAGTGCCTTACTATAAGTATATACCTGCGCCAGTTCTCGAAAATGGTCGTGCCACGCTCTATTAGGATCGGTCTGTTATCACGGACAGGACTATTATAGCCAATAGGCCTGATATCGTGCTGACAAATCGATCGAAACGCCAGGCAGTGCTCGTCGACATCACCTGAGCTGAGAAGGACAAAGCCAGCAAGTACCTTGACCTAGCTCACGAGATAACCGCCATGTGGGATGTTGATTCGACGATCATTGTCTCGATAGTCGTTTCTGCGAACGGGCTGATAGCGAAGAGTCTCGACCAACACCTCAAGAGACTCTCGCTAGATGGCTGGATCAAGGGTCAGATAGAGAAGGCGGTACTCCTAGACACTGCGCGGATAGTCAGGAGGTTCCTCTCTCTGTCGCCCTAACCACCGATAGCTTAGGCCCCGCCTCGCTGCCGGTGGCACCCTAGGTTAGGTTTTTATAATGATTTTATGATTTGTATGTATAGTTTTATATTTTACTTTTTGTATAATTATTGTAGAAATCTAACCTAAGAAAAAAATATAAATAAAGATAATAATAATAATATGTGTTGTGTGTTATCTGGTGTTGTGGTGTCTGTCACCAGCGCAGTCAGTCAAAAGGCGTAGGGATATGACGACCTCATCGCCCGCTGGTGTTGTCGTGTCACCAGTGCAGTCAGTCATCGCAGGGCGGCTTGTGGCGAGCTGTTGGTGCGTAGCGACACCACGAACCCAAGACCTCCAGGGGTACACATACACACATGCGCTTATACACACACTCACACACAGCTACACACCCACCCCGCCTCTAGTTTGCCTTTGTTGGCCGCCTAGAGTGGAGCGCAAGAGCTAAATGCTCGAAGGATGGATGTGTTTCCGTAAGTGGCGAGTTGGCATTTTGAAGTTTAAAGTCCAGGAACACCTCTCCATCCTTAGCCGTTCACACCAATGTTGCCGCCTCCTTGCCCCGAGTGGGCAATAGTTTGAGGGGCCCATTTAGTGAATGGCGAGTCACCGCCTACCAAAAGTTCGGTTTATGAGATATAACCTGCAACAGTCTTCTCATACCGCAGACTGACGCTAATGACATGAGTCGATCATATTTTATGACCTCCCGAACAACGTCCATCCGATATAGTGTCTTTTCCAACTTCAACATTGGCGGAATCATCAATAATATTGAAGTCTATAGTGCCTTTAGACAATTTGGTTTTCAAAATTGAAATTGTTGACACAGGTATCTCGTAAGTATATATCTACTATGAGTAGGGCCCTCTCTAATCTTCTCATATGTAAGTACTTTTGGAATGATGAATAAACATATTTTCATTAAACTTCCACACCAAAACTCAGCCAGCAATTGCCTACTTCCAGACCTAGAAAATAATGTTCTATTTAAGGAGTAATATCAGAGAAGCAATAAAACGCAGTATTAAATTTAAAATATTTAATTAACAAAATGACTTTTACCTTATGGCATTGACTTAGAAATCTTAAAATTATAGATTTCTGTATAAAAATCATTATCATTTCACAATCTCTATCAGAAGTCACAGCCAAGGTAGGTACTCGTCAGTAAAATAAAAAAAAATGCAAAAATATAACTGTCTTCATCTAGAAAGTGAAGACGCGGGCACAATGTACCTAGGAGAGACTTCCGTCAGTCAGTCTTTTAATAATTATATACAGGATCACTAAAACAATTTGGTCGTTTACAGTAGTTGAGTATCTTCCCTTTAAAGTGTACACTTAAACTTTTTTTACCAGAATGAGGTCATTTTGTATTTTCCTTACCAAAATCTTGATTAGGTAGGTACTTTTGAACTTGATGAAAAAAAGTGTCCTCGATTTTCCGTATAATTTTAATTAATTCGTTTTGTGATGAACAATATAAACTTTATATGTCAATTGTCACAAAATTACTATAAAAAAAATAAAGGCCACTTTTTCTTTACAAAAATGAATGTACTTATGTAATCGTCATTTTAAATAAGAAAAGAAAAAGTAAATGGTAACTTTTAGGTAAAAATACTTAGTTGGTTAAGCAAGTCTGAACTTTCAATACTCAATGTACAATTGTCAACTTAGAGTAAAATACATAAATAAGTAATAAACGTTTACTAGGGTGGGTTTATCAAAACAAACTATTTTCAAAAAAAATCAGAATTATTTTCGTGATCACCTGCAGATCAATAACTTAAACAAGTACAGTCAGCACCGTATATCGTGTCTACTTTGAAAAGCTCATATCTAAAAACAATATTGAAACTAAACTATATTTTGAAAAACACTAAGGTTCACTCACTAATATTATCAATTTTGTGATATGAGCTTTTTAAACGTAGTGACGATATACATAACAAACAACAATTAATAACATGTATAACAACTATCTTCTTATCTGGCAAGCAAATGGAAAATTTTGAATTTTTCACACTTTGAAGGTGGGTATGCAACTTAACAAGAAAATTCAAAATCGATATTAAGTTGAAGCCACACTGAGCTGCAAATTAATCTGGATCATGTTAATGTGCATCATGCATTATTTTGGTATCAATTTCCCTCATTACCCTATTATATGTTCGATCGCTTATGTGTCATCAACACAACTCAATGTAGCCCCAGTTAGATGCAAGTTCCACTTCACTCGTATTCAAGTTTCACTTTATTTCTTTGGCAGCTGATACCCGAAGTAAGATAGTGAAGTGCAGTGCCATTTCACAAAGCTTTGTTTCTACTAAGCAACGATCGGAAAACGCCCCTTATTTCAAAAACGTAACCCTATTTCGTACTGGAGGAAGAGAATAAACTTCTTTATGATGATGTTACAATAGGCCTCAATGGCTTTCGTAAACTGTGAGCGTACTTTATGGGTCATAAATGGGTCCCAAATATTAATCGTTATGCACTGATAAGCAACACCGTCTTTATCATAAGGGCATAAGGGGCCAGTGCCCAGCGCCCCCCAGCATAGGTGGGCCGTCGGGAAGCCGACTACAAAACCATCTAGCGATCACATAATTCACTTATACAAATATTTACATTATATTCCGAAGTCGAGCTACACTATGATTATACTATGAACAGTCTACGGTTTGCGGAACCGAAACATATAAAATAATATAAGGCCCTAAATACAGGGATTCAGGGGTTTTGTTTTCCTTATTTATGATTTAAATTGTGATGCTTATGTTATTTCCGCATTGAATTAGCAATAAAATTATTAAGCTTTTTATATATTCAACGGAAAATGCGACGGCATTTAACACTTTGACAGCTGCCGATAATTAGTAACACGCCGTGCCGAGTAGTAAATTAAGGCTCATCCCGTTTTCATCGTGAAGTTCTCACAAACCGGTAACTTTTGCGGTGTCGATTAGCACTTCTTACTTATCGCTGTGCAAAGGATCAGTCTTATTCCTGGCGCACCGTCATGTGTCGTTTCCGAATACAGCCCATAGGAATCCCCGAGAATTATCATTCATTTTCTTTAATTTCCAAAAGGGGTTTTTTGTAGTGGTAGAGCCATGTTGTAGCTAGCCGCTGCATCACAAATGGGCCGGCTCATCCGGGGCAGTACCACCCTCTCACAGAACACCGGCGTGAATCAGCAGTACTCCTGCTGCGTTTCGTACGGTCAGTGAGAGCGTCGGGGGCCCAATACCTCTCCCCCTCCCCTCCCTCTCCTTTTCCCAGGGCCGACAACGCACTGGCATCGCGTGAAGCGCTGCGGGTGTCTATGGACAGTGGTGATCATTTAACATCAGGTGACCCACTAGTTCGTTTGTCTGGCCTCTTTAACATAAAAAAAGGGTCTCAAGTTCTTGTGGGCTCCGGGGCTCCCGCATGGCCAAAGACGCTGCTCATAAGAGAAATGACGGGCGTTTTTCTGACCCTTGCTACTAACATACATGTACCTACATATCTGATGTCAACTGGCCGTACAAAATTGGAATGTTTGGAACAATGACCTATGTGTATTCTAAAAATTCTCACTTTATAATTAAACCTATCTAAATAAGCTTTATAATGCACATTTAGAAATTAGTCCTTTATAAAAATCAACTTCACATAAATCACATAATTTATTAAATTAATTTCGGCTGGTACTCACTATGTTAATCCAATACAATGTACTAGCTGCCTTTATATCAACAGTGACGTTATTTATGACTATATCTCTGAATTCATTTACTTGGACTTCATTTAATCGAGGAAATTTAATATTATAAGATTATATTACATATTACATATAATCTAGTAATAATGCATGATTTCAATTTAATATAAATATGACATAATTAAATGTTAACTTTTAAGTATTATTGTGTGCCCTTGTAGGGCGGCATGGACCGACTTATAAAAATATTTTAACATCTTTAAAATTATTCATGACTTTACAATTAAATAAATAAATAAACGTTTTTCAAAACAAAAAATATTTACAAGACATACGCAAAAATCAAAAAGGTGAAATACTTAATGAATAATGATAGTTAACAGCGAAAACGGTTTTCATTCTTAAAATGTTAACAGAGTTTACGCAATTTTTGATAAATTGTAATTCTACACAAAAGCTAGGTTTGTAAGTTCGTTTTGGTCAATTGTATAAATAAATGTAATTCCCTTGTTTAAGTGTTTCCATATATAACTAGGTACGGCCAATATCTGGTGAAAATTGTACATATAATTAAAAAAAACCGTTATCGCCATTTGTAAGAAACGATTACTTGACACCAATAATTTCAAGACAATTTTGTTAATAAAAACACGTCATTTTATTCCTGAAACAAAGATTAATTTTCTATTAATTGTGAAATAAGATTTATAATTGTTTTGACATCGAAAAATATTCAGTTAAGTTGATAAATAAGCAGTGGCGTAGCGTGCCTTGGAGGGGCCCTATATCAAAATTAGTTGGGGGGCCCAAATGAAGGGTAAAGATACACGTTAGAGGCCTCTGTAGCCCGGGGGACCCGTATCATTGATACGGCTGATACGGCGGTAGCTATGTCCCTGTGAATAAGTGACGTCACATTTTAACGCTCATAAAAAGTATTGCAATTGATTAATGAAGTCAAATACCCTATTCTAACGTCTCAGATTTATATAGATGCTGGCGCCACTGTTTATGCGTAATGCGTCAAGTCAATCTAGCTGTAGAATTATAGGTGTAATAAGCAGTTATACTGTATTATATAGGCCAATATATACACGTTAACAGTATATTTATGTAGTCAGTCTGACATAGTGATTACCAGCCCTTAAAGGCATAAATGGCACGAACCACAGTAACACCACGCCTCCGTAGCTCCTAGATATGTTTGAAGACTAACTTTTAAAGCTTTCTTTTACACATTATCAGGAATGATTTTTACCAGTCAATTCTATGTTCGTTCGACATAAATGAGATTCTTTGCCTGTTTTAACTGTGAGTATGATTGCATCCATGAAATTCGTTGCACAGAAGAAAATACCTCTAGTAAATTTAACAGTTTCGTTCACACAATTCAAGAAGATATTTTGAAATTTGTACGGAATCTTCAATTTGCGATTCCAACTTCCACTTGCCCTGTTTAATTTCATGCAACTTTTACGGATAGTCTTAAAGCCTGCAATTGGTCTACAACTTTCTAGCTAGGCAAAACTAAGGTTATTAAATTTTAGATTTTAAGTAAACGCCGTCGGTTTGACTTTTGCTTTTGTCTGAAAAGACAACGATTTTTTTTAACATGTCTGTAACTCTAAAAGAACAAAGGCGATACTTTCCATCTCGGATACTGCCATTGCCGGAAAAGTTTTTGTGCGAGCTGTTTGTATCAATTTAATATTTGAATCTCATTTTCTACATCGTTTATAATCCAGTTAGCAAAGCACGTCGTAGAAAGACACAAATGACGTTTCGTAACATTTGAGTATCACCTATTCACGACGCGCTTTAAGGGTGGTTTTACAGTCATGCTTTCGCCAGCGCATGTTAGGACATATAAATCTTGTGATATTTCTTTGCTTCGCCACGTCTTTTGGTTTATCTGTCGCATGCTTAGTAATAAACGGTCTTAACTCAAAAATCGTGAATTATGCTAAATCGATTTTAAAGTTTAAACTTTAAACTCAATTTACCATAATTCACGGTTTTGAGTTAAGCCCGTTTATTACTAAGCATGCGATGTGTACTTTGGTACCATTAGTTTTTTTCTGATCTGTCATTTTCCTACGGGGACGATGTAAGTAGGTACACATTGCAGCACACGTATGCACATCAATTTGTACCGTTCCTGTAAACTTATACCAAAGCAAAACCGTCAAACAAATGCGAAATAAATAATAAATAAAATAAACTTAACCCACGAGTACATCCACGACGACGGATACTCTTTTCTACGATTTTTGTTATACCATTGTATTGTAATGAATCAATGTTGTCTTTCTATCTTTCATTTTAAAAGGCTTTTGTCATAAAAATATAGATCGACTGGTTCAAAAGAGGTTTGGACGAAAAACACCCTGGCGTCAGCGTGACTGTAAAGGCCACCACAAACCGCAGCGCGGGGCGTGCGCGCGACGCCAACGGTGCGGAGCGTGCCCTGCGCGTTGTATAACACTGAATCATATACGCTGACACACACTGCAGCGCGGCGCGTTTAGCGCGCGCGGCCCGTCGGCGGTGTGTGTCAGCGTATATGATTCAGTGTATACAGCGCTTCGGTCTGTGGCCTTCAAACCATTAACCATTATCTGTCAGTTGAACACTAGAACTAAACGCTCCCGTTCCCCACGTGGTTGTTGTTGTTGTGGTGTTTGTGTCCGTTGTGTGTGACGTAGGAGGAGTCGCGCCGGCCGTGCAGCGAGTGCCGCACGCGCGCCAGTGCAGCTGCCGAGATCTCCATCGAGTCCCCGAACGGCAGCCGCGAGTCGCGCCGCGCGGTGCTGCCTCGACGCCGCGTATGCTGAAAACAATAATGCACAATCTTTTGTTAAAAAAATACAAGCGTTTTTCTCTAGATTGTCATCATCATCCCAGCCTTTATACGCCCCACTGTAGTACCTCCTCTAGCAATGAGAGGGCTTAGACCGTAGTTTTTACGCGAGCCCAGTGCAGATTGGGAACTTAATAGGTACACACCATTGTATTTCTTCGCAGGTGTGTGCAAGTTCCATTGTCTAGCACACATAGTACAAATTTTGCTTAGGTACTTAGTTCGATCAATTGGTGGTTGTTGGTTGGTTGGTCTCCCAATAATATTCATCTAAGTATTTCAAAATTGAGGTTATGTTAGATTAGGTTCCGATTTTAACAGATCCCTAACTCGTCAGATTACTCACTGGCCCGGAGCGCCACGACCACCGGTTGCGGTTGAAGATCCCGTACACGATGGGATTGGCGCACGAGTTGGTGCACGAGAAAAGCCACATGGCCTTCTGGAATGCGGGGTCCAAGTTCTGCACGAAGTCCTTGTCCACCCAGTACCTGAAGATATCAGAACAAAAGGATAAGTTAGGAGTAATAAAAAACCTTGTAGATTTGGTCAGGAATCCAGTACACACCTGTGAAGCAACTCAATGGTGTGTGTGAAATTCCCAATCCGCATTTGGGCCCGCTTGGGAACTACAGCCCAAGCTCTTTCTTTCTGAGATAAAACTTATGCTCAATGCTCAACGGTGATGAATCAACTAGGTACAGTTATGTGTAAAAATTTGTGTGTGTACCAATGCTCTTAAAACGATGCTATAAAGTCGAAGTATCTACACATTTCCCCGACGCCTGAATAAGTACATATTTTTTCACATAAATTGTACCTGTACATTACAATGTACCCCTGGGTAAAGGCTGGATATCTTAAAAAACTTGTATACATTATGTAGGGTTGATTCCGATTAAGTATGTCTTTAAAATCACCTTGTATCTGTAACTAAAAGTTGGACGCCTAAACGTTGACATAGCATTTCCCCTTAGCAGTCGTGTGCCTTTTCTTATCGAAAAAAATATTAAAACCGAGCTTCAGATGTTAATACACAATTAGGTAAGTACACTACTACTACGAGGTTTGATCGCACTTTGTATGCTTTTGATCCACGCATGCTTTTAATATTACATTCCGTTACGTATACTAACTAAAGTTATTTCTAGTACGGCTCAAGAATGCTTCCGCGGGATCGGTATGAGCCTTCTATTGTCGACCTATGCTGGCATATTCGGGAATGTTCCGCGTTGTAACATTGTGTAGTGATGCGGGGCGATCGATTGTCGATTAATCGATAGTTTGAATAATCCCCCTATAACTGACATACTAGCTGATGCCCCTACACCCTGTGCAAATAATTCGTTTTATCGGGACCTACCTATGCAGATTTCCGGGATAAAAAGTATCGTGTATGTTAATCCAGATTATAAATTATATGTATGGCAAATTGCGATTTAGCGTGAAAAAGTAACAAACATCCATCCCTACAAACTTTTGCTTTTATAATATTCGTAAGATGTGTAATGGCTGCATGACAATATCACTGCAAATAAAGAACAAGCTCAGTCAATTTGCCCTCTCGTTATTTGTGTTCTACAGTTTAGGGCGTATGCTATCCTATCGCTTAGGGTAGCGCTAGTCTCGGGCCTGTACAGCGGCTTACTGCTGGACAGATTGAGATGGCTTGGGTTGTAGCTTCCACGCGGGCATAGTACAGATTAGGAGCTTCACACACACAATCACACTCAAATTCAAAAATCACTTCAATTGCTTCAATTACTTCACTGATTTACTAAGAAAAGCTCATAGTAAATTTGGAAAAAACCGAGGCGCGAGCTTAGGTTTGAACCCACTACCTACTGCTTGAGAGGCTATGGATAGGTTAAGCCACTAGTCTACCTAAAAATAGGCTAGGCTATAAATAGTATGAATATCGCTGGTCTGTAATCCTTAGAGTTATGAAAAAAAACATGTCTAAGTTCACATTATCAAAGCATACAAGCTTTTGAAAGTATATTATCTTACAAAAACCGTGGGATTCAAAACCTATGGGATGCTTGGAAAATTGCCGATTAGTAATATCAGCTCACAGAACAAGTATCAAAAGGAAAAAATAATACCCAAAAAACCTTGATTTTCATAGAAATACTATAATGGTACATTATGATACAAGTGTGCTATGTTGATCATTACACATGAGCATTATTGTAAGCACGAGCCGTGAGGCGAGCGCGATAAGGAAGCCGAAGTGTGTAATGACTAATGATCAATGCACACGAGTTGCATACGACGTTTTTCAACAAAAATTGCGAGGAAAAAAACAAACTTGTATTGTTAGTAACTTTTGTAATTTTTACAAGCAACATTTCACCGTGGGTTTCTACATCCTTGGTTGTAATATTTATTGAGCTCTTGACGTCTACACGCACCAGTAATATCGAATATTAACGCAACCTGCAAAGAGATCAAATAAGTATATTAGTAAAGTTGTAGGAACGTATTGCCATTGTACTTAACGCAATTATAGAGCTGATACATAAATTTACATTTATAATGTTCAACTGACCTTTGTTGTCAAGTACTGACTGTCCGGAGCTTCTTTTAAAAACTTTTCAACAAAGGTGGTGACGACACCTTTGATTTTCGACCAATAGATCCGCCAGGATGTCTCTTTAGAAATGCCGTCAAGTTACTAAGTATAATAATATGTTTATATACCAACTTTATTTTTGGTCTTTACTGTGCTTTTCAACATGGAGTATAACGAGCTGGGCTTGTATTTATTTGCCAGTTTATTGAAGTAGGCTAAAAATACGTTCTCCGAATATGACTTAGCGTTTTTGCTGTTTTTCCACTGATTGAATGTTTCGTAAGCCGCCAGGTAATTTTTTCTGGATTTTGGCGGCAACAGGCTATAATAGTAGATTATACACCAAGGGGATAAAGCACTGCATTATGTCACGGGCGCGATATTGAATTCTGAACGAAACGAGGGACTTCAAATTTAACTCGCGTTCGTGCCTCGATAAGTATTTCCGGCGGGGTTGGATTAATATTTTGCTCGCCTTCACTATTTGAAGTAGACGTTTTTGATAGTAATTAACCACACAACAGCAACTTTACCAAATATTTACGTAAAATGGCACACTAGTTTTGTTTTTTTCGCGCGCCGCACTTTCGATGCGCGCGCAGGTTCAATAAAGGTACTGGAAAAACGGCTGTTCAGCCAGAGCAGCAGCAATATAATAGTAGATTGTACACCAAGGGGATAAAGCACTGCATTATGTCACGGACGCGATATTGAATTCTGAACGAAACGAGGGACTTCAAATTTAACTCCCGAGCGTAGCGAGGGGGTTTTTAGTTCATTCCCGAGCAAAGTGAGGGAAATAAGATGGAGTCCTGAGATTAGTGAAGTATTTAAGCGCGCCCAAGGCAAAATCAGTTTTATCCCCGAGGAGTATACTCTACTTTTCTCACCTTTTGCAAGACAATAAAAACCAAGGCTACTAGAAAAATACACGAAATAGACTCAGAAGCACTGATTCCGACACAGATTTTGCGCCTTTCGCAGTTTTCCATTTGTCGAAATCGTCGTAAGCTTTTAAGTATTTTTCTTTCGAATTCTCTGGGAGTACATTATTAACAATTTCTAAGGCCGGCTTGTGCAGACCTGGGTTAGCTACTTAACTCCGAGCGAGTTAACTGCTAACCCAGGGTAAACAAGTGTCAAAATGTATGGAACTGTCATTCTTAACCCAGGCATTCTACAGCGCCCTTCGTCCTAGACTCTGGGACTGTATCGCAAGTGCTATTAAATTTAACAGTTTAGTTTAGTATAAAGCAGTAATATCACTCAAAGGTAACTAACCAGGAATTTAATTTAAATTTACTAGTTAATTATTTCAGTGCCTACTTGCTATAGGGAACGTTTGATAAGTAGGTATAGCTAAGGTCGCAAATAAATGTATATGTACGTTATCAAGGCTTCAATAATATCGATAGACCTCTACGCCACTATACCATCATAAGGTTGATGTTTAAATATATTTGATGCGATGGCTGTATCTATGCCCTCGACTGTACATTGAAAACAGTCGAATAAACACATTGATTTACGAATTAAAGGCAAAACAAGACACTATTGAACACAACATTCACGCCCCAGATCACGTAATATAATATCACAAAACAAACAAAGAACAAAGTTGCTGTTTCATTAGCAGAATTACTCGGGAACATGAAGTAAACACCCTAATATTCATTATATTAAGTCAGTTGTCATGTTATGTGAGTTCCAGCATTGCGTGTAATATCTAGCTGCTGTTACAGAAGTTCGTTTCAATTGAAATTTAGTCTTCATTTCTAAACTAAACCAAACCCAAACTCTGAGCATCTGCGGGTTGGGAACTTCACAGACGCCATTAAATGTCCTCGCAGGTATTAATACTTACCACAAACAATAGCAGTAGTAAGGCGACCAGCACGTGAAGAAGACTATGACGATGGTCACTGTCATCTTGAGCGTCCGCGCCCGCGCCCGGCCGAGGATACCCACGCCACTCCGGCGCATGTTGTCTGTGAACAACAAAGAACAGGTCTTTTATGGTTCCTTATTTAATCAGAGGCGGCGTTAGGCTGCGTATCCACCGGAGCTGTGCGAAGATGAGTTGCGAGGGATGTGTTTGTCATGAACCAATAGAAACACTTCATTTACCTATCCTTGCTCAGCTCAGCTCTGGTGGAAACAGCTCAGCGGAGCGAGGAATGAGTTTCGAGGGACGTGTTGCTAGGCGGTGTTGCCCCGCCTCACCGCACCCCGCCCGCTTATTTGAATAGAGCCCGCTACACATCCTCGCTACGCATCCTCGCACTGCTCAACTACCTCGCACATCTTTGGTGGTAACATTCACACCGTTACACATCCTCGTTACACAGCCTCGCACCGCTTAGCTACCTCGCACATCTCTGGTGGAAACGCAGCCTTAGGCCCAAGGCCTCGAAATTTTTTCGTTTTTTGCTCATTTAAACATCCGTCATCTAAAATGTGTGGTGCGTCATCCATCACAGGGCCTCGCAAAATAAGTATACTAGGGGCGTTCAATAAAAAGTGAGAATGAGTATGTTATAAACAACTTTTACTAAATGTAATTTTATTTTTCGACATAGTCACCTTTTAGCATAATACACTTATTAAATCTTTTTTCTAAACTTAAAATTTCATTTTTAAAAAAGGTCTCATCTTGAGTACTTAAAAAATCTTGTACTGCAGCGACTACCGCGTCGTCGTCTTCAAATTTCTGGCCTCTCAGGTATTGTTTCAATCTCGGAAATAGGTAGAAATCACTGGGAGCGAGATCTGGTGAATACGGAGGATGCTTAAGGATATCGAACCCAGCATCACGAATTGCAGCCATTGCAACGGCGTACTTGTGTGCCGGGGCATTGTCCTGGTGGAACAGCACAACTTTCGAGAGTTTGCCTCGCCGTTTTTCGCGGATCTCATTGCGCAATGTTGCTATTTGTTTGGCGTATAATGTGCCCGTAATAGTGGCTCCATGCTCGAGATACTCAATCATTAATACCCCTTTACCATCCCAAAAAACAGAGCCCATGACCTTAACGGCAGATGGGCTCACCTTGAATTTCTTCGGAGTTGGAGATGATGGCCTTTTCCATGTCATAGACTGCAGTTTCGTTTCTGGGTCGTAATGATGGAGCCATGTTTCGTCCATTGTTATAAATCGCGCCAAAAAAAGTTCCCGGTCTTGCTGCATCAGGTTCAAAGCTTCTTGACAAATCTCTAGTCTAGTTTGTTTTTGCGTGTCAGTAAGCATTCTTGGTACCCAACGCGCAGATACCTTTTTCATACCCAAGCGTTCAAGTAAAATTTTATGCACGCTCCCCGTTGAAATCTTTACATTTTCAGCAATAAAACGAACCGTGACACGACGATCCGCCAAAACTGAGTTTTCGACTTTTTTCACAATTTCTTCAGTTACTGCTGTAGTACGGCGTCCGGAGCGGGGGTCGTCCATTGTCGATGTTCTTCCACGTCTAAATTCGGCGCACCAACGTGCGACTGTCGAATACGGAGGAGCATTAGACGCTAAAGTGTCCCGCAAATCCAAATTGACTTGGTCCGTAGAAAAATTTTTCAAACACAAGTATTTGATAACGGCGCGCAGTTCAATTTTCTCCATTTTCGCTAACGTACTCAATAGCATTGCAAAGAAATTACCGTATTTTTTTTTAAACAAAAGACAGTTAGTTTTTTTTTCATAGCAATCAGCTAGATAGATTAGCTTTACCGGCCAGTATTTAATTTCCTAATATTGAAAGAGTTTGCATCTCATTCTCACTTTATATTGAACGCCCCTCGTATATTGCCCACACAAAATTTAGGCCCTGCGCCGCCACGACGTTTAACAACAGCTAAAAAAACACTAAATACATACATACATACATATAATCACGCCTCTTTCCCGTAGGGGTAGGCAGAGACCACGTCTTTCCACTTGCTACGATCCTTACATACTTGTTTCGCTTCGTCCACTTTCATTATTCCCTTCATACATGCTCTTCTGTTTAGAATACTCTTGACCTGGCCTTTTTTCAAGACGTCCCTGATTTGGTTTCGAAACGTCCGCCTAGGTCTGCCCCTTCCAACACTTTCAATTCACACTCGCCTTACACACTTTTTTCGTCAATCGTTCTTCATTCATTCTCTCGACATGGCCAAACCATCTCAGCATACCTTTCTCAATTTTTGTCACTACATCTTCTTTCAGACCACAACGTTTCTTTATCTCACTATTTCTTATCCTGTCACTCAGTTTAACTCCTATCATACTTCTTAACGTTCTCATCTCAACTGCATTTATTCTGCTTTCATGTTTCTTCTGCCATACCCAACTTTCACTTCCGTACATGAGTGTCGGAACCAACACCCCCCCATGCACACCTAAACGAGCCTTGTTAGACACCTTCCGACTGTTCATAAAGGAGTGCCAAGCTCCATTCACCATGTTTCCTGCATTCACTCTTCTTTCAATATTACTCTCACACTTTCCATCTCTTGTAGGCTTTGAATCCAGATACACAAACTCATTCACCTGTTCAATTTGTTCATCTCCAATCACGATATGCAGTCTGTCAATGCCTCATCTCTTTCAAACACCACCACTTTCGTCTTCTTTACATTCATCTTCATTCCCTTTCTAACAAAAGCTCCATTCATAGCAGTTACCATCTCCTTCAACTCCTCAGCCGAAGACGCAAGTATACTTGGTCATCAGCATAGAGAAAACATTTAAATAAATAAATAAATAAAATAAATAAATATCACGGGACAGTTCACACCAATTGATCTAGTCCCAAAGTAAGCTAGGAAAGCTTGTGTTATGGGTACTAGGCAACGGATAAACATACTTATATAGATAGATACATACTTAAATACATATTAAACACCCAAGACCCGAGAACAAACATTCGTATTTTTCATACAAATATCTGCCCCGACACGGGAATCGAACCCGGGACCTCAAGCTTCATAGTCAGGTTCTCTAACCACTAGGCCGTCTGGTCGTCGTATTTGACGAGTAACTCATTCATTCTCAACCCACTTTCATTCTCTTTTAAATCTGTCAAGCAATTGTTCATGAACAGATTAAACAGTCTTAATTTAACAGATTAACTACTCTTGTTAATTCGATCTAATCGTGTTTTTACAAGCTTTTGTTTAACTTGCAATGTTTGTTCATTCCGGTCAAAACTTGCAAATCAAACTCCACCTTTTCTTAGCGATCGGAGTATCCTGAAATTTGGTACGAATATATATAGTTTGCATGAAAATACAATAAAGCTAGCTAAAAAGTTCATGTTCAAAGTTTTTTTTTATAAAAAATTCTAAAAGTGTTACAAGTTTTTGATAGTTTGTTATCGTCTTTTAAGCACGATTGGTTGCGGAGTAACAAAATAAAATGTTTATAAATATTTCACTAATGCGAACGAGGATACGATGCGCACCATTTCTCCATACAAACGTAATCCCCTGTTTCCTCCCTGGATAATGGCTTTAGAGCCAATTTTTTTACTGTGTAATCTGTATCTACCACAGCTATGCCCCTATGTTTCGTTTTTTTCCATATTTCAATTAACATAAGAAATATGAGCTTTCAAAAACTGAAAAAATTGTCCAATTTCAACGTCATTTTCAGAAACTCATCAGAAAAGAATCCCTGATATAAACAAAAAAAGGAAAACATAGGGGCGTAGCTAAATCTGTCCTCTAATAATTTTTGAAAAAGCAGCAGTAGCAGACCGATAAGATGAAGTGAAATTAGTCTTTGGTGTTTTAAACTCTACACTGTACCTTCGAGTAATAAAGGAATATTTAGGCGGGTAGGTTAGACATGTTTAAGAAAGTTGTTCTGGTAACCACCTGACGTACGGCGGTGTTGTACATGGCTAAGTTATTCGGAGGCAAGATTATTCGAGAGAAAACCTACCCGATTGAAAATTTTGATAGAAAAAATGAAATTGAAATTGCCAAATACTTATGTAGTAACCGTGTAGAATTATTTAAAATAGATGATTTTATAAATAGATGATTTCGTAACAAATGCCTCTGTAAAATGACGAGGGAATTATCATATTTTGACAACAAACAACTAGAATTCCACGAAGATGCCCGTTAAAAGTTAAAAGGTGTTTGTAGCGTACAAAAGGCGTAGCAAAATCCCTTTCTATGTTGACACTTTGTATCACGGGTATGTATTACAATACTGAAGTACGAAAGACCGAATGTGTTAAAACATCGAATGGGTCAAAAGACCGACACGATTTTTTTCTGAAACCGTAAACTTTTCAGAATTTATTAAAACGGCATCATACAGAACCCATTAGGTTAGGTTAGGTTTGTTTTATAACAATCTTAAAAAATTAACGGTTTCAGAAAGAAATCGTGTCGGTCTTTTGACCCATTCGATGTTTTAATACATTCGGTCTTTCGTACTTCGGTATTGTAATACATACCCGGTCTTTCGTACTTCGGTATTGTAATACATACTCTTGTATTACAGACTTCAAAAATTATCTAACAACGAATAATGCCTATTGTGAAGTTTGTAAACGCTCGTTACGGGAGATGGACTGAGCGTTAATTATCTTACTTACAATCAACGTGACTAGCAAACTTAGTTAAGAGTTCAAATTTCGAAAACTTAGTTTCTATGAAACTCAATCGAGAAAGTTAGGGTATGACTTTTTGTTCTATAGTTGTCAAAATTATATGGTGCGCA
Source organism: Archips crataeganus (assembly GCA_947859365.1). Taxonomy (NCBI): domain Eukaryota; kingdom Metazoa; phylum Arthropoda; class Insecta; order Lepidoptera; family Tortricidae; genus Archips; species Archips crataeganus. The sequence goes on from OX402062.1 coordinate 14,291,994, forward strand.
GTTTATATACGGCGAGAGAAACTTTTGCAATTTGTGAATAACTCGTGAGCCACCCATATCTATACTAACATTATAAAGCTGAAGAGTTTGTCTGCTTGTTTGGATTAACGCGCGCGCTAATCTCAGGAACTACTGGTTCGAATTTAAAAACTATTTTTGTGTTGAATAGTCCAATTATCGAGGGAGGCTATAGGTTTTATAACATCTCGCTACGATCTATAGGGGCGGAGCAACGATGGATTAACGCGGACAAAGTCGCGGGCCCCAGCTAGTCCCATATATTTTCTAAAACCAGCATCAAGTGGTTTGTTCTATGAAAGCCACCGGGCTAACACGGTTAAAAACTAAGCATTACTACAACACTGCAACTTGATGCTGTTTTTTTCTCTGCAATTCTCTCCTATAGCCTCTTGAGCCGAAGGTCATGGAATCGAACCCGGCACCTCCCGCACTCACTTGCACCTCAGAGTTTTTTGGAATTTATATGCGAAATTATTTTTGAAATATGGCATTGACACATGAGCAAATGTGTGTGTGGAGTTCCAATCCGCACTGACCCCGCGTGGGAACTAAGGCCCAAGCCTTCTCAAGCTGAGAGGAGTCCTGTGCCCTGCAGTGGGACGTATATAGGCTGGGATGATGAACTTCGATGTATTACTTAGTAGACTTACAGAAACTACCTGGTGAATCATTATTTTTTCACCAAAAAAACTTTTTCCATACATAATAATTTAATTACTACCTACTCAACGAATGGTCAATGTGTAAGATATTTTATGGTTAGCACAAGTTACACACACATCACGCCTGAATCCCAATGGGGGTAGGGACTTGACTTAGAGCATTAATCAATATGGAGGAGCTATGCGCATCTTCAATCAATAGGTCATTTAATCATCATTAGGCATTACTCATTCAATTTTATAGTTGACTAGCTAACCCCGCAAACGTTGTTTTGCCATATTAGGTGTATAAAAAATAGCCTACGACCTATTCTCAGACTTACCAAATGTAGACAAAAAGGTTTCATAAGAATCGGTCGAGCCATTTCACCCACTTATTTTTTTTATTTTTCATAGTAACTCGACCAATTCGACTATGAACAACCCTAATTTCAAAATACATAAAAAAAAATCGTGAACAGATAATCGTGATCTATTAACTATACTGAATCACGTACCAAAATTTGTGCACTGATTAAAAAATTACCCTGTATAATAGATTATCTTTTAAATGCTACGAGCTAGGATGCTAAACTCTTAGAGAAATTAGCGTCATTTCATATGAAGAAGCTTAAAATTTAGGGATAAATAAAAAACACAGTGTATATAAATTGCTAGTAAATTAGGTAAGTACCAATATTTCCAGGGCATAACTTACTCATCGAAACAAGTCACTTTCACGCAAACCAATTTTCATAATTTAAAAAAAAACGCAAACTTTTCAAACATAGCCATCCAAACGGATTACCTACTGCTTTCATAAAGGAAAATCGAAATTTATTTCTAATTTTAAAAAGTTGTTAGTATAAAAGTGACTTGTTTTGACGAATAGATTAAGCTATATAAAATTGGTAGGTACCTAATTTGTTAGCACCCTGTAAGTTAGAAAAATCGCGAAGAAATTAATGTCAACTAACATTTCGCGCTTCCGCTACATAGGGATCGTTTAGTTTCGAAGCTAATTTAATACACAAGCAAATAGGGACGTATTCGCTCGGCTGAAAACTATCACGAGTCACTTCACCTTTTTTATTTGGTCATCAGCTTGAGAAGCTCCGTTGTTAAACACACAACCTCACCAAAGGCCGACAGATACGGATAACACGGTGTAAGCGCACAGAGCGTGAATATTACGATAAATTCAGTTTGCTATTTGATTTTCTCGTTTGAGCAGAAAATATCCACGCATCTGAATGCTTCTGGTATTCGTATAAATATTATATGGGGCTCAAAAACAAACCGATAACTTGTGCGATGAATTTATTCCACGTATTACCCCTCGGTTGCCTTTTGGCTTTCTACTATCTCTCGGATAAGCACAATAATATTGGCGAGTCACTGAAATAAATCTCGAAGGTTTTCCGATTCTATGATGTATGATGTGTACGATGTTAGCCAACGATGCAATTTTTCCTCTACCTGTTAAACTTATGAAGATGTTACGTGTGATAAACGATTTGAGATTGTGTAACATAACTGATAGGATTCTTTTAGCTGCAGCTGGGTAGTTTATTTTAAATCAATCATCTCGGAAAATTATTTTTATTATTACTTCATTATCCAGTTCGAAGGACCAATTAGTGCGGCCCGTGCCGAAGTGATAAAGGAAGGTGAACTAACCTGTCTTCGTCGTTTACCTCGCTGACTGGCAACAGGCATGAGCAAAGAAAAGAAAGCAGCTTTCTTTGACACAAAAATTGGTGAAGTGGTCCACAGAACAAAAAATTTCGGTGTAAAGTGAGTATCTGTTCACTTCGCTTACCATTTGTTGTATTGGCCCGGCGGATGATCTCGTGTAGCGCAGCCAACGAGCAATAGAGTGTTGACACGAGTGGCAGCACGTACATAAGCGCCATGTTGAGGAGGAAATACGCGAACTCGTGAGACTCGGTCGGTAGCGAGCCGTACGATACGCACTGGTAGTATCTGAGAACAGACAGAACTATGACAATCACTAAAAGAAAGCCTTAACAATATATTTAGATAGTACTAGATACGAAAGATAGATACGACCATAGATATTTTACGACCAATCTATGCTATGGAAGGCAAGCAAAAAGGCGAACACTTTTCCTGAAAGTGTGTTCTTAGCATATTTTATTGTGTGAGAAAAGCACTATACCTACGTTCCTCGACAGAAACATGAATTGTCTGACTGCAAACCACCTCATCAGGCAATTCCCAACTTTCCAGACCTCGGCAGTAATGTACTATTTGTTAATCCAGGTTGTGAACTATATGTGTGCCAAATTCTATCAAAATTCGTCAAATTGTTTGTGTTTAAATCAAAACTGTATTATAATATCCTATACCTAAAAATAGAGTTATATTTAAAATTTTAAGTTTGTATAAATTCTAAGTTAAGTATCTTAATGGGCGCTTTGGTCTAGAGATACTGTAAGTCCACAGTAAAATTTATCAATTAAGAAATAAAGAAAGAGTCCATCTATCCATCCATACAACTTTCACCTTTATAGTATTAGTAAATAGAAGCTACAGACAGTAAAGTAGGTAGGTATGTACCCCGTCGCACGACTCAAACTCATGAGCTTGCTATACCTAAATCTAAAACTCGTTATTGCGGTGAGACGCCGAAGTCGTCTTGAAGTGAAATGCGAACTATCAATATGCAGCAGGCAGTTAAACTTCGATATTATAGTCTAAGATCTGTACTATAGCTAAAACCATTTAACTAAGTCCTCGCTCGCGCGGTACAGGGGCTCGCACCCATCTCGCCCGTTTTGTCGTTGGGGGCAGCTAGGGTTGCTATCCGTCCGGATAAAGCCGGACAGTGTTAGGCTTTTTGATCTCTTGTCCGGCCAAATTTGGCTGCGTCCGGCCCGTCCGGCTTTCGTTAGGCTTTTTATTACTATCGCACTGCGCGCGCGCACGGCCTTGCCCAGTGTTGCCACGCCGCCCCCGCCCGCATCGGACGGACACATACACACACTCAAAAATCCCTTTTTTTAGCATCCGGCTTTGGAATTCAAAAGTCCCACTTTTAAATGTGTGTTTTATTCGATATTTTTGTCAAAAATCCCTAATTTTTCTTAATGTCCGACCTTGGGACCCAAAAGTCCGGCTTTTTTGACGGGTAAGTTCGGCTTTTTGATTTTTAGAGATGGCAACCCTACCCCCAGCCCCTGAGGCGCTACTACGAAATTCGAAAATCGAAGTTCGTATCGTATTATCCCTCTCATTCTCGTGTCAAATCATATTAGCGTGAGCGGGACGGCACGAAACGTAGTTCGAATTATGCACTTCGTGGTAGGGCCTCTGTACCGCGCAGGCGAGGACTCATTTAAACGGTTTAGCTATAGAGGCGAACATCACCCATGTGTTTGATTTAATGGTTGAAAATAATTTTATATCTAATTTAATATTTTGCAAAACATATCTCCCGTGGGTTGGCTAAAAAATTCCAGGCCAGACAATGATTAATTAAAAATTGAGAAATGTTTTTTTATTAAATATTGCATTCGTGAGATTAACAAACGCACAGACAAACAAAAAACAGTCTATAAACAATGATAATTAGCATCATTGTTTCGAGTTTTAATGGCCTTAGTAACAGCTTTTCTGAAATATTTTCAAAGTACAGACTTCGACTTGTTACAGATGTATTATTTGTATAGCTTAAATAAAATTACTCATATTTTTTTTAGGTTTTTTTACTTTGGCCAGGATTTTTTTAGCCAACCCACTGTAGATATGTTTCTCAATGTATTAAATATGATATAAAATTATTTTCATCCATTAAACAGATGGGTGATGGTTGCCTCTAATACGCATCTTAGGCAATTGGTGAACATAGTGAAGCATATATGGAAGAAGAACGCGACTGATTGGTTCCTCCGCCACCACCCTCTACTGTGTTATCTCATCTTTTACCTACATCATATAATCATCATCTTTTTATTTCGTCAACATCTTACGCACTTCACGAAATCGATTTGTGTGTTGCTGAACAGAGCAGCGCAGAGATTATATAATTGTTGGGTTAGCAAACCTTGAAACAATGCTCGTGATACATAATTCTGGGTATGTATTACAATACCGAAGTACGAAAGACCGAATGTATTAAAACATCGAATGGGTCAAAAGACCGACACGATTTTTTTCTGACACCGTTAACTTTTTAAGATTGTTATAAAACAAACCTAACCTAACCTAATGGGTTCTGTATGATGCCGTTTTAATAAATTCTGAGAAGTTTATGGTTTCAGAAAAAAATCGTGTCGGTCTTTTGACCCATTCGATGTTTTCATACATTCGGTCTTTCGTACTTCGGTATTGTAATACATACCCATAATTCTAGTTTTTCAAGCTGGGATAGCAAGCCAGCAACTCTGGCTTCGTGTAGTTCATCATTATCATCATCATCATTTCAGCCAAAAGAAGAAGAATGGAGGCGTTTAGTATAGTAATTATGAAAGACGTCCACTGCTGAACATAGGCCTCCCCAAGTTTCGTCAAACAGATCGGTCCCGTGCCATCCGTATCCGACGCAATCCCGCAACCTTAACCAGGTCGTCGCTCCATCTTGTTGGAGGCCTACCTACACTGCGTCTTCCGGTCCGTAGACGCCACTCGAGAACCAGTTCTAATACAGAGCTAGAGCTACTAGTTTGCTAGCTTACTTACACTAACTTGAAAAAAAAATTGCCCCGTGTATCCACATTAGCCACAGACTTCTTACAATCCCATAAGATTTAGTTTACAGTAAAAACATCTCAAAATATAATCATAAAAAAATAAATTGAACTCTTCGTTCAATTCGGGAAATTCATTGGTTTAGTAAATAAATTGAACATTTATTAATATCATCAATATAATAAATTACAGTACATTAGATTCAATGTGAATGGTAGCTAATTGAATCATAACTCATTTGGTCCGGTACACAAGCAAGAACGTAATTAGACGGGTGTATTGGAGAACATTTTAAGAGCAGCATTAATTTACTGTTGCATTGACTACAGCCCTAAGTATTCGATATTCATTTCAACTTCGTACACCAGCTGTGCTCAAATTGCGGCCCGCTTACCATACGCTCGGGTGGCATAAAATATTTTTTTTATATTGATTTTTGATTTTCAATCATTTTGAATTTTAATGTTATTGACAATAAGGGCATTTTCAGAAAAAAAGTGTACCCTGCACTTTTTTTTAAAAACCTAACAAAGTTTGGGTTATTTCTACTCAGAATCACAAGCACTATCGATTTAAGCAATAAAAAAAAGAGTCCCTCTATTAATTGTCAGTTTTGTGACGCAGTTAACCATACATGTTGTATGGGCCGTCACAAAACTGACTAATAAATTTTGTATGGGAAAATTAAGGAAAACGGGTACATTTTTTTCTGAAAACTTCCATAAACGGTATGGCCCGCTTCACCATGGCTTGGCATTGTGGCCCATACAAAAAAAGGTTGAATATGGCTGCTCTGCGGTTCTCTATCGTTTGCCCGAATTTCACATGCCATATTGTATCGTTTTTCATAATTTTTTTTTTGACATAATTTTATTTATTTCTGAAACAGTAAATATTTTCTTCAGAATTGTTATAAAACAAATCTAATCTAACCTACTATATTATTAGAAGACAATTAAAAAAATCGTGGAAAATGCACGCTTCTGTACACCGTGAAATTTTAGTGGTTGTTTTCCCGAAACGATGTGATTTAGTATCGATTGTACAATCGATTTATAATTACTATTTTGACTAGAGTCAAAAATCCAATTGTGAAAAGCGAAAGTCGAAAATGACCGCAAACCAATAGTAACGCTTCGTTGGTACCTAACCTATCGTACGATTGTACGCTACTTGTACCAATAGTAACGCTTCGTTGGTACCTAACCTATCGTACGATTGTACGCTACTTGTACCAACGAAGCGTTACTATTGGTTTGCGGTCATTTTCGACTTTCGTTTTTCACAATTGGATTTTTAACTCTAGTCAAAATAGTAATTATAAATCGATTGTACAATCGAAACTAAATCACCTCGTTTCGGGAAAAGAACCACTAAAATTTCACGGTGTATATTTTATGGCAAACGTTGTTAAGGCAGACGAAATTCGGGCAAATTAAATTCTGGAAAGTAAAGGTAAACGCTGTTCTACACGTTCCTAAGTAGGTAAATGGGTTATTATTCGAGCGCATGTTCCGGATGACTTTCGTGGACACATTTTTGTAGAAATGGCAGAAGATTCTGATACAGTTTCCAGTTATCTGGTAGAAATACAAGAGCTCTAACAAATAACCGAAAACGTGACCAAATTTACAGTCAATTCGTAAAAAAATTGACCACGAAAGCGAGGCGGTTGGAACGCTTGAATAATGGGCCCAGTTCAGACCTGATAGAAAAATCGTGCAAGTTGCATTACATTGCGGTGGTCGATTAACCACTTCAAACTCGTTCACTTTACTACCTCGCAATGTAAGGCAACTTGCACATTTTTTCTTACAGGTCTAAACGCGCCTAAAGACCAAGCTAGATCAATTTTTCATCCCCGAAAACCCCCACATACTAAATTTAATCGAAATCGTTGGAGCCGTTTCTGAGATTCTGATTATATATATGTAGGTATACACAATAAATTTCACCCCATTAGCGTGCTCGCGATCCTTGTGCGTGCATGTCCTGGAACGGACAATTGTCCATCCATAATCCCTCAAGTGTTGGACAGTGACTTTGTATCACGTTCAAAATTTCACCCTGTATATCTAGACAATCTTCGCACATATTTATACCACAACATATTTGCGATAGCGTTGACCATTGTTCACATTTATATTTAACATAATATTTAAATCTTTTGATCTCACCTAACATAATTGCCGACCTTTTAGCTAATGGAGAAAGGTCATTGGAGGGCACACGCGGATTGCGAATCTTCCCGGAGTTGATTAGACGACATTTTCTCATTAAATTATTAAGACAGTTGTCCTAACGTGTTTCTAGTACTAAAAGGTTCAAGTTTATTATAAAGAAAAAAATACGTATGTTACTATGACGATAAATGGATTATTTTAATTAATTTTTATTACTTAATTACCAAAAAAAAACTTTTTTCTCTACTCGTTCTAAATACTTTTGGGCCGGGTTAAGTAAAAAGTCCGGTAAGTTTTAAAATATACATAACAAGTTAAGAACATGTAGATTGAAAAGAATAATTGAATTGGATCAGCTTTGCTAGTCTACTCTGCTATCTTATATCAAATTCATAGTGTACAATAATACAGTGCCAGATAAATATGCGGCTTCCGAATTTTACCGATAATTTTACTGTACCTACTCTCTATAATTTACTTTCCTCAACTAGTCTATAATTTCCTAAATCGTGGACTACCATGAAATTATAGCCGAATATTTTACAATGTCTATCTTCATAATATTTTAAACTTTCTTGATTTTCGCACATTATTCTTAACTGTAACACTTGAGTGGTCGAAACGTCGTGGTAGTTTTAGTCATATAGAAGCCATGATTAAGTTTGGGTTTGCTAGGAATCATACCTGTAGCTGAGAACTAATAAATAAAAAAATGTCAACTTAATAATTTTTGTATTCAAGATTGATTCTTAGGAGTCTTTTTGTATTTTCTTGGCAATTTTTGTATTGACAAATTTCAAACCAAATCACGTCACGCTCCGCACTAAATCTGTTATTTTCCACTCTAAGTACATAGAGATCAATCTTGATTGTGTTCGATATTCTGTTCAATGCTAAAATTGATTGATCTCGATGGTACTGAGGTTGGTATACTCCCAAGATTGTATAAAAATTAGCCAACATCACACGGCTTTCCAATATCCTTTTGGAAGTGGTTCACCTTAGGATTTGAATATACGTGTTCCAAATTTCTTAGGGAGGATTAGAGAGGTTAAAGTCTGTGTGTCAGGGCGAAAGCCCTTGGAGTAGCTACTTGGAGAAATGCTTTACGATGGTGAGAAGTGTTTGCTTTTCATTTCGAAGGTTTTTGTAAAAGGCGTACGAAAATACGAAGCTTAGAATTTTATTTACAAATAAAAAAGAAATTAAAGGGTTATACGCAAATGAAAGTCACACGAAATAAAGTATTATATATACCTTTTTTAGATACTTTATGGGTGAGTGATAGAAATGGATTTTTACGTCTGCGTTACATTTTTGTGGTTATGCATTCTGTATCAATATAGTAAGTGGATATCTATTCTTTAAGGACAATCATCCCTATAACACTCGTATACGGGTTAGAAAAGGATAATATATCCGCGATAAAACCTAACTCCTGCGTAATAATTTCTAATAGTGAGTGCATTTTTAACTCCCGACACATAAAGAGGGGTGTTATAAGTTTGACCGCTATATGTGTGTGTGTGTGTGTGTGTGTGTGTGTGTGTGTGTGTGTGTGTCTGTCTGTCTGTGGCATCATAGCTCTTAAACGGGTGACCCGAATTGGATGCGGTTTTTTTTATTTAAAAGCAGGTTTTTTGGCAATGGTTCTAAGATTTTTGTAAAAATTGGTTCAGCCGTTTCAAAGTTATCAGCTCTTTTATTAGCTGCGGAAGGAAGGGATCTAAGACGCATAATGGACATTTACTTACTTTATTTACTTTATTTTATTTTCAAACCTAATTGAGTTGGGGGATTTTATAAATTTTAATTCATAGTTAATTGTTGTAGTTGTTGACCTGGAGACCTGGTGTCTGAGCCCAATGTAATTGGAGAAGCCAAGGCGGCGCGACTGCGCTGGCTCGGCCACCTAGAGAGGATGGGAGAGGATCGGGCAGTGAAGAGTGCGTATATGGGGCGACCAAGCGGAAGACGTCCGGTGGGTCGCCCTAGATACCGCTGGTTGGACGAAGTGCAGAAAGACATAACCGCGCTCGGCGCAGCCAATTGGCGCGAGGTGGTGCAAAATAGGGAAGAGTGGCGCTCTCTGGTGTCGGAGGCCAAGATCCTCTTTGGGTCGCTGAGCCAGTGTAGTAAGTAAGTAAGTTAATTGTCTCGCTGGTGGTATGTCTATAGTTTTGGTCGCATCCCGTCACACACTAAAAGTCGGACGGACGGGGGCCTGCAAAATTAGCACTGGTGGGAGGGGGGACGTGGCAACGGCTGAGTCAGCTCATTTGATGTTATTACGCTATGATCAGGGGTTAAAGGTGTCACATACCCTTTGACTTCGGGGTGTTCCTCTAGATGGAAGATGAAGCTCTGCGGCAGACTGGCGAGGCCCGCGCACATCCACGCGATGTGGAGCGCTCGCCTCGCTCGAGCTTCCCATTTTACGTTAAGGGGCTTTAGGATAGCGTAGTATCTGAAAAAATAAAGAAAATTGTTTAAATATATGTAAAGAAATAATAATACGTAATAGCCTAGGATCCGCGTATATAACGGCTTTCACCGATCTGGTTAATGGATGAAAAGTATTTTATATTAAATTAATTATGTTAATAAATGATTGTCATTCAATTGCCACATCCTTCATTAACTCCAAGTGAGAATTTATTTAGGGTGCATACTACATTCTTATTTATATGCCTTGTTTCATAATGATTGTGTGTGTGTATCTGGTTTTTTCTCCAATAAATAAAATAAAATAAAATATTGCAAGTGGGTTGACTAAAAAATTTCAGTCCAGTATAATTTTTTTTTACTGTTCAACGTTTCGGTTAATTGGCAAATGCAATACCTACCAATGAAAAGTATGAAGCCTATAGAATATGCAAACTTTAGGTTGACTACTTTTTTCCGGTCATAACTCTTGACCGGAACGGAACGGAACTTTTGAACTTTAACAGGTAAACACAGGTTTTTGCATATTCTATAGGCTTTATACTTTTGATTGGTAGGCACGTCATTTGTGTATTAACCGAAACGGTAAAATGTTAAAAAAAAAAACATATTCTGGACTGAATTTTTTAGTCAACCCACTTGCAATAAGTATGTTTGTTAACATATTTAATTTAATATAAAATACTTTTCATCCATTAACCAGATCGGTGTAGGTCGTTGTACTGGGGGCGTTCAATAAAAAGTGAGAATGAGTATGTTATAAACAACTTTTACTAAATGTCATTTTATTTTTCGACATAGTCACCTTTTAGCATAATACACTTAGTATATCTTTTTTCTAAACTTAAAATTCCATTTTTTGAAAAAGGTCTCATCTTGAGTACTTAAAAAATCTTGTACTGCAGCGACTACCGCGTCATCGTCTTCAAATTTCTGGCCTCTCAGGTATTGTTTCAATCTCGGAAATAGGTAGAAATCACTGGGAGCGAGATCTGGTGAATACGGAGGATGCTTAAGGATGTCGAACCCAGCATCACGAATTGCAGCCATTGCAACGGCGGACTTGTGTGCCGGGGCATTGTCCTGGTGGAATAGCACAACTTTCGAGAGTTTACCTCGCCGTTTTTCGCGGATCTCATTGCGCAATGTTGCTATTTGTTTGGCGTATAATGTGCTCGTAATAGTAGCTCCATGCTCGAGATACTCAATCATTAATACCCCTTTACCATCCCAAAAAACAGAGCCCATGACCTTACCGGCAGATGGGCTCACCTTGAATTTCTTCGGAGTTGGAGATGATGGCCTTTTCCATGTCATAGACTGCAGTTTCGTTTCTGGGTCGTAATGATGGAGCCATGTTTCGTCCATTGTTATAAATCGCGCCAAAAAAAGTTCCCGGTCTTGCTGCATCTTGCTGCTTCTTGACAAATCTCTAGTCTAGTTTGTTTTTGCGTGTCAGTAAGCATTCTTGGTACCAACGCGCAGATACCTTTTTCATACCCAAGCGTTCATGTAAAATATTATGCACGCTCCCCGTTGAAATCTTTACATTTTCAGCAATAAAACGAACCGTGACACGACGATCCGCCAAAACTGAGTTTTCGACTTTTTTCACAATTTCTTCAGTTACTGCTGTAGTAGGGCGTCCGGAGCGGGGGTCGTCCATTGTCGATGTTCTTCTAAATTCGGCGCACCAACGTGCGACTGTCGAATACGGAGGAGCATTAGACCCTTAAGTGTCCCGCAAATCCAAATTGACTTGGTCCGTAGAAAAAATTTTCAAACACAAGTATTTGATAACGGCGCGCAGTTCAATTTTCTCCATTTTCGCTAACGTACTCAATAGCATTGCAAATAAATTACCGTATATTTTTTTAAACAAAAGACAGTTAGTTTTCTTTTCATAGCAATCAGCTAGATAGATTAGCTTTACCGGCCAGTATTTAATTTCGTAATATTAAAAGAGTTTGCATCTCATCTATAAGCATCTTCGAAGTCTTCTGTACATTTTCTACGGCTTACTTTACTTAAGGCCCGATTTTTCGACGCAACTACTAGTGGTGGTAGCTTAGTACTTTGACCTAAGGCCTCTTAAACAGAGGGTCGTGGGTTAGAGTCCGGGCCCACGATTCTGAGTTTTTTTGAATTTATGTGCGAAATAGGTATTGTCAATCGCGTAGGTATGTAATGCGTGTTCAGGTATTTGTGACCATCGTGAATACTCCTATGTTTTGAGAGGGACTGTGTATATTTATCCATTATAAATAAAAAAAAAACTTAAGAAACCCCTTCTTCTATGTAGTAGGGTATAGGTAATTCCACGAGAGTTGAGCCGAATGATTACACACACAGCTACATATAGTACTGATTGCAAAAAAGTAGTGTATGAATGAAAATGTGAATTATAATTATGATCTTATGGAGAAATATCTACCTACGCAATACTATGCATATTATATATTTTTTTTATCATATAACCTATTTTTGAAATAAAACAATTTGAAACGGATAAGAAATATTCGCAACAAAAAAATCGGTATTTTATAAATAGCGAAAAATATGCTTATCTGTCTCTGTTTTGTTGTATAGAACTAGATGTATTTTCCTAAATAATTCTTAACGAAATAGGTTGAAGAAATTTTTTAAGTAAATCTTGTTGATTCTGTTGAACTTGCTATTGGTAAGATTAAATGTTAAAATCCCGCTGTCATTACATGACATGTTGTGTGCGTGACCTCAACTCTCGTGGCGTTACTTATACCTACTGAGCTGATAATAATATGTAATTTAAGTAATTTTTCTAATTTTATACATACACACACAATACAGAAAAAAAGAATTTGAAATAAATAAGAAAATAAGAAAGGAATACAGAAAAGAAGAATAAGAATTTACTCAAGAATATTGTTAACCAACTCAAAGTATCTACATATCTGAACTTGATTACATATAGTTACGTAAATATAAACACGGGACAGGAGTAAACTCTCTGGGGAAACAAACGGCACGAACCATATATTTCAATAATTAAAGTTAAACAAAAAATAAAAACCTTGTTTATATTATGTAAAATTATGTTTTTCAAAGGAGGTTATTTAACGTTTTGGTAAGAAATTCGACATTATTATTTTGATGCCAGTCTAGCTAGTACTACATGGTGAGCCTAGTGACACGCAGGTAAATCAGGTCAAAATAACGTACGACCCCCGTGTTTTCGAATTGGCGGTTTACCTGCTTTTGCAGGCATATGATCTGGTAAATATCTGAATTTAAATTGCCCTTTACGAAAAACTGAGACATTTTCATGCCGCATTGACAAAAAGCTTGCCAAACCATAACTGTTTACCCAAATTTTTCGGAAAGAATAGACTTATCGTCTTTAGGGTCCTCTTTACCTCATGTTACGGTATAAGACTACGGTCCGGGTAGGGTTCCGTAGTCCAATTTAGCATTAGTTTCATCGTCCACACACTGGTCATTTTTAAGTATTTAAAATTGATCATACAATTTCTGAGTTTTGCTGCGTTTTGGTTGTTTTTATTTTCAAAAATTACCAAGAAGTTACGTTCTTTGGCACGCTGAACCATTTCTACTTATTGAAATCTTACACTTTTTCGCACAATCTCGAATTGAAGTCTCTTTTCTTCGGGCAAACTGTTCGCATATCTTTTTGTATAAATTACTTAGGACGCGAAGGGCCGTGTTTTCTATCGCGATCGGGCAAATATTTTAAAGTATGATTCGTCCCGAACCGTTTGATTGTACTATAAAGCGCTTTCAGACTAACTCCTTCTTCTGCAGCAGTCTTTCTCATAGTTATACCCGATTCTTTTCAGTGTTTGGTCACAATTGCAAGTAGTTGATTCTCTGTCCCTTCATGGTGTTGTAACTTTGTCTGGCAAGTATTACAAACTTGTTTTCATAATTTTCGATACGGTCCTTATTCTAAGTTGCAAAACTTTTACTCGAGCAGGTGATCCCAAATCTTTGTGTGAAAAGTTATCGCTGCACAAAAGTAGTTTGAGTTGAAAGTTACTATGTAGGTTTTTCGATACTAAGTTCTTGTATCGCTTTACAGATTATGAAGGTTTTGTAACTGTCGATGATTTTGTGTTATAATTTTATTTTTTATGCGTTTTCATATGTTTTTTTTATCTTACCATACCTTTTTTTTACACAGCGATTCGAGATTTCTCACCATACAAAAAGTTGTAGACTATGAAAAAACCTTTCCAGTGGGCTTGTTGTTATTATGCCCCTAGGCCAGAGTCCATACAAATCTGCTCATCCTCCTTTGACTCTTAACTATTTACACCATCTTATTTTGGATACCGTAATCCGATATTTAGGAATTTATGTCGATCCTATGGGAATATCAGGATAAAAAACTGCTTATGTGTATTTTCTCAGATGTCCAGATAGAGCATACCAAGTTTCGTTTATGCCGGCTCCACACTCTCGCGAGGCGCCTCGTAAACAACCAAGTGAGCGAGCGCGAGAGTGTGGTTCATTCCCTCACCTCACCCCCTCGCGTCCTTTGACTCGCGTCCGAAAACCGACACAAAGCGGAGCGACAGCGAGGTGAGGCGAGGGACACACCGACGACGACGAGGGACGAGTGCACCGTCCTCACTCTCGTACTCGCGTCCCCTCGTGTAGCCTCGTGAAGAGTGTGGGTGGGGCATTAGGTTCACTTCGTAAACATTTCCATGTTGTCAACTTCCTAGTTCGTCAGCAATCCCATTTCGTCCACAATCAAATCCCAATTCGTCCACTTCCTTTTTTGTCAACATTCCCATTTCGTCCATATTCCGATTTCGTTCACATTCCCACTTCGTCAACATTCCCATTTCGTTCATATTCCTATTTCGTCCACATTCTCATTTCGTAACAAAATAGTAACGAAATTGGTAATGTATCTGAATAATAGTATTGACCCGCACCGTGCTTAGCAGCAAGTATTTTTCTTAACATGAATACCTAAATCACAAAATAAAATCTTCCCTGAGAATTAAGCTAAGTGATAGCGAAAACCTAGGAATGTTGACGAAGTGGTATTGTGGACGAAATGGGAATATGGACGAAATGGGAATGTTGACTAAGTGGGAATGTGAACGAAATGGGAATGTGGACGAAGTGAACCTAAACGCCAAGTTTCATCAAAATCCGTCCAGCCGTTTTAGCGTGAAGGAGCAACAGACACACACACGCACGCACGTACTCACAAAATTCCGTATTTATTATACCTACTAATAGGATTGTATTTATATAGTGAACATTACTAATCATCTAAGAGTAGGGCCACATATGTGTCATTTTAGCGAATCGTATTTTGTACCGTGTAAATAGCACCGACGAATATCGTGATTGTTAATTAGGACGTAATCATACGATCACTCTACATGCGGTATCTGATTTAAGCGTTCGAATTAACAATCAACGATGGCAATGATGGTCTTTCCGAAAGCCTTGTAGTGTAAAATAACGATGGTAATGATGGTCTTTCCGAAAGCGCAGGTATTGTAAAAAAATAGACATTTTAAAAAGCCCTTTTTGTGATTTTGGTTTTACCTCGGGTCCCTTCACTCCTCTATTTAATACTATTAGCGTGAACAGAGGACTAGTCCATAAGTTCAGAGTCGCTCAGCGTGCCATGGAGAGGGCTATGCTCGGTATCTCGTTGAGAGATAGGGTCCGCAACGAGCATATAAGACAAAAGACGAAAGTCGTTGACATAGCCCGAAGGATTAGCACGCTGATATGACAATGGGCTGGTCTCGTTTGCCGTACAACTGACAATCGTTGGAGCAGACATGTCCTGGAGTGGAGACCACGTTTAGGAAAGCTTAGTGTGGGACGCCCTGCGACACATTGGACTGATGACCTTAGGAGGACAGCTGGCAGTGGGTGGATGAGGGAAGCCCAAGGTCGCGAATGTTAGCGCAATATGAGGGACGCCTACGTCCAACAGTGGAGGGACAATGGCTGTAGATTAGAGATAGTTAGATAGCGTGAACAGAACGGCATGATACGAAGTTTGACAATCGAATTTTGTAGTATAAGGCATGGATTCACTTTAAGCCCACAACAAACCGGAATCGCGGGGCGCCGACGGACCGTGTTCAGCGCGGTCAATAGCACTGAATCAAATACGGTGTGCCGCGCTGTCGGTGTGTGTCACTGTATATTTGATTCAGTGCGCTCCATCGGCGCCCCGCGCTCCCGGTTTGTTGTGTCCTTAAACTAATGCGGTCTAACCCTAACACCGCTTGTGGGAAGCATGTGTGCGTCTCGTGTAGCGTCAAGTTACGACTCCCCGAGTACGTCATTGTTTACCCACACTTCCGTGTATTTACTTTATTCCACGTTAAATACGTTACTTTGATTCCTGACGCGAGTAATTTAATTAAATTCAACATTCAACAATTATGTTAACCGTTTGTACGCGCGAGCCGCTTGTGTGTTTTGAGGCTAATGTAAAATTTTACGTTTATCTAAATTTAGGTGGAACAAAATAAACAGTACGATGCCGATGAGTTTCTTTATATTTGACTAGCCCTTACTCGCGCCTTCGCTTGCGGGAACCATAATGTCTGGCGGTTAAATTGAAATTCCGGGATTTTACTAAGTTTTCGTCGGAATTCTCAATAAATAATTCGTGGTCTTTGTTACGTTGTATGATGGGAAAATGCGAAAAATTCAGACTTAAAATTTAAACTTAGCATTGAAATTTAGACTTAGCGGTTGAGGTTTCGGGATTTTTCATGAGTAAGTACGGTCGTGTGCTTTAATTTGGGACCCATTTCAAAAAAATATCCTTTGAATTTCTATACAATTTGACAGGACTGTCAAGTAGGTCCCAAATTAAAGCACGCGACCGTACGTCCCGATCCTGTTTGAATATCGGAATAAAAAGTAGCCAAATTACATCCAATCCAATTGATTGCAGAAGATCGCTAGAAAATTATTTCATGTTGTAGAAGCTTAATAATGCATTATTTAATAAAAAAAAGTTTTACCGAAAACATCTAATTAATTACCACAACTTCAAAGACTGGAGTGTGTAATGATGTGGTAATGATCGATATAACAGCATTTGATATAACTGTATCTTTGGTACAATGCTAAATTTGAAATAATTCGAATTACTCGTGAAGTAAATTTAAAAATACCTACTATTTTATAAAATAAAACTAACCTAAAATATCAAATAGAATTAATAATAATCCTGTAATGAAATGAAATGAAATAAATTTATTTGCTGTAGACACGGTATTCAATACAAAGTGGTCTTATAAATCTATACATATAATAAATCTGTAACAAGTCGGTGTCTGTACATTGAAGATATTTGAGAAAAACTGACACTAGGGCTATTTATTAGCGCAATAGAACCCAAAACAATGATTTTTAGAATTATTGTCTGTTTGTCTGTTTGTCTGTTTGTCTGTGCGTTTGTGCGCGCTAATCTCAGAAACGGCTTAACCTAGAAGGATGCGGTTTTCACTGATATGTTGGTATTTTCTTGGATTAACATTTAGTGTTTGTTTCATTTGAATCGGTTCACAAATAAGAAAGATACGTTTATTTTAAGAATTTATCGAACTGTTTTTATAAGAGTTGTTATTATGAACGCGCTAATCTCAGGAACTACTGCTCCGATTTGAAAAATTATTTCAGTGTTAGATAGCCCATTTATCGAGGAAGGCTATAGGCTATATATCATCACGCTAACACCAATAGGAGCGGAGCGGAGCGGAAGAATGTTTCCAAATTGGGGGTTTTTGAAGTGAAACTTATATGTATATCTCGGGAACTACTGATACGATTTGAAAAATTCTTTCAGTGTCAGATAGCCCAGTTAGATAGGGCGGGTTGGGAGCGGGTGAGGGGGCGAGTTGGGAGCGGGTTGGGGGCGGTTTGAGAGCGGGTTGGGGGCGGGTTGGGAGCGGGTGGGGGAGCGAGTTGGGAGTGGGTTGGGGGCGGGTTGGGGGCGGGTTGGGAGCGGGATGGGGCGGGTTTGGAGTGAGTTGGTGGCGGTTTAGGAGCGGGTTGGGGGCGGGTTAAGACCGAGTTGGGGGCGGGTTGGGGGCGGGTTGGGAGTGGGTTGGGGGCGGGTTGGAGGCGGGGTGAGAGCGAGTTGGGGGCGGGTTGGGGGCGGGTTGGGGGCGGGTTGGGAGCGGGTTGGGGCGGGTTGGGGGCTGTTTGGGGTCGGAATGGGAGCGGGTTGGTTTATTATGAAGTTTCACTTCTTCCGGAAGGATCTAAGGAGAGCTATAATTGATGAAAAAGCAAATTGGATAAAAAATAAGCTGCCCAAATTACTAATTCCACGTGGACGGAGTCGCGGGCAAAAGCTAGTAAATAAATAAAAATAAATATTAGGGGACAATCTTACACAAATCGACCTAGTCCCAAACTAAGCAAAGCTTGTACTATGGGTACTAGACGACGATAAACATACTTATATAGATAAATAAATACTTAAATACATAGAAAACATCCATAACTCGGGAACAAATATTTGTGCTCATCACACAAATAAATGCCCTTAACGGGATTCGAACCCAGGACCTCTTGCTTAGTAGGCAGGGTCACTACCATCTAGGCTAAAGCGGTCGTTAAATTGTTATAATTATTGTGTTGCTCGGTGACATGTATATAATTTATGTACTTATAACAATACGTAGGGAAATCAAAAAGTTCTTAGAATAGGGTCAAAAACAAATGAAAATCAATATTTTTTTATTTTATTTTTCTACATAATTTCCTTCTTGTTCTATACATACTGAAACCGTTTTTCAATTTTTTTTATTCCATCTTAAAAAAAGGATTTTTCTTGAGTCTCGAAAACTCCTCTACGGCACCCATGACCGCGTTGTCATCGTCAAATTTAATTCCGCGAATGTGCTCCTTTAGTTTCGGGAATAAGTGACAATCACTCGGAGCTAAGTCTGGCGAGTAGGGCGGATGATCAAAGAGCTCAAAACCAGCTTGGCGGATTGCAGTGAGGGCCATCTGTGACCGATGAGCTGGAGCGTTATCATGGTGGAAAAGCACTCCAGCACGCAATTTTCCTCGACATTTTTTTTAACTGCTTGCTGCACTTTTGGGATCAATTTGATGTTATTACATACCAATACACCAGTAATGGTTTTACCTTTTGGCAGATAATCAATAAACAGGATTCCTTCTGCATCCCAGAAAACTGAGGCCATTACTTTACCCGCCGTCGGAAATACTCGGAATTTCTTTATTGGAGGGGAAGATGGACGTTTCCAGGGCATGTTTTGCTTCTTCGTTTCAGGATCAAAATGGTGAACCCATGTTTCATCCATAATTACGAAACTGCGATAAAAAGTGTCCGGGTTACGCTTGACTATTTCAAGATTCCGCTCTGAAACCTCCACACACAAGTCTTTGTTTGCCTGAGTTAACATTCGCGGAACCCATCTTGCTGACACTGTTTTAAAACCCAAAACATCCGTTAATATTGAATGTACACTAACAAATGAAATGTTAAGGGTCTCTGCTAGATATTTAATTGTTAGTCACCTGTCTTCCAAAACAATTTTCTCAATTTTCTCAACGGTTTGTGCGTTGACTGAGGTAGATGGGCGGCCGGAGCAGGGGTCGTCTTCACAGCTAGATCTGCCTCTTTTAAACTCAGCAACCCAGTAAACGACAGTGGAATAGGGTAAAGCATCAGTGTCTACAGTTTGCTGAATGTCCAAAAAAATTTCCTTGGTAGTCATATTTTTCATACCAAATACTTTATCACGGCACGTAACTCATTTTTATCCATAATGTGATGTTTTAGCCGACTTGTTTCACAAAATATCAATTTACTACGTAATGGCGGGAACGATTCGAATAAAAGTAACGGTCAAATATTACATGACACTGGCAGCTCACAATAAAAAAAAAACATAATTGAAAAAGTTTATGTAAATAGCCACTTCTAAGAACTTTTTGATTCGCCCTCGTAGATAGGATAATATTATTATGCTCTATCTATTAAGTACTATTGTGATTCAATATTTTTAAATTATTATTAATTACAATTACTTCCTAAGTATTCCTTGATTGAGTAAAAGGTTTTGTCTTTAAGGCATTGAAATAGTTTTAGTTTAAATTTATCTCGGGGCAAATCCGCTATATTTTTAGGCAGCCTTGTTGAATATACGTATGGCCATTGGAAAGCAGTTTTTACGATACAAATTAGTATTAGTTTTTGGCAAAATAATCGGTCTGGGTATCTACTTAATGTTAGTATTAAAGTGACAACAACAACAGCAAGTACAGCAACGACGACAAGTGTAAAATGTACTTCTTGTGTAAATGTAATTACTTCTACTGTAGCATTATACCAAATGTTACAGTAATATCAAGTGTTGTTATACAAATCTATCGAACCGCACCCCAAACTCTGTTTTTGACAACCAACCTTAGGTACTTCATCATAACTGGTAAAATACTTTTCCTATACCTACTAACCTGATATAATTTTATCAAAAAATATATGTACCTATCTATTTATACATAAATTATGAAATTTATGATTTTTATGAACGTTGTTAGTTACAGAGGCAAGATACTGCCGGAGGTCAAATTATCGTGGCTAATGTTAGCGACGTAGTTGTTTATTTAATACTAAAAAAATACAAATCCAAAACACGATTCCCAAGAACCTCTAAATACAGCAAAAATAAAATTGCTTGCTAGCTAAATTATTGGAAGCTTTAAGATACAACATCTCGTGTAATTTACTTTAATTGATTTCAACTTAGTTGCCGATTTAACAAGTGTGCTGGAACAAATGACACATTTTATATAAAAGCATTTAATGCTAATTAGGACTAAAAGCTTTTAATATTAATTACGCAAATGTAAACCAAAATCATGCGTTTCTGGAGTTTAAGCAACTCTCGATGGAGTCCCCCGCTTAAAGCTTTTAAGGGTAACCGCAATTAACCCTTGATCTTAGAACGAAGTCTTACAAATGATGTAAATATAATTGGAATGGTCACGGATATCAATTAATATTTATTCGTGTGTTACGCCAATTTTCCACATAGAGCTAAGAAACTGTGAACTGAAGAAAATGGATGTCTTTTATGCTAAAACAGTTTGACGGATTCTCTTGAAATTTTGCACACAGATAGTTTATAATTATAAACTATATTAACATATAGGATACTTTTTATGTCGGAAAATTGCGTAGTTGTTGCGGAATAGCAATAAACGTATTCTTCGCAGACGGAGTTGTGGGCAACAGCTAGTGAGTAAGTAATAAAATCAATACCACGTAACTAATAATATTTACCTGGCTAGGCTGGAGTCTAGGCCGGCAAATTTTAGGGAAGCGGAATTTTAGCTCAATTTTTTTTGATCTCAGAGGCACGAAAAAAACATAAACATAAATGTATACACGGAGAAAAGAATATTTTAGTATACCAAATACTCCAACGTCAGTATAAGAAAAATTACTATACTCCATTTATTTTAACATTTGAAACTTAACGGTAAAATTTTCACACGTTATTAAATTAAACAACGAAACTATTTAAATTGTGTTAACTTCTATACTTGAAACATAATAAATACCACTAATAAATGTACATGTAGGTATTTTTAGTCCATTTGTGTTCGAAATACCGAGAAACGTGTGTTACAATTTGACCGTTAATTCAAACCTTAAATCAAACGAAGTATAAGTGTTTTATAAAGGAAACATTTGTGAACATGAATTTTTATAACATTCCATTAGTATTTCATTATTACAATTTAAACTTAGGGTATCGATTTGTAAAAGTTAGTAGGTGCGGCAAATGTGTTAACCCGCCACAGTCTTCCTCATTGTAAATGAGTTTCAAGGATGAAACGGGTGCTTCGTGCGAAGTACTCAATTAACACGCGTCTGGGTACGACGGATATTCATGTGGCAGATCATTGTATTCGCGTGTAACTTTAAGAGGGGTCGGGTTGTGGCCAAACTTAGCTGAGAACTTTGAAGGTTGAAAAGTATTTGGTTGTTGAAGAACGTAACGGTTCCAGTACGATTTAAAGTTAGTTTGAGCAGAGGATTTAAAAATACGGTATCTATTATCTCGCCTCATTTGTTTTGCGTTTAATTCTTATTTCGTCTCATTCTGTATTAGTTTTCGTCTTGTTCGCTATCTGTCACTATCTTTTTTGGTCAAATTCTGCAACTTGTCTATCTCTTAATACGTCTTATTCGTTTTTCGTCACGGTCTTCCTTGGACACATTCGTCGTTCTTCCCTTTCGTTTTTTGTCTCTTTTACTTATTCGCCAAAATTATTTCCATACGTTCGGTGCTGGTAAATAAGTAAACTAGACAAAAAACGAAAGGGAAGAACGACGAATGAGCCTAAGGAAGACCGTGACGAAAAACGAATAAGACTTGTTAAGAGAGAGAGAGACAAAGTTACAGAATTTAACCAAATAAGATAATGACAGATAGCGAACAAGACGAATAAAGAATGAGAGATGAATACAGAATGAGATGAAAGAAGAATTAAACGAAAAACGAATGAGGCGAGATAATAGGATTAGTACCAAAAATACACGTTTTAAGTTTTTAATATTTTACAGATAGGTATATATTTTTGTAAAAATAAATACTTTGGTGTTATATCTGTATCCGACGTTAAATATGTGTTTACACTCTACTAAGTACTTTGTACTTGTATGACTTCATGTTTGAACTTTTATATAAAATTCTTTGGAACTAAAACTGTCTGTAAAGTGACAAGGTACTAAAGTGTAAAGATATCTTTGACCTCGAATGTACAATAGAAGTAAGACAAGATGGGGTTACGATCGAGAGCAATTCAAACTATCCTTACCTAACATCGAAGTTCCCAAGGTTAGTTTTAATTGCTCCACAGTTGCAATAGGAATTATCTACCTTACTAATAATTCAGCAAATTTCAAATTGGAGTTAAATTTTTCGAGTGTTTCAACTTCAACGCCCTAGTTTCATTTGAACCATTGGCTAGCGTCATTACGGTGTAACTATAGCATGTACCGTAAATGGTTCTAGTCAATATCATATTATAAGAAAATAGGTAGTAAAAAAAAAATAGAGAGAAGTTATTTTAATGAAAATAGGTGTATCACACAGTCGAGTAATCCCCCAAAAGCGAGTCTGAGCCTGCCCCAGGACGTCTGGCAACGCTGGTACTCGTGCTGTTCAGGATTATATTTATGTTAGAAATGATTAAGTCAAGTATGACTTTGAAATTGCTTTAAATTGCTCCAATCTGTTGGCACTACGGTTTCAGGCTGTGGTTGGACGCTCGGGCCTAACTTAGGTTACTTTGATATCTGATAGCTGAGATTTCGAAGGATTCACATAGAAATTAAGTATAATATGTATGAGAACGTAGCTAATGAAATGAGCCATATTCAGTAACGCTTTTGAGAATTCCGTAGCCCTGATAAGGAACCTTTATAGTTGTGCCATGTCCATCTATACGTCGGACTATTTTTATCCAGGAATCCGTTTTTTGAACATTTTATGTTTCTATAAGTACTTTTTATATTATTTTTGAATATTTTTATTTTTAAGCAGAGAATGGATCAGCACGTTTTTAATTCAAGTAGACTCATAGACCTTTAGAGTTCAATTCTTGTCCTTAAAGAGCCCTTGTAACCTGTCTCCTCACCTGTGGCATATTTAAAGGGTGCCTTGCAAAACATTAAAGAAACAATGGTACATCGTGGATTTATATATACACACCAAATTTAAATGCAAAATTAGAAAGCTTAGTGTAGGTTTAACAAATTAACTTATTCTGTTTAATTAGATTAAGTATCCACTGTTACTAACTCTTTATGTATTAACGTGTGCAATAAAATCGCTTCTTTAGAACTACACTGATACAATTACAATTGTTGTCATAATTAAATAAAAAATAAAACCTCCTTCAAAAAACCCCCAAAAAAACATAAAATAATAATTGATTGAACCGACCACAATAAGCATGAAAATATCTTTCTACTAATCTGTTTGAAGTTGGTGCCTCAGCACGAGCCAGCAGGAGTGTAGAAGCCCTATAATAGGTATGTAGGTAAGTTAGATTACTAGGTCCACTCCTGCTGGCTCGTGCTGAGGCACCAACTTCAAACAGATTAGTAGAAAGATATTTTCATGCTTATTGTGGTCGGTTCAATCAATTATTATTTTATGTTTTTTTGGGGGTTTTTTGAAGGAGGTTTTATTTTTTATTTAATTTTTTTTTATTTCCAAGTTTTTTTTGGGTGTTTTTTATTTAAAAAATTTTATTTTTTTCTTTTTAGTTGTTGCTAATGGCCTGGACTGGCACTCTTTACTGACTGTACTTTTTGCCTCTGGTTACCAAAGTACTTATCAAGACGAATCAAACGAGACCAAACTTGATGGGGTTATGTCGTTTTACTACGGAGTTCTTATGGTCACCATCCAACTTCATTGTCAGACCCTGGTTACCATCTAGGACCAAAGTACTCGTTGAGACGAGTCAAATGAGTCCGTACTCGATGGGGTAAGTGCCGTTACTTTATGGAGTAACTTTGGCCATCTTCCAGCTCCATCATCAGACCCTGGTTACCATCTGGGATCAAAGTGCTCGTCAAGACGTTTCAAATGAACCCAAACTCGACGGGGTTGTGTTGTTTTATTACAGAGTTTCTATGGCCACCTTCCAACTCCATCATCAGATTAGCTCCATGTCACAATAATATTGCATTGTCACCTGATTTACACATGCATGTAAAATATGAAATCAATCAGAAACCGGGAAGTGAGTCAAATTCAACTTGCAAGATTTGACCCGTTGAGGAGTTCCGTTGGCCATCTGCGGTCTTCTTCATCAGATCTAGTTTACCAAATGACACTTTATGAATGCAAATGCTCGATTTGTCACTGAAAATACTAAAATCGCTTTACATTTCCCTTGAACTTTTGAAGAGTTCCTTCAATTCCTCATGGATCCCATCATCAGAACTGGATTCCGGTAACAACGGGACCAACCTTGAAGCATATGCTTTCAAACAACGAAAGAATTTTCCAAATCGGTTCATAAATGACGGAGTTCTGAGGTAACACACGTTAAAAAAAAAAAAAAAAAGAACATACAACCGAATTGAGAACCTCCTCCTTTTTTTGAAGTCGGTTGAAAAACTAAACCTGTTTTTCTTTTTACATAAAGTTTAGTTTTGAAAATACAATAATTCGAATTGTGTTAGTATCGTTCTAAAGGAGCAAAATGTTGAATGATTGAATTTGATACAAACAAAAATTTGCACTTTAAAGTATAATATTTCGCAAATGGATCGTTGATCACAAACTGGTTTTCATGGACATGTAAATTTTTGAAAGATCTATCCAACGATGCCTTACAAAGTAGATGAAAAAAGCGGAAGACACATTTTTTTCTAAATAATTTTCTCTCACTTAATTAGTCAGCTGCTGTAATTAATAATGTATATTCTCGCCAAATTACAGCCTTTTTTATCGAGCTAAGCCGTGGTTGAATCTAAGACAGACATGGTGAAAGATCTGATTTGGTTATTTTGACTTCGGAAACCTAAAATGCCATAAATATTCTACCGTAACACTGGAGACCGCATACCGCATTTGAAGGAGCGGTAGACGCTGTAGAACACTGGGCGCTACTTAATTGCGTAATCTGTTCTAATACGCTCTTAAAATCTTAAGAGTAGGCTTAGGTTTTGGCATAGAGGAATTATCCCATAGACTGGAATGGAATATACTACTTTGAAAAAATAATTGGCAAACCATTGTAGCGCTTGCCGGGGTCCAGTTGGCCGGCCCAAGGTCAAGCGAGACACTAAATGTGGACAAGTAGATATCGATTGTTAATGTTTAGTATAAACTCGCAAGACCTCGCGTAATTTATAAACTAGGTACAAATCTATCGTAAGAATAAATGCTGAATGTACAGATCGATTCACAACAGTTGGCACGAATGGATTGAACGAAAGCAATGTCACATTGACATTTTCGTAGGAAAATGACTGATGCATGACATTTTCATATTTGTGTGAAGTGTATTCAAATAGGTAACACATAGATACTTTCATTCACTCATTCGATCCATTCGTGCCAACTCTTGTGAATCGACCTGTACTGTGGAGTACAATTTTTTCAATAAAATGAGAGTTTTCAATTTGTAGAAACGATTTCCAAATGATGAATGGAGAGATAAGATACAGTCATAAAGTGGATTAGGATTTGTTATAGTTTGGGAAAAAATATCGCAAAAATTTAGGTATTAAGTGCTAAATCGCTAATACGTAGCAAAATTAGATTTACCGTATTAACTCTATACTCTGTACACGTAGCTTGCACATTTTTGTGCAAGTAGCTGGAGTGCGAACGTCAAACTTCATACAAATATGATACAAGCATGCAAGCTACTAGCGCGAAAATGTGCAAGCTACAGGCATGTGTATTTCCAGCCTATTGGTCAATTCGTCTATGGTTTTTGATAATACCCACTAAAGGCGGTACTTGTAAATAGTGCTCTAGAAACATTCAAGGGTTTCTAGACATCTTAGCAAACAGAGGCAATGAACTGTTAAAAGAAATAAATGAATCCAAAGAGAACCATTGTTTTCACCTGCGTTTGTTGTTTACTCTTTAATTGAATGTCGACCTTACAGCGTAATGGTTAGTCATCCTGGCCATGCAGCAGTGGTCCTGAGTTCGAATCTCCGTAGGGACAGAGCTTCTAAGTTTGTACCTGAGTAATGGATGTTCTATGTTTTGTTCTAGTTAATGACAAAGCTCGGAGAGTTGCCAGACTAAGTGGCAGTGGGCAGGTCAGGTTCTAGAGTGGGGACCGTGAACCGGAAGATGTGATGTGGGAAGGTCCTCAACATATGAACTGGCGATGTGATAAAGATTGCAGGAACCATTTGGATTTTTAGTTGGCTTATTTCGAATAAATTGTTAATCGTTTGAATTGGCAAAGTAATGATGTCACAATTAGCTATTGCCATGCAATTTCTACGGGAGAATCGTGTTTTTTGATAGCTTAGCAGAAAAAGAGAGGGAGAAAGAGAGATAGAGAGAGCGGGGGACGGATAGAATGAGAGAGCGAGAGAGGGGGAGATGGAGGAAAAAAAGCGAAAGAGAGAGGGAGGGAGAGAGAGAGATGGTAAGAAAAGCAACGATTACAAAACAGGTCAAACATGATTGGTGGTGTCACCATCCCTATTGGGCGTTTGTTCGAGCGTTAGAACCCCGTAATTTAAATGGACACATTTTGGCCCTGAGGTCCTGTACGTCTACCATATAACTGGAAACTGTATCAGAACTACTGTTATTTCTTTAAAAAAATGTGATCAGATAAACGTCCTATTATGAAAGTCTAAGTCCTCACCTGTCCACGGCTATGCATATGAGCACGAAGCTGGAGAGATACAGGCCGAAGGTCCGCGTGAACATCATCAGGCGGCACATCAGGTCTCCGGCCAGCCACTGCACCGTGCCCGCCCACGCGATCTCCAGAGGCATCATCAGGAACGTCACCTGTGGACATACTGCAAGCATTTAATACTCGTACCCAAAAAGCCGTGGTAACCTAGTCAGATAAGATTGTAACCGGCTAGCCGGTCGGAGAAATAACAGAAAATGGTTGTAAAAGAAATTAAAAAATGTTACAGTCATCCATCACTGCTCTTGAATATTCAGGTAGCCTCGGAGCGTCCAAAAGGGGTCAGGCTTCACTGGTGGTCTGCTCCGAGGCGGTAGAGCAGAACGATGGTATGTCAGAAGAGGAGTGATTGGATGAAGCGAAATAGGAAGCGCTGCAACACAAAGCCCTTAATAATACAAGTAACTCGGTAATCTAATCTAATTTCTGCATACGCCTTGCCAAATATATTGCCTCTATCTAGGCAATCACAGGAAAAAACAAAAGCAAATCAATAGTTAAGAATGTAGAATTTTGTTTTTCTGTAAGCGGCCAGTTGCGCACCACAGAGGTTTGCCCTGCCTGATACAAGATAAGAAAATTTATTCAGTAACTAATTGTCCGCGTTACCGTCTGGGAAATTCGTTTATCGCTATCCCGCGGAAACTATTCGGGATAAAAAGTATGCTATATGTTAATCCAGGTAACTATGTGCTAAATTACATCAGAATTCGTCAAACCGTGTAGCGTGATTGAGTATCAAAACACACACATCCATCCTTCCATGCATAAAAACTTTGCACGTTTATGGGTCATGCACAACGTAAGAAACAAAAGTTGTCTCTCCTGTAGACATAAAATTAGCGACTGAGAGTCAGCAAATCAAAAAATTCGAAAAGCTCTTCAAAGCTTGATTGGCACTGAATCAATATTTAAAGATAAGGAAACTCATTTCACTAATTACTTAAGTATTTTGTAGATCCAAGAGACTCAGCCTTCGACCCCCTTTTTAAATAGGCAACGCTGCCTTAGATAATTGTAATTATATGTTCTTTAAAATAAAGAAAAACCTTTTTGGGTATTTAATCATTCCGTGTTTTCGCTTTTTATAGACATCAAAATACAACTAGAATAAAAGTGCGTACGTAAGTACATGTTTTTCGCTTCCCTTCAACGAAATTTTAAGCGGATTCTAACTGTAGTTTTAATTAAACCATCATCATCATCATCTCCATCGTCCCGAAGTCGTCTTGTCGATACATAACCATCACTTAGACGACCAGATGGCCTAGTGGTTAGAGAACCTGACTACGAAGCTTGAGGTCCCGGGTTCGATTCCCGTGTCGGGGCAGATGTTTGTATGAAAAATACGAATGTTTGTTCTCGGGTCTTGGGTGTTTAATATGTATTTAAGTATGTATCTATCTATATAAGTATGTTTATCCGTTGCCTAGTACCCATAACACAAGCTTTGCTTAGCTTACTTTGGGACTGGGTCAATTGGTGTGAATTGTCCCGTGATATTTATTTATTTTTATTTATTTATTTATCACTGCCCTGCTTCAAATTCTAGCTAGAAATACGAGGGGCGTTCAATATAAAGTGAGAATGAGATGCAAACTCTTTAATATTACGAAGTTAAATACTGGCCGGTAAAGCTAATCTATCTAGCTGATTGCTATGAAAAAAAAAACTAACTGTCTTTTGTTTAAAAAAATATACGGTAATTTCTTTGCAATGCTATTGAGTACGTTAGCGAAAATGGAGAAAATTGAACTGCGCGCCGTTATCAAATACTTGTGTTTGAAAAATTTTTCTACGGACCAAGTCAATTTGGATTTGCGGGACACTTTAGGGTCTAATGCTCCTCCGTATTCGACAGTCGCACGTTGGTGCGCCGAATTTAGACGTGGAAGAACATCGACAATGGACGACCCCCGCTCCGGACGCCCTACTACAGCAGTAACTGAAGAAATTGTGAAAAAAGTCGAAAACTCAGTTTTGGCGGATCGTCGTGTCACGGTTCGTTTTATTGCTGAAAATGTAAAGATTTCAACGGGGAGCGTGCATAATATTTTACATGAACGCTTGGGTATGAAAAAGGTATCTGCGCGTTGGGTACCAAGAATGCTTACTGACACGCAAAAACAAACTAGACTAGAGATTTGTCAAGAAGCTTTGAACCTGATGCAGCAAGACCGGGAACTTTTTTTGGCGCGATTTATAACAATGGACGAAACATGGCGCCATCATTACGACCCAGAAACGAAACTGCAGTCTATGACATGGAAAAGGCCATCATCTCCAACTCCGAAGAAATTCAAGGTGGGCCCATCTGCCGGTAAGGTCATGAGCTCTGTTTTTTGGGATGGTAAAGGGGTATTAATGATTGAGTATCTCAAACATGGAGCCACTATTACGGGCACTTTATACGCCAAACAAATAGCAACATTGCGCAATGAGATCCGCGAAAAACGGCGAGGTAAACTCTCGAAAGTTGTGCTGTTCCACCAGGACAATGTCCCGGCACACAAGTCCGCCGTTGCAATGGCTGCAATTCGTGATGCTGGGTTCGATATCCTTAAGCATCCTCCGTATTCACCAGATCTCGCTCCCAGTGATTTCTACCTATTTCCGAGATTGAAACAATACCTGAGAGGCCAGAAATTCGAAGACGACGACGCGGTAGTCGCTGCAGTACAAGATTTTTTAAGTACTCAAGATTAGACCTTTTTTAAAAATGGAATTTGAAGTTTAGAAAAAAGATATACTAAGTGTATTATGCTAAAAGGTGACTATGTCGAAAAATGAAATGACATTTAGTAAAAGTTGTTTATAACATACTCATTCTCACTTTTTATTGAACGCCCCTAGTATTTCCTTGCACAAATTGTAACATTAGACGTCTACGGCTGTATTGTCGAGGAGCTATCTCGACTGGTACAGCTCAAAGTTAATGCTAACTAAGGATAGATTCCACGAGTTAAGTGCTAATAAATTGTTGTCATTAACTAATCGCAGCGACGCTAAGAGCCTATTAATGAATCATTATAATTACTAATCATGTTATTAGGGAAGGAATATATTTATTCATAAAACTAAAAACTATTATACATTATGAGCTATAAATTTACGAAATACAATATGATTTAAAAAATGTCGAAACCCTGAATTTCTCCTACCCGGGGCATCGTGCCAAGCATGCTTGCGGCATTCCCTCGCTATACGGCTATGCTCAGCCTCTGAGCGAAAAAAGACCCGGCCCTGAGGTCGCCAGAGACGCTAACCAGTTTATCCGACACCTCGCGAACAAATTTTTTGGTGTCGGATGACCATGGTCCTAAAGTTTCTAATGCAAGTGCCGCAAATATATTATATATATATATATAATATTAGGGAAGTGTTAATTCGCTAGTTATGTTTCAAAGCGAATGCCGCCAACCAAACATGGATGTATTAAGATCCAGGCAGTAATTTGTAGAGATTAAAAAACTTGTAGATGGAAAGAAAATTAATTTCATGATGGGTCGGTCCTCTCTAGAGTGTTAAGTCCAGTGTCGAATAGCGTTCAGAGGCTATATTCTCTAACGCACTCGAAATCACAATCGCCACTTTTTTTTGTCGAAACGGTGTATAAGTAGAGTCCAGAAAGAGGCGATGAATGCGATTATTTTTTGCGTTTTCCCGTAGTTATAACTTCAATTAATGTCATGTCAAGAAACTATTCTGTAAAATGAGTCCCGGAGTTCCGGGTCTTATTCATATTAAGTCTAGCTGGTACTTACTAGGCTGACACTGCCATGCGATTACCAATATTTTGTAATCAAGACTGGTTTTTTGGAGTCTTTTTGTATTTTTTTATTTTTTCAACTCCAATTTTGTTACTTTTTACTATTTTACGGTCATCCCGTGAAATCCATATACACTGCACCGCACCACTGCATAGCACTGGTCTGACCAGTGGTGGTGTGGGGGTTTAGCACGCAGCACGGAATGCTGAGGACCTGGGTTCGATTCCCAGCGCTGGTCACTTTTACTGAGTTTTTCTGTGCAGCCATGTTTCGGTTTTGTATTTGGCGTGCAATATTTTGTAGGTTATCTGGTGCAAAGAAGTTTGGATAACTTAAATAATGCAATGCAATAGTTTTAATTAGTGAACTAAAACAATTACTTTGCTCACCCGCGACCTTACAATAGTTACGTTTATGCAAGAAATGTGCGTTCATGCAGTTCCTCCACCTCCACACTGTACGAACACACACAAATCACATAAACCCAACCATCACCACCACCAAGCTACACTGACGCGTTTCGAACTCAACCAGAGCTCATCTTCAGAGTTACCACAACCGTATGCTATGCTACCAAATGTTAAACTAACAAACCAAAACAAATGTTTTAACTTGTCACTGTAACTTCTCAAGTACCCACTTTATTTTTCTTATTCTCAAACTACCCCACAAAAATTAACTTTTATTGACATATTTAAAACTACCTTGAATTTTTTGTTTATTTATTTATAAGGCATATTTAATTAATACTAACTGTTCAAATTCGACCCAAGCCGCAGTAAAGGAGAAGATACGAAGTTTTAGTTCATTAATATGGACCTCCGCAAAGTAACGCCTGATTCAATAAATTAGTTTTAATTAGGTACCTACATTACTAATTTATTATTCTATTCATAGTGCTAGATATTAACATACTTATGAATATTCTGAACCTATATTAAATATTGCGGGGGGAGGGGGTGGTGCGGTGGGGGATGAAGGGGTTTCAAATATTTGACAAAACACCGGTTCTCGCCCGATCACCGAGGTTTAGCAATATCGGGCGCGGTCAGTACTTGGATGGGTGACCGCCTGGTTTCATTATAGTTTTTTGAATGTTTTGTTATATGACGTTGTTGTCACGTTAAACTATCGTCCGTAAACCGACTTTACTGACAACCGGTTTTTCGTGTAAGTATGCAGCCGGCGTTTGTCGATTTATTAGACGTCACGTCAAAAATTAGCGTTTTCGTACGAGTGTCTTTGTGTGTAGTGTGTGTGGTTTTGAGTTAGTGTGTGAACATGTGCGTGTTTCTATCAGAGAATTAGGTATTATGATATAATATTCTCGCTATATCTTGGTATACCTAAGTTTTATGTTTATGTTAGAGAGGCCAGACAAACGAACTAGTGGGTCACCTGATGTTAAGTGATCACCACTGTCCATAGACACCCGCAGCGCTTTACGCGATGCCAGTGCGTTGTCGGCCCTAAAAGGGAGAGGAAAAAGGAAAAGGAATAGAGGAGGGAGGAGGAGGGGAGGAATAGAGGAGGGGGAGAGGTATTGGGCCCCCGGCCCAAGTTAGATGAATAAATTAATTAATTAAATATTACGGGACCATTGACGCCAATCGACCTAGCTAGCTAGCCACATAGTAAGCAAAGCTCGTGTTATGAGCTCTAAGCGACGGAAAAACATACTTAAATAAGTATATATATTTATTTAACATTGTTATATATATATACACAAAAACATTGTTTTTGATTGCAATGTTTTAATATAAAGTCACGTACAATACTCGAGAAGTCACGGAAAGGTCGAAAGGTTCAAAAGGCTTTCCTATTCAGCGCCAATGTATTGTAGGTAGCATCAAAATTAATTTCCAATATTAATGATTCAATGTTTAAGTTTTATCTTTCATTTATAACAATGTATTTCTATTTACGAGTGCCTGGTAACGATATAAATAAGCTTAAACTTCAAGCTTATGTATATTTCACTGATAGAGTACCTACCTATATCAAATATTAATCACGACATTTTAGAAATTTAGAGTACCGTAAAGTCGGCGTATATAAGGTGTTAATTTATTAGTTGTAGATATTTTTACAGCTGATAGTACTCGGTCCCCGGAGTATATTAAAACATTATTGCTTTTCCATTTTTTTTTTGGAGAAAACTGAAAAACAAATTTGCTACGTAAACACCCTGTTAATGTGATTGATTATTAAATAAAAACTCATTGAACAGATTCTAGTACCTCTTTTACGTACCACTTAACTGTAACTGGCCACTTCACATTAACAGGGTGTTTTTACTTAGCAAATTTGATTTTCAGTTTTCTCCAATATTTTTTTTTTTTATACCATATAGGTTTGCGTTTGGCCACAATCACGCCTGATGGAAAGCGAGGATGAGGCCTACGATGAAGCACGCTTGCCTAGTAAAGGCTCATTCACCCTAGACTTGAAAGCGGCCAAATTGTAGTGTTCAGGGAACACAGTCGCAGGCAGGGAATTCCACTCCTTAGCTGTGCGGTTGATGAAGAATAAGCTATAATGTTTCATACTTAAATATTCTCCAGGGACCGAGTTACTATCAGCTGTAAAAATTAACACCTTTTATATTACCCAATAGAGGGTAATTTTGACCCATATAAAACCACACGTAGAAGAGTCTAATGAAAAACGTATTAAAAACGTGGGCGGCCAGCTAAAACTAACCATATGGCAAGTTTAGTAATGTTCGTCATCATCATCATCATTTCAGCCGTAGGACGTCCACTGCTGGACATAGGCCTCCCTCATTGACGCCCAATCATTACGGTTGGAAGCGACTTGCTTCCACCCTGAACCTGC
The DNA here is from genome assembly GCA_947859365.1 of Archips crataeganus. Lineage (NCBI taxonomy): Eukaryota > Metazoa > Arthropoda > Insecta > Lepidoptera > Tortricidae > Archips > Archips crataeganus. The sequence continues at coordinate 14,326,074 of OX402062.1, forward strand.
GCGGCCTTCACCAAATCGTCCGTCCATCTCGTTGGTGGACGTGCTACGCTGCGCTTGCCAGTCCGTGGTCTCAATTCGAGAACTTTTGGGCCTTAACGGCCATTCTTATTATTTATATGAGAGTGAGGAAAACGAGCAAACGGGCCATCTGATGGAAAATGATCACCACCGCCCATAAATATCAACAACTCAAAGAGGGACACTGATCTGTTGCCGGCCTTTCTGCGCCTTTTCACTCCGGATTTCTGTGAGAGGATGGTACTGCCCTGGACGAGCCGGCCCATTCGTGATGCAGCGACTAGCTACAACATGGCTCTACCACTACTAAATGCGGCCATTCATATTAAATGTTATAAATGCGAAAATTTGTTTGTATATTTATTAGTGATTCACGCTAAAACGGTTCGACGGATTCTGATGAATGGCACATAGATAATGTAGTTTTATAATTTGCATTAACATACGAGGGGCGTTTAATATAAAGTGAGAATGAGATGCAAACTCTTTTAATATTACGAAATTAAATACTGGCCGGTAAAGCTAATCTATCTAGCTGATTGCTATGAAAAAAAAAACTAACTGTCTTTTGTTTAAAAAATATACGGTAATTTCTTTGCAATGCTATTGAGTACAAAAATGAAGTTGAAAAAATAAAAAATAAATAGAAAAATATACTTGATACTTAACTTGTAAAAGTTGGCCTAGTAGCGCCATCTCTTGGTCCAGGTGAGCGGGTAGCTCCGAAGGAGTGTTGAAGTCTCTCGGTAGAGGGCATAACATAGATGCGCGCTTTATCACTGCCTAATGTGATTATAACAGACTGAAGTGTACGATGTATGGGAAAAATTCGTCGCTAACTTCTAGACCAGTGGTGGTGTAGGGGTAAGCACGCAGCACGGAACGCTGAGGACCTGGGTTCGATTCCCAGCATTGGTCTTTTTTCTGGGGTTTTTTCTGTGCATCTATATTTCAGTTTGTATTTAGTTTGAAATATATGGTTTCACGGGATGACCGTAAAAGTAATAAAAAAATGAAGTTGAAAAAATAAAAAATAAATAGAAAAAGATACTTCATACTTAACTTGCTATCGAAAATGTTAGCGAAAATGGAGAAAATTGAACTGCGGGCCGTTATCAAATACATGTGTTTGAAAATTTTTTCTACGGACCAAGTCAATTTGGATTTGCGGGACACTTTAGGGTCTAATGTTCCTCCGTATTCGACAGTCGCACGTTGGTGCGCCGAATTTAGACGTGGAAGAACATCGACAATGGACGACCCCCGCTCCGGACGCCCTACTAAAGCAGTAACTGAAGAAATTGTGGAAAAAGTCGAAAACTCAGTTTTGGCGGATCGTCGTGTCACGGTTCGTTTTATTGCTGGAAATGTAAAGATTTCAACGGGGAGCGTGCATAATATTTTACATGAACGCTTGGGTATGAAAAAGGTATCTGCGCGTTGGGTACCAAGAATGCTTACTGACACGCAAAAACAAACTAGACTAGAGATTTGTCAAGAAGCTTTGAACCTGATGCAGCAAGACCGGGAACTTTGTTAGCCACGATTTATAACAATGGACGAAACATGGCTCCATCATTACGACCCAGAAACGAAACTGCAATCTATGACATGGAAAAGGCCATCATCTCCAACTCCGAAGAAATTCAAGGTGAGCCCATCTGCCGGTAAGGTCATGGGCTCTGTTTTTTGGGATGGTAAAGGGGTATTAATGATTGAGTATCTCGAGCATGGAGCCACTATTACGGGCACATTATACGCCAAACAAATAGCAACATTGCGCAATGAGATCCGCGAAAAACGGCGAGGTAAACTCTCGAAAGTTGTGCTATTCCACCAGGACAATGCCCCGGCACACAAGTCCGCCGTTGCAATGGCTGCAATTCGTGATGCTGGGTTCGATATCCTTAAGCATCCTCCGTATTCACCAAATCATGCTCCCAGTGATTTCTACCTATTTCCGAGATTGAAACAATACCTGAGAAGCCAGAAATTTGAAGACGACGACGCGGTAGTCGCTGCAATACAATATTTTTTAAGTACTCAAGATGAGACCTTTTTTAAAAATGGATTTTTAAGTTTAGAAAAATATATTATGCTAAAAGGTGACTATGTCGAAAAATAAAATGACATTTAGTAAAAGTTGTTTATAACATACTCATTCTCACTTTTTATTGAACGCCCCTAGTATATAGTATACTTTCTATTTGGGATTTTTGCATAGTTCCCGCGAGATAGCGATGAACGATAAAGCTATTTCAGATTTATTAATTCTTGCTAAAAATAAAAATATTGTCAGTTAGTTTATAGTGTACCTCCATGATACTCAATTAATAATGTCTACCAAATCTCTAGCTTCAGTGGCTTAGAAGTGCGTTGTCTGTTAGTGAGTCAGTGAGTGTTTAATTGGTTTAGATGAACTTGAACTAACACATACTTACCTAATGCTCAAAAACGTTCCCTAAGTCTAGGTATCGAAACTAATAAAGTAATATTAAGAGAAAAGATTTGATTGCGTGTCTTTTTGCAGTGAATAATCTAAAATCGCCACCAATCGATTACCAAACTATGGGTACCGGAGTTTGGCAGTCAAAACGGAGATGGCGGGATGATTTGCACCATTTTAATGCATTTTGGGAAGATTTTGCGAAGGAGAGAAACGGGTGGAAAGAAAAAGGGGACGCCTTTGCCAAGCAGTGGGGCGAATAGTAGGCTATTACAGAAGAAGATAACCCAAATTACTGAATCGATTTTGGGTCATTCTACATTTAAGTAAACATTAATCTTTTGTGAAATATACGGCATACCTGGTGATTTTTTTCAAGTGTAAATAACTTATATAAAAACAAGTTAGCTATGAAGTATCTTTTCTTCATAGCTAACTGCATAGCTAACTTGTTTAAAGTTGCACAGTAGCGCCATCTCTTGTCCAGGTGAGCGGTTAGTTCCGAAGGAGTGTTAAAATCTCTCGATGAGGGTGTAACATAGATGTGCGCTTGTCACTGCATAAGGTGATGATTTAGCAGATTGAAATGTATGATGTATAGGAAAGATTCGTGTCTAATCTCTAGACCAGTGGTGGTGTAGGGGTATGGCACGCGGCACGGAATGCTGAGGACCTGGGTTCGATTCCCAGCATTGGTCTTTTTTCTGGGGTTTTTTCTGTGCATCTATATTTCAGTTTGTATTTAGTACGAAATATTATATAAAAACTAAAATAACTAAATTTAATGTTTTATAACAAAAAAACTTTAAATTCAAAGAAATTTTGTGGAAAAAATTGGTGACTCAGCGGAAAATACATCAATTGCCATACAAATGGCGGGGACATGCATGTCCACTGCGTTACCTACTTTATAGATAATAATGATTACTTTTTATACATATAGTGATAATTTTAAATGTAAGCTTAAGTATGTGCCTATTAAAATCTTTAAAGATTTAATGATGAATCTTTACCGAGCACTTTACTTTTTTTGTAAAAAAAATATTTGAAGAACACATTACGAAAAATGACTGGTCAATGAAAAGTAGAATGACCCTTTTACAATTTATTTTACCTATAGCCATTGGACGCAGACGAATCTACGAGCAACAGCTAGTGTAATTATGAAACTAGAATATGGAGTTGTTTATCTCCTAACGAAATTTATTTAGATAATTTCTAAGATTCTCAAAACAAAAACAATCTATAACAGTTAACAAGAATCTTATTTACAGGCGTCAAATTTCAATTTCGTTTTCATAATTGTCTAACTAATAATAAAATTGAACGAATATTTTTTAGTTTATCTACACTAATATTATAATTAATAAGTAATTTATAGTAAATTCGCCTGTGAACATCTGATTCTCTTGTTATGTAGTAATTTCATGTGTTTTATGTAAAATAAAAAGTTTTACATACATACATAGGTACATTTAGTTTGGATGTCGTAGTCGTCACCTCTTCGGCCTATAGCCTAAAACACCCAGTGCCCAGCCTTTTAATAATATCGCCCTACTACTGTCGGCCTCTGATTATCTTTCTTACGATTAGGAACAGCACTAGAGATATCTTTTGTACTATTCGCACTCATTATACGGCCGACTACCGGTGCCCAGCTGACTACCTATATCATCTTATACATCATATTTACTGGGCAAAGTAAGTACTCTCAGAATGTGAGAGTTTTGGCTGTAGTACCCACGCGGGCCAATCTGTTTTTCAATAGTTTTATTGCTAGAAAGGGCTTGATCTAAATTTAAACTATGTCCATGATTTACCTGTTCTGGTTTTCTTTTGAGCGAAGTTTAATGTATTGAACTTTATCAACTGTATATAACAATCAGTCACGCTTGTTAAACTACAACCGTTACTTTTACCTGAACCAGCAGAAGATCTCACTATTTAAAGTTGAATCAAAAAATGTGTACGTATCAGAAATGATGTAAGTTTGAAAAAAATAATGGATGAAATATATAATGGTCATTTGATATAATACAATTTTCTTAAAAATTGTCATCTTTACAAGATTGTTACCTAACCTAAGCTTAATGAGAAAGTGTCAGAATATAAAAATAATAATAGACGAAATACATATGAGTCATTTACATAATGTTATTTTCGATGAAACTATAAATCGACCGAACTTTTTTTAAGCGTGTGATCTACAGATTCCAAAGTTAGGTTAGGTTTATTTTATAAAAATCCTATTTAACAATTTATATGCAAATTGCATTATATCAAACGACCATTACGTATTTTGTCCATTATTGTTATCAAAGTTGGTCCGTTTTTCGTCGAAATTGATGAGTTTCCCCAAAAATAGGTCGATTCGAAATAAACTGGCCATAAGTAGGTATAGTACTCTACCTATTGAAGCTTACTTTTAAACAATTTTCGAGCCTTCCACGTCCGGCGGTATAATTCCGTTACTTCCGCCACTTTGCCGCGTTTGAAGGTTTAAAAACCCATTTATGAAATTCATTTATTTTTGGCTACAGACAGGTTATTTTTTGTGGTGTACGTTTAAGGCACGAGCTGATAAAAAAACAGGCAGAGACAATCAACTGCTTAGTTTAGTTTGTTTAAAATAAACTGCCGTATAGGTGAAAACATATGTAGGTAAATGACTCTAAATGTAGAGCTCGCAAAGCACTATAACTTACCATTATATTAAATAGGGATATCTGCAAATAATATATATTTTTTTTACTTTTAAAGAAATGGTTACCATAGTAATTGTTCGCGATGACTAACTTTCAAACCGCTATAACTCAAAAAGTTGTTTAGGTGACTAGACATGTTCTTTCCGTGGACCCTTCAAATGATCAATTACACCCGCGAACTATAAGCACCCTCGCACGCTTTGCTCGCTCGTGCGCCTAAATATCTTGGGTGTAATTGATCACTTATGACCCTTGTTTATCAATCTACTATTAAGCTCCATACCAATTCTATGCACTGCTACGAAGGTGTACGTCATAAAAGCAATAAGATAATTGTGTAATTTTGTATCTGTAATAGTACCTCTTCTTGATATTGTAACGTAATACATGTTAAATAATCAAGTGTGTATTTTCGTTTTTTTAGATATGATTAGTATTGTGGTAATTTGAAGTAGTACCAGGAAAAGGACTAACAAACGATGGTAAAAGATAAACTAACAAAGAACAACTATACTATCGTCATAACACACTAATAGTAAATCAGTTTTACTTGCTCATTTGCATTAAGTATTATCATTGTCTGGTCAGAGGATGGAGTTAACCGCGACCCTGTGCAACCTTCAGAAGTCAAATAATCGTCTGATGAAAGCTTGTGATCGGGCAGGCAGGGCAGGGATTATGATTGTGTGTCGAGTTATTTCATATTGGATTTGAATGCTCCGTTTGGAATCAATCTACTCTTTCATCTCAGCTGAATAATGTAAAGATCAATCACAACTACAGCCGTATTGTGTGTATAAATTACATTTTAGTTTTGATGATCCTTAGTGGCGAACCAAATTGAATAGAAATTGTTATAGTTATTCTTTCCGTTGTCTGTTTTTTTTTTTTTTTTTTTTAATTTATGAAGCATTTTGACAAATTCGTACACATTATAAACACGAAAGTCACTTTGTTTGTCTGTTACCTTTTCACGCTTCAACTGTAAAATCGATTAAATTAAATTTGGTATATGGGATACGGAGATACTTAGAGACCCTGGGATGGAAATAGGATAGTTTTATCTCGAAAAATTGCATACCTAGTTCCCACGGGGTAGCGATAAATGCACAAGTCACTGGCAACTGCTAGTTCAATATAAATGCATTCAGGCGAACAGTATTGGAAAGTTAAGTAAATAAACTTTTCTCAAAAATGGTATGAAATGTTGCCATTACGTCATCAAAAACGTCGTAGAAAGTAACGCATCCCTGGAGACTAGCTGCTAGCGACCAGGAAGTAATCTCGAGCTGCCAGGAAGTAAGTATGAAATTCCATTACATATCAAGTGTTCAAATTTGGAACCCGTGCCGTGCTTCTACGTCTGTGAAAAACTTAAACTATTAATAAAAAAGTTCACACTTAAGAGGATGTATGCAAATTTGATAGTTCTCTGATTAAATAACTGGAATATTTTTCACTAATTTTATGTTGTTGTAATTACAATTTTCGTGTTTCAAATGTTTCAAAATTAAGAAAATTCTTATTAAAATGATGACGTTTGTAATTTAAAGTTGGCAGATATCTTAGTGTTGCCGGACAATTGTTGGTGAATCGATTAATAAAAAAATAATAAATAATAAATATTAGGGGGACAATCTTACACAAATCGACCTAGTCCCAAACTAAGCAAAGCTTGTACTATGGGTACTAGACGACGATAAACATACTTATATAGATAGATAAATAAATACTTAAATACATAGAAAACATCCATAACTCAGGAACATTTGTGCTCATCACACAAATAAATGCCCTTACCGGGATTTGAACCCAGGACCACTTGCTTCGTAGGCAGGGTCACTACCAACTAGGCTAAAGCGGTTGTTAAAATTAATCGTCGATTATAATTGCGGCGCACAAATAATCTAAATATCGATTATGCAATCGATGTATCGATTAAATCGATTATATCGATATAATCCATACTAAGATTCATACAATTAATCGATTATAATCGATTATAATGAGTCAAGTACACGATATAATCGATAATCGATTATATCGATTGTTAATATTTTACAATTATTAAATCGATTATGTAGATAAAATCGATTTAATCGATTATATCGTGTACTTGACCGATTATAATCGGTATAATTGTATGTATCTTAGTATCGATTATATCGAGATAATCGATTTAATCGATACATCGATTGGATAATCGACATCTAGATTATTTAGGGGAAAAATAATCGATTATTCGGCAACACTAAGATATCTAAACATCGCCGCCCGGTACCTTTAAAAAAAACAATCATACACAGACATAGGTTAGGTTAGGTTATTTATTTAGGTTATTTTGAAGAGGACGTAATGACGGTGCCCGCGGTACTGCCGAAATGTTATACTATTGAATATTATAAATGCGAAAGAACTTGAGCATATCCGCGCGCGCGTGTGCGTGTGCGTGTGTGTGCGTAGAGGGCGGGGGGTTTGCGTAAGTGGTCCGATCTCACAAACAACTACATATAAATCGATATTGTCACACTGTTCGACTGCTAGAACGAGCGAAGCCGCGGGTGGAGGGACTAGTACTAGTAGCTACATATTTCTACCGATTTAATGCTGTATTCAGTAAATATTAATATACATAAACGGTCTAGGTATAAACAATTTGTGTCCATTAATGAGCGAGAGATGAACGGCTAATGAAAAACGACTAATTAACTTTAATATTTACCTCCTTCTCCGAAAAATAAGGCCTATATCAATAAAAAAAGAATGAGTTAAGTCTCTGTACAAATTTAGCGCAACAAAGTTTATATCACATTAGAAGTTGAATATCTTACATACGTGTATATGGTGATGTATCGAAGGGACAGTTCCAGAAGCGTTGGGTTTGCAATTACCTTCTGTAAAACTATGTAATAAGTTATAGGGAACAAACGGGATTTATTATGTTCGAATCAGAGCTTCCTAACTACGATTATTTGTCTTGTCTAAGCTCAAAGCTGAAATGACGCGTGCCCCTCTACTGAATCAGTTGATTTTGATGTGTGCGTGCAAATATTAATTACGACTCTTCATCTGTTTGGGTGCGTCGACTATTCAGTGAACAACATCACGATCGACAAATCGCATGAAAAATCCTGTTCGTAAATGCGGTGGTAGGGCGTGTCATTTTATAAATTAGACAAGTTATAGGTACCTAATTATAACAGTAAAAATTGATTTCAGGACTTTTTTAAAATTCCCATGGAACAAAGAAAAAATGAGATATTTACTGACTCATACCGATGATGATGATTGCATTTTGGATTTTGCTTTGCCGTATTATTGCTTTTTTCAATGAAAGACGAAGAAGCTTTACAACTAATTTGAATTGTGCGCGGAGGCATTCGCGGACTAGAGCTATAATAGTAATATTTTGAAAAGGAACGCGCACACTCACCATAAGGTCTGCGACTGCTAAATGCATCAGCAGGACATCGAGCCGACTCGCGCGGCCTGCCCGCCGCCGCTTTACCAGCTGCGTTAGCACCGTTAGGTTTCCAGTCGCCGACACCACCATCAACACACTGTACACAGTTATAGACACCATATGCCCGTGGTTAAACCTCATTTCTAGGGGCAGCTCGTCCGTAATATTCAGGTGCGTCCAGTTCTTTTGCGACGCGCCCCCCGGGCCTGACACTTTCTCCTCCAAATCCATGATTGGCAGTCTATTTTAAAACACTCATTTTGTAAACACTCTCAATCGCGTTATCTGGACGCCTGTAACAAAGAAACGATGGATTAATCATTGAATTCGATTTTACGTCTAATTGGTTGGTGGAAATATAATGTTCTTTGATGTTCTTTTTATTGTCTTTATAAAGATTTCCGTGGGTGTCAAGGATCTTTCAAATAGCATTTGGAAGCTTGTCGAGGATGCTGAACATCTTTTTGATTCAATGAACCAAAATATGTATGTAAGTTGGTAATAATAACATAACATCTAAACTCGATTTTAGATTTAGTGATTAACGACTATTATTTTTATTATTTATTAATCATTACAAACATATATTTACAAAAAAGAGGACCAAAATTAGATTCTTATGCTATGTAGTTCAGTTAAGTTAACATGAATTCCAATCAGGAGTATAAAGTTTTTGATGAATACGACTTTGTTGTTTTAAGGGGTTCAAATAAATAGCTATCCTTCTAAAATGATCTTCAAAGATGGCGTTTATAATATGAGAATAATAATTACAAGGTATTATTTCTAAATACTTAGAATCTGATATGGAAACGTTTTATTCCGCGGCTTTGTTCTCGAGGTAATTAAAAAAAAATACTTTTATGATTATGACCCTCAAGGAATATATTTGCTCAATTTCAAGTCTCTTTCTCCAGCGGTTTAGGCTGTGTTGTCTTGTCTGTCAGTCAGTCACGTTAATCTTTTATAGGTAAATGTAGAAGTTTGTGGTAAACAGAAATCGCTCGCCGTAAATTCAAATTGACACCTCACATACTATTCACACTGTTAAATTAAATGAAATCATATTTAAAACGGAAGCAATTAACTGTAGAGCTGTTGGAGCGAGTTTCACTTAATTTGTGGCAGAGAGAAAGCTCGCTTTAATGAGCTTAGTAGGCATTATTGGAACTCCGTCAAGGGGTGATTTAGTCGGCGATTGTCTGTAACGATAGGATTAAATAAATTATGGTTTAATATGTTTATGTGGTGGCCTAGTAAGCCGTGGTGGGTGGTGTAGTGGTTTAGCCTATGGTCTCTCAAGCATAGGGTCGTGGGTCCGAGTCCGGGCTCGCACCTCTGAGTTTTTCGGATTTTATGTGCGAAATTACATTTGTAATTTACCATGAACTTTACGGTGAAGGAAAACATCGTGAGGAAACCTGCATACACCTGAGAAGAAATTAAATGGTGTATGTGAAGTTCCTAATCCGCACTGGGCCCGCATGGGAACTGCGGCCCAAGCCCAAGCCCTCTCATCAGTGGGATGCATACAGGCTGGGATGATGATGATGATGATGATGATGTTTTAGAAATATACTGAGTAGCAGAATAGTATTTTATACAATCGTTGCATAATGAAGGCTCTTAAAGTGGAGTACCGTGTTTAGGCCACGAGGCTTGCCGAGTGGCCTAAGTAAGGTACGAGATTTTAAGAGCTAATTATGTAACTATTGTATACAATACTTTGTCAACGAGTCATCATCATGATCGTCTATCGAGGTACATACATAACCTTTTTTCGTCCGCCATTCCATGAAGTTAGCATAACTCCTGTTGTATAGCTTTTTAGATTTTTCTGGCAACAAGGTAAGCGTTGCTTCCTCTGCAATAGTAGTTATCTACTCTGGAGTAGCGGCGAAACGAATCTCGTCACTGTCACTCATGTTTAATTCGAATTAGGGATTATTTATTTAACACCATCGATTTCGCGTCAAATAACAAACAAAACTTTTAAATTTTCGTAGCACAAAAAGAACTAATGAGACGTCGTTATAAGACTGTTTCTGATTGGCCAATTACTTCAATTACTATCCAATCACGTAACAGAAGAAAAAAGTTAGTGTGTTCAAATGGAAGTAAATTTGCCAGATATTTCCAACTTTACATTGGGTGCGTTCCACTAAGCGCTCACGACGCTCAATCGAAGTAGTAAGTTCTAATTTTGAAATTATTATAGTTGTCTAGAGTGTTGTATAATAATCATTATAGTTGAGTCCGAAGTGCCATAGACTATCCAAGATTAAAAAGTATGTGATTGCAATTTTGTCTATAAACACATAATTGACAGATTAAAATCAACGAGTAGAAAAAAATTTTTGTTCGCGTCTTTAATGTGGATAAAACAGAAAACGGTCAAACTTATAAGTTAAACACCTATCTTTTTGTGTCGGGGGTTAAAAAATGTGTATGACGCATGCAACTGATATCGTCCATGCGAAGTGAGTTTGTTGGTTTGAGACATATTACGAAAAGATGATAAAAGATCCCTATATTATCATTATTAACAGTTAATAACCTGTGGCAACTTTGTTGGTTAATTTTTTAATGTAACTGTCTGTAGTATTAACTGTTTGTTGTAACTGTTTGTAGTTTTATTGTACCGTTTGTGCCCAAAAAACATAAAAAAAAAGATATCAACTGGCAGGGGCTACTACGAAATTAGAAGTTCGTATCTATTTAGCCATCTCTTTCAATCTTCTGTTTAATAATTCTTAGCGTGAACGGAAAAGTACGGTACGAAGTTTGAAAATCGAATTTCTTAGTATAACACCAGGCCCTATACTCCGAAGTTGAAAATTCGAACTTCTTCTCGTATCGTCCTTCATACTAATAGTATTTAATATGAGAGTGAGCAAGACAGTGCTATACGAACTTCGATTTTCGAATATACGAGTAGCCCCCCAGTTAGTTGCAAACGCGAATAAACATGAGTGAGTTCATCGTGAAATTGATTTTTAAGTTGGCCCGGCTGCGCCAAGACGTCCCGTTTTACGCTAATGTAAAATAAGTCAGAGTAATACATTGATCCTATAATCGTTAAACACTTAAAATAAAATGTTTGACGCTTTGTTGGAAATAGAGGCTTAGGATGACTAAAATGGAAGCAAGGAATATATTAGAAAAATTAAATATTTGAAGCGTTGTAAATATAAAAGCCCGATCTCACCCAATTTAACTATAAAAAGTAAAATTCGGTGACAAATTCTCGGTCGATTCTATCCAAAACTTAGCTAAGTACTTATATCTTAATGATTTACTTTATTGTGGTCTCGGCGCTTATCAAGTACAGGGAAAAAAATGAATATCTGTTGTCGTAGATGAAGACCAAAAATTACAATTCTACGTAGACAAAGTCGAGAGCAAAAGCTAGCATCATATAATTTTATAGTCTTAGAGTATTACGAGCATTGTTTCATTACTTACAAATCAATTTCATATAAAATATAAAACTTAAACTTACCTAAATTATTTATCGCTACATTTTCAATCACTTGTAAACCAAGTATTGTTGTCATAAACATCGTTTGGACTGTGTCCAAATTGGACACCATTATAACATTCATTTTAGGTAGCCGTATGAGTGAATATAACGAATGCTTTGAAATTATCACAAAACCGCACCAGATTCAAAAGAATGTGTCTTAAGTTTGAATAGACGGTTAACATCATAAAAGTTACCTCACCGAACGCTAATCTTGGAATGATGTAAAATTCAAGACGGTAAATAGATGGCTTTTTATGGAAAATATTGACTCTGCTAAATTATATTACCAACCGCCTGCAAATTATGTATTTACATACACGAAAAAAGTACTTAAGTGGCAGAACAACTCTCATGTTTCTAAGGCGCACTGATTTGATACACACACACATTTACATTCACTAACAATAACGTAGATTCAGTCAAGTGAAAAAATATATATCGATTTAAAAAATCCTCACGTCACTACATATGTACCGATACTTTACTTCGACGACATCCTGACATCCATCGAGATCTTCCTGTCACGAATAATGCAACGCTATTGACTTCCTTCTGGTATTTAGTTTATCGATATCTTATAAGTGGCATTATATCAATGAGACACGTTTGAAAATATATAAACAATAAAACCGAATCGATGTCATTATTACGTCACACTAACCAAACGGGAAAATCTCTAGGTAAATTTATGAGCAAGCATGCACCCACATTTTTGCACCATGCAGTGCTCAGAAATTTAAATCATATAATTTTTAATAATAATAATAATAATAATAATAATAATTAAATATTCTCAAGTCTTGCTACATTTACTTGGTGGATAACCCGTAAATGTAGTTAATACCAGCCTAGAGCTGAGAAAAAAAAAACATCCGAAAATAATAATAATAATTAATTTATTTCTCTAAAAAATTACAAGGACAGTTAAAATATCATAGAACAGCAATAGGTTTACATTTAATTTAAAGAGCAACGAATTTCCAATCCAATTTGACTGGTCCCTACACTAGGCATAGCCTGTCTCGTAGGTAACCAATTAATTTCCCTGTTACCAAGAACGATGCGAATTGCTAACAAAGTTGACAATAAGAGTCCTTTACAATAATTAAGAAAATAGAACAAAACGTAAGCCTAAGTGTGTCTGTCTGTCTCTCTCTCTCTCTCTCTCTGTGTGTGTGTGTGTGTGTGTGTGTGTGTGTGTGTGTGTGTGTGTGTGTGTGAGCGCGTGTGAGTGTGCGTATGTGTGAGTGCAAATAAATGTGTATGCAGTTTTATTTTCATTTGATCACTCTCAAAAGTTCCTCAGTTTCATCATATGACAGGGCACCAAGCCAAGATTGAAGTTTGATCCTTAGTTCGGCCAAAGTGCAATCCTTAATAGATAGTCTAGAGCTTATTTTATTATATATGAAAGGATGAAGGAATTTGGCATGTCTTCTACCGAAAGCGGACCTTGCTGATCCCACTGGGACCCTGAACGTGCGCTTTATCAACAATGCACTGTAGTTCGGCGACTTTAACGTTGCAGCGTGCACGTTTAACAAAGAACGCAAGATAAACGAGCCCCGAACATTTAGCACATTCATGTCCTTATATACAAGACTGGTTGGGTATCGAATGGGTTTTTTAAGTATAACCTTTAAAACGCTTCTTTGAGCCTTTTCCAAAAGTATCATGTGAGTTTTTGCAGCGCCACCCCAGACAGAGATACAGTATGTCACCACGGAGTGGCAAATACTAAAGTATACTATTCTGAGCAAGTTTTTGTCGGCTGAGTTTCGAAGGTTCCTGAACACATAAATTAATTTGCGGACTCGTTTAGCTGTAGCCGTTAGATGTTGTTTAAAATTAAGATTTTCATCAAAAACTACTCCAAGGTATTTGATGGATGAGGCTCTGCAAATACTGTTACAGGAGCAAGGAAAAGTGTTAATACCACAGGTATGCACTGTAATATCGAAGAAAGAGGATGGATGGTTCCGAGATTTTAGTTTTATGAAAACACATGAATTCCGTTTTGGAGAGGTTTAGCGTTAATAGATTGCGTTGAAGCCAAGCAGCCACGGACCTCATTCCCCGCTCCGCAATTCCAACCACCTGATCCCAGGAATGACCATGAAAAATGATAGCTGTATCGTCCGCGTAGCAAATCAATTCAGCATTCTCCAGGTCAATATGAGATATATCATTTATATAGAGGATAAATAGCGTAGGGCCCAATATACTCCCCTGTGGAACCCCGAAATCTATCTGCCTAGGATTGCTCGTGAACCCTCCAATTTTAATGCATTGAGAACGACCCGTCAAATAACTTCTAAACCATTGCAAAGTGTTTTGAATGTTAACATGAATATACGGCAGACGTTTACTATTGAACAAATGCCTTCTGTATCCAAGGGCTGTCCGCAACTCTCGCGATGTGGTCGGCCCACCCAGTGGGAGGCATTTCGTTGACAACTTTGCGTGTTCCGCCTCCTGCTCGTTACTCGAGAACCTTTCACCCCCAACGGCAATCTGTTCATTGAGCGATGTAGCAACTGCATATAAAGGGTAAAGAAAATTTCTAGTCACCTTTTTTGAAAACTGAGATTTTAATATCAAAATGTAGAGCTCGCAAAGTACTATAACTTACGATTGGATTAATCTGAGAGTAATATATATTTTTTTTACTTTTAATGAAATTGTTAGGTACCATAGTAATGTATGTATGTAAATACTTTATTGTACATAAAACACAAAAAATAATAAGAAACAACAAAACAAAAAGAGAACAAAGGCGAACTTATCCCTAAAAGGGATCTTTCAAGCTAAACTGGTATGAAAGGAAAAACTTAAAAGATAGACGAATAGTAATTGTTCGTAATGACGAACTTTCAAACCGTTATAACTCAAAAAGTGGCTTAGGTGGCTAGACATGATCTTTCCGTCTACCCTTCATACTCTCTGAGTAATGTCGGTGACTCTAGCTCTTTTGGGATTCTATCGCATATAGAAACTCCGACCGTAGGGTCGGTAGGTTTAACGGAGCTCCAGGGTAAACTACTAAACAAGTCAGCGTTCTAAACTGCTACCAAAGGAAAGGATGCATTAAAATGTTGCCATAGATGTGTAAGTGCCACTTCACACGTCCCGGTTACCGGATAGTCAGTCGGATACACGATGGTAAATATATGGACATGCTGTGTAAATTACACCAGTACCTGTAAAAGCTACGCGCATACACGAACCTCACCGTTTACCCGGCGTCGCATTACCGGCATTTATGAAGCATTAGCATATTTAGAATTCCGGCTACGGGGATATCAAAGAAGGTTCCTTGAATTCTTAAAGAAATTGGCGCTCTTGTGAAAACTTAGGTACCTACTATTTCAAGTCATTCACCGTGTTCTAAAATTATCAAAAATTGGACATGTTACTGATATTTGTTAAGTAAATTGGATGCAGCTATTCAAGGAAAAAATTAGAAAAAAAAGGAATGATGGATGATTTTTCCGATATAGTTTTTGTCAAAAAAGATTTGATGAACTTTAAAGAGAAACCAATAAAACAGTCTATAGTTTACCTGTTTTCGGATTTTTTTCATCAAGTCAAGTTTGATATATATCGTGCGTGTGTTGAATCATTAAACAATCAAGAACGCATATGAAACCACAATACACATTTTTATCCGATCAAAAAGAAAAAAAAAGGAGATAAGTTGGTTAATTTCAGATAACGCCCTAATATTATTGTTTGTATTTAAACTGCTTTTTGCAAGATAAACCAGACAATGTAACGTTAATTCGCTAAACTGACCCCTGGTGAATTATTCATGTATCAATATAATAATGAAGTGGAAGGTAATAATATCAATAACAAATTGACTAAAGTTGTCTGCTGTGTATATAGGTAAGTTCGTAGCTTAGAAAACCAAGTAAGTAAACTCGCACAATAATTTGATTACGGGTCCTACTGAAGTAAATAGAATTTAATAAAATGGTGCGGGAAGTTGAAACACGACAAATATTCGGAATTGAAGAAGAATTTTGACTTCGTTCCGGTCGCTGTTGAGACTGGTGGGCCTTGGGGCGTTGAGGCCAAACGTTTTGTTAGGGACTTAGGACGCCGTATGAGGGATAGGGGGGGGGGGATCCGCGTTCCGGTGCTTATTTAGTCCAGCGCATATCTGTAGCGATACAACGGAGTAACGCGGCAAGTGTTTTTTTTAATTAATTTCATAATAAGAAAAATATTCTAGAAAATGAAACGAATTAAAATCGATAGTAATCCTAACTATTATACCTACGTATAATAAATGCAAAAGTGTGCATGTTTGTTTGTAACGCTTTCACGCTCCATTCAGTTTTCTCATTGAGTTAAGCAGACGTCTCTGTACTATTCATTTCGAATGCTACACAGTCCTCTTCAGAGTAAAGCTAGCTACAGCAAGTTTATTATTTTATTTCAGAGGAAACACGCCGTTGTATAGACATTGACACATTGACAGTCCTCTCGATTAAATCATCCTTGGAGAAACGCGTAAAAAAGTCGCTGACGTAGTCCCAAAAGGCACTAGATTTATCGACAAAATTGCTAAGTTGACAACACTGCAAGCGAAATAGCTGTTCGAGGCTTGGTGACGGGAGCATGGGCTACTACGAAATTCGAAATTTGAAGTTCGTATCGTGCCGTACCTGTCACTCTTGTGCTTAATACCATTAGCTTGAACGGAACAGCACGATACGTAGTTCGAAAGTCGAATTTTCTTAGTATTAGGCCGGAGTCTGCTTGTGTCGCAATCGATGTGAAGACATTTCAGCACAAATTAAATTCGTTTAGCCCCTGTCACTGCACGCTGGTTATTTGACGTCCCTTTGATCTGTCGTGGCTCAAATTCGAGGTTTCCGTGAATCGTACGTTACGATAAAATAAAATGATTAATATTATTATATTATCTGTGTAACGGGTATATTATATTCTCCATTAAAAGCTAAATTTTATGAAGGGTTTACGCGGAGTGGTTTGAAAAAAGCCGTAGTAGCTTATTGGTTTGACCTATGGCATTCCAAGCAGAGGGGAGCGTTCGAGCTCGTACGTCTGAGTTTTAATATCGGAATAAAGTTAGCCTATGTATTATATCAGTATGCTTAGTATAAATTTTCCTTCACTTCAATACTTCTCGATCGCGTTTACGTAAAAAATTCAATTAGGTACTAGGGAAACATGGACAGCGCCTCCGCGCGCGCGCGTCTATGTTTCCATAGAATTGAAATTTTTACGTAAACGCGATCGAGAAGGTATTGAAGTGAAGGAAAACTTATACTAAGCATACAGTACCTCTACCATGAGTTTACACTAGTTTACAGTGACCTTACTCGCTAGCGACGGCGTAAATGATTTGTATGGAGAATTGTACTTCCGTAAGTGACCGCTAGAGGTGCTGTACAATTCTCCATACAAATAATTTACGCCGTCGCTAGCGAGTACGGTCACGTAAACCCATGGTAGAGGTACAGAACTCCAGCTATCTACATCCCAAATTGTATCCAAATCCATCCAGTTGTTTAAGCGTAAAGGAGTAATAAAAACACACATGCACACATACGCAGATACTAATATACTTTCGCATTTTTAATTAAGTACTAAAGGATTTGTCACACTGAATGCGTTCTGCGGTCGCGGTCAGGTCAAATTCACCGCAGCACGCATTATGTATGAACAACATTGTCGGTCTCTATATATTTCCGCGCGGTCAGATTGCATGCACGCGCAATATATAGAGACCGACAATGTTTTTCATACAATTATGCGGGCTGCGGTCAATTTGACCTGATCGCGACCGCAGAACGCATTCAGTGTGACAAATCCTTCACTATTAATAATGTATGTATGTATGTAAACTCTTTATTGTACAAAAATAAGGAAAAAAAAGAAATACATTATTGACAACCGTTGAAATGCATGTACAAAGGCGAACTTATCCCTTTAAGAGATCTCTACCAGTCAACCCTTGAGTGGATGAAAGGAGCATTTAGTAAGGGACCGACAAAGAGTAAGTCAAAATAATACAGTCGGACAAAGCAAAGGCACGGAAATTTACACGTATTGATATCGAGTTAATAAGCTATCGTAATAATTAATAATTGAGTGGCTTATTGATCCAGAAACTCCGATATACCTAAGCGTTCGCCGTTCGTTCACAGGTTTGGCCCCGTTGCAATGTAGCTTCTGGAATAAGGGAAGTTGGCTCTACATCAGGACTTTCATGGACCAGCAGTTTCTCCAGGCATATTAAATTTACAAAAAAAAATTTAAAAAAATTGTATATTGGTTTCTGTATTATATTATTAGTATATAATTAGATCTAAGAATTCCTGACATATGCATCTCCCGCCCATACGACAGGTGAGCTCCGGACGGGGGACGCACCCGGTAGTCCCAGCGGGGACCTCGTGGGGGCAACGGCGGAAGCCTAAACAGAGAATCGAGACTAAAAGTTTCTTCTCTGGCCCTTCAGCATTGGCTGGGGTAAGGGTCTGCCGAGCTCCGCATGATCCCTTTAAGACACTGGGGCGTCCAGCCGTCCGGGGGCACTCCTCGTCCCTCCGTATTATTATAGCAGAAAAACTATCGATGGAAGCGGAAACGAAAAGAGGGTAGCGCTAGGAGACAAGCGCAAAAAAGCACACAGCATGCCAAAAAACCACCAGGCATAAAGGGTAGCCCCACCCAAAAGATGGCATCCAAAGCCACACAATGGGTCCAAAAGATCTCCGACCCACCCTTCCATCGCAGGGCAAAAGAAAGGAAGCCCGTAGTTATAGATAAATGCATATGACAGGAAATCCCACCAACCCAACCAATAAGACTAAGTAATTGTACAGAAACGGGCGAGGGTCGGTCAAGGAAGTAACCAACGGGTAAAAACATAAAAGACCGACCTAAGCACCCCCCAGTGCCCAGCGGGAGAATGCATGCTCCTCTCCCGGCCTTCCAGCAAATGGCTGAGGCAGGACACTGTGGGTAGATTAAGTCCCCTCCCTACCCCTCCCCTCCTCAAAATTTAAAGCACACGTTTTTGTTTTGATAACCAATAGAGAAGGGGACTTGTGACCGGGTTTTTTAGTCCGTGCAAGTCGGACACTGTCTGGGCCCTCCATTCCCAGTTCGTCCGAAGGGATTTTTCCCGAGCACAAGTCACCCTTCCAATCCTTAAAGTAAAAAACAGCAAAGACTTCGCGTCTTTGGCCCCTCTGGCGACTTATTCAAAAAAAAATAAAAAAAATTGCAAAATATTCATGATAGCTTTTGCCCGCGACTCCGTCCACGTAGAATTAGTAATTTGGGCAGCTTATTTTTTATCCAATTTGCTTTTTCATCAATTATGGCTCTCCTTAGATCCTTCCGGAAGAAGTGAAACTTCATAATAAACCAACCCGCTCCCAATCCGACCCCAAACAGCCCCCAACCCACCCCAACCCGCTCCCAACCCGCCCCCAACCCGCCCCCAACTCGCTCTCACCCCGCCTCCAACCCGCCCCCAACCCACTCCCAACCCGCCCCCAACCCGCCCCCAACTCGCTCTTAACCCGCCCCCAACCCGCTCCTAAACCGCCACCAACTCACTCCCAACCCGCCCCATCGCGCTCCCAACCCGCCCTTAACCCGCCCTCAACCCGCTCCCAACTCGCTCCCCCACCCGCTCCCAACCCGCCCCCAACCCGCTCTCAAACCGCCCCCAACCCACTCCCAACTCGCCCCCCCACCCGCTCCCAACCCGCCCTATCTAACTGGGCTATCTGACACTGAAAGAATTTTTCAAATCGTATCAGTAGTTCCCGAGATATTTCGCGTGTCAAACGATAGTCAAAGTGAGATATTTAAGTTTCACTTCAAAAACCCCCAATTTGGAAACATTCTTCCGCTCCGCTCCGCTCCTATTGGTGTTAGTGTGATGATATATAGCCTATAGCCTTCCTCGATAAATGGGCTATCTAACACTGAAAGAATTTTTCAAATCGGAGCAGTAGTTCCTGAGATTAGCGCGTTCATAATAACAACTCTTAAAAAAACAGTTCGATAAATTCTTAAAATAAACGTATCTTTCTTATTTGTGAACCGATTCAAATGAAACAAACACTAAATGTTAATCCAAAAAAATACCAACATATCAGTGAAAACCGCATCCTTCTAGGTTAAGCCGTTTCTGAGATTAGCGCGCACAAACAATTCTAAAAATCATTGTTTTGGGTTCTATTGCGCTAATAAATAGCCCTAGTGTCAGTTTTTCTCAAATATCTTCAATGTACAGACACCGACTTGTTACAGATTTATTATATGTATAGATATAAAAAGACGTCCACTGCTGGACTAAGGCTTCCCCCAAAGTGTTTCACAAATCGGTACTGCCCACTGCCACTTCCTTATCATCATCATCATCATCATCCCAGCCTATACAGTGTGGAAAAATAAGTCGGGTATATTTTTATCACAAGTCGAGATTCATATATCATATATGTTATTTTTGCTAAAAGGGTTTTACTCTGACTGGAATAAACAATAAGTAAGTATGTATAATGTACATAAAAATTAAGGATGAATGATAAAACTTTAATTTACTGATGGACCAGAGTTAACTATGTAGAGCCGATGAAACTGAATCACGTACAGTCAGCGTCAAATAGTTCGTGACATCCAAAGTGGCCAAATAGTTCGCAACACGTCTTTGTTGCAGTTGAAATAAGGTCGTGTTGCAAACTTTTTGGTCACTTTTGGTATCACGAACTATTTGACGCTGACTGTATAGGTAACGCCACCAGAGTTGAGGCCACGCACATGAGATGTGGTTGTGTGCGTGGCCTCAACTCTGGGGGGTTACTACGAAATTCGAAGTTCGAAGTTCGGATCGTGCGGTCCCTCTCACTCTCTTAATAAATACCATTAGTGTGAGCGGAACGGCATGAAACGAAGTTCGAATTTCGCGCTTCGTAGTATAGGGCCTGGTGGCGTTACCTATACTAGGGTGAACTCTTTTCATTGCAAATGTCATGTTGACGTTCCATACATCTGCCAAAGAAATCATCGTGAAATTGGTTGTGAAAAGGTTCCACCCTGCACGCGATTCAGTTTCCTTCATTGTAACTCCGACTTTCTGAACTGCCATCATAAGTAGGGACCTTTTTTATAAGGACGACGTTAATGAGCCATTAGGTTTAATTGCTAAATACAATTCAGCATACGTAATGTAACAATTGCTCAGTAATAAGAGGGTTCGAAGCGTCATTGTGCACAGAATTGTGTAACTTTGAGATTACGTGGACTGCATCATGTTGATTCCCTTTACTTTATTCGAATGCCAGCCTTCACCTGCGAATTCGTTCACGTGAACCAATAGGTCCAACTTGTATTGAAATTACGGGATTTTACTAAATTTAGGTAGGAATGTTATGTTCAAAATTTACCAAGAAGAAATTCAATGGTGTGTGTGAAGTTCCCAATCCGCACTTGCGCCAAGTGGGAACTACGGCACACGACCTCTCTTTCTGAGAGAAGGTCTGTGCTCTGCAGCGGGACGTATATAGGCTAAGATCATGTAGTCTTTTGCAAAACAATCAGAACTATAGTATACCCTAATATTATAAAAAAAGCGAAAAAGTTTTTCGCTTTTAAATAATCTTAGATTCGGTGAGCAGCCGTACTGCTAATAAAATAAATAATATTTGAATAAATAGATGTGGTACTACATCATTTCTTACGCATTTCCAATGTAATTTGGAACGTAGGAGTCGTAGCTTCTAATAGTTGCGATGGATGTTACCACACGCCACTGTTGGCGTATGTAAGCGATTAAGAATTTCGGGGGAGTCGGTTGGATGCGACGTGGTTCAATTGGTAGAACACCCGTTGGGGCGCATACCCGGGAGACGTGGGTTCGAATCCCGCCGGCGCACCCGAAAAACTTTTTCGCTTTTAAATAATCTTATAGTATACCCTATTTGCACAGATTTTTACCCAGTAATAAATATTTTACTGGGTAGGTAATTTCGTATTTGTACCTCAGTAAGTACCTAGGTACAAAGTACAGTGTATCTATAAGTATCCTTGCACTCGTATTTAGTGCAATTGGAAATAAATTCAACCCCCGTTGCGCCAGACTCAATTATAAATCGATAATGGAGTTAATTGCATTGGGTCGATCGGCTACGTGGCCGACACCATGGCAGTCTGTTGTTAAGGATGAAAGATATCATCAATAAAAACCTCTAAGCTTTCACGTATTGGTGGAAGTTATAAAACTCGTTGTTTACCGTGATTGCTTCTCAACAGGTAAGGTACAGCTCGCGCGATAAGAGTTTGGCTTTGATCTTCGGGTGGAGGGGATTACTGCGCATACCCCGCACCCCCGTTGATACCCAATGCGCAATAACGGTCAAAGCCAAACTCTTATCGCGCGAGCTGTAAAAAAGTAAAGGTAAACCGCAATGGCATTGCTTGTGATACTTTATTATCTTCATTCTAATATATAAAAATTTCGTGTCACGGTGTTTGTTATCGAACTCCTCCGAAACGGCTTGACCGATTTTTATGAAACTTTTTTCTCTATATTCGGTAGGTCTGAGAATAGGTCGTAGGCTATTTTTTATACCCCTCTTCTGCGCAGACGGAGTCGCGGGCAACAGCTAGTCTAATATATAAAAATCTCATGTCACGGTGTTTGTTATCGAACTCCTGCGAAACGGCTTGACCGATTTTTATGAAACTTTTTTTCTCTATATTCGGTAGGTCTGAGAATAGGTCGTAGGCTATTTTTTATACCCCTATTCTTCGCGGACGGAGTCGCGAGCTAGTTATATTATATTATTTTTATTGGTGTGATTTTAAACGGTGTTCTTAAGGATGTCTTAAGTATCAAAATGTCTTGGTACTTAGGTGCGATTGTAAAGAAGAGTCATATTTTGTATACGTGCGAGAGGTTAATAAAATTTTCTTGAGTTATTTTTAAGCGGTGGGTACTCAACACCAGCCTAGTAATGTTTCTTCTTGTTTGTTTGGATTAAAAGTTGGACTCGAGAAGCAACAGCTGCCTTTTTTTCCTTATCGCATAAGGAAAAATACCTGAAACTTAGGCAAAAGTTGCCCAAACATTTCATTTTAATACATTAAAACGATTGTGTTCCTATAAAACTTAGACCACTGTTGAAACACATGTCAGTTCACAGAAAACACCTGATACACGGGATACACCTGATACATACGCCTCATAAGTTTTTTGTAATTTGTAAGCCATACGATAAATAAATAAATAAGTTTTTTGTGGTAAAGTCAAAAGTGTGTGGAAATTCTTTGAAGGGCACCCTTTTTATTGTTTTTAAAAGTGGAGTATTAAATGATTTAGAAAGGTTACCCAAATCATCATCATCATCATCATCATCATTTCAGCCGAAAGACGTCCACTGCTGAACATAGGCCTCCCCAAAGTTCGCCAAACAGATCGGCCCTGAGCCAACCGCATCCAATGCGTTCCCGCCGCCTTCACCAGGTCGTCGCTCCATCTTGTTGGAGGCCTACCTACACTGCGTCTACCGGTCCGCGGACGCCACTCGAGAACCTTTCGGTCCCATCGGGCGCATGATGTATTTCGGTGGCAAAAATAAAAACAAATACTAAAAACAGAATAAAATAAATATTTAAGGGGCTCCCATACAACAAACGTGATTTTTTTGCTCGTTTTTGCTCGATATTGATAACGGCAACAGGTAGACGCTTGAAATATTCACAGAATATTTAGTAAAGTAAGTATATTCACTTTAAAAATAAATAATTTAATTAAAATAATACGAATATTTAAGGGGGGCTCCCATACAACAGACATGATTTTTTTTGCCATTTTTATATATAACTAGCTGCTGCCCGCGACTCCGTCTACAAAGAATTCGTTTATCGCTATCCCGCGGGAACTATGCAATTTTCCGGGATAAAAACTATCCTATGTCCTTCCTAGGGTCTCAAACTATCTCCGTACCAAACTTCATCTAAATCGGTTCAGCGGTTTAAGCGTGAAGACGTAACAGACAGACAGACACACTTTCGCATTTATAATATTGGTATGGATGGAACGGAACCCTTCGTGCGCGATTACGACTCGCACTTGGCCGGTTTTATTTAATTATTATGTTACAAAAGATTAACCGTACAAAAAAACTGTAAGGTAAATGTACCAATGATCGACACCTCAACGCCCAGTAAATGACACTCATCTGTCACCTATCTTACTATGACATAACAGCACAGGGACGTTTACCTTATAATTTTATTTCTAAAAGAAAGAAAGAAAGAAAAACATTTATTTATAACAACAATAACACGTATACAGGCAAAAATAAGAGTAAAATACAAACATAGACATAGGAATGTACATATTAGTGCTGCTACAAATAGGGTCCCGGCTCAGCATGTCGCTAGTTAAAAACTAGCACTGGTCTTCCGCGGGTTCTGTGACATAACGGATGATTTATACAAGAATAAGTCGTTTTGTATGGTTTACTTCCATTTATCGAAGTCCTACTTTTTGAACACCGCCCGTATTTTGTTTTTTGTCCTTTCCGAAAACCCTTCCAAACATATTGAAAGTAACATGAAACCTTGTTTTTCCTTGCAAATTGCTTTCCATTCCTTCTTATTATATGGTGATATGGTAAACTCTACTCAAGAAAGGGCTGAAAAGGATGCAAATCAGGGTAACACTGTTCGGAAATATCAGGAAGCCATGTTGTATTTTGTAGATACAACGTCAAAGGAGCTTTGAAGACGGTGCCGAAGCAAAAGGATCTTATCAGGAAAGGAAGACAAAGCCCAAAGATAAGGATTGTACGTGAGCTTAGCTCTTTTAATCTAGGTTAGTAGGTACTTCAAATACCGGCGTGAGATTTTAAGGGTAAACAAAACAGCTTGACAAAGCAATAACAAGTGGTTGCGACTTTGTATAGACGTAAAGAAAATCCTTTACTACCCTTAAGCTAAGTTTAGACTACGACATAAATTTATTTAGGTATTTAATTCATTACATTTCACAGCATAACAGATAAACCAAAGCACTGTGAAATTAAAAACAATTTTTTACAAAGAATAGATAGGTACCTACACATAAGAACAATAGAGGTTGAAATTGAACAGAAGAAGGCCGTATATCTTCTCGCAATATCTCAAACATTCCTCACACAGTTGTAACCATCTGCCTGCAAACAAATCACAGCCTGGGGTCGATTCGAGGAGTGAGTTCATCTGATGCAAAGCTCGAACTAGCGGAGATTTTCTGCGGGACACCGTTCGTGCTGCCGGCTCCGCCAGAGAAATTTAGTAGGCGAGGGAACATACAGACGCATCAACTGAGCCACCAATTCGGGACAATTAAATGTCAGACATTAATTTAGATCTGTACTGTTCACACCTTGTTCGGAATTTACTTTTTACACTAGTTATGGTTGATAGCCGTGGTGGCCTAGTGGTTTGACCTATGGCCTCTCAAGCAGAGGGTCGTGATTTCAAATCCCGGCTCGCACCTCTGAGTTTTTTGGAATTTACGTGTGGAATCACATTTCAAATTTACCATTTGCTTACGGTGAAGAAAAACATCCTGAGGAAACCTGCATACACCTGCGTATAAATTCAATGGTGTGTGTGAAGTTCCCAATCTGCACTGGGCCCGCGTGGGAACTATGACCCTACCATTCTCATTCTGAGAGGTCTGTGCCCTGCAGTGGGACGTATACAGGGTTATTTGTAATTCACTAGCATCCTTTTAACCCTAAACTCCTACCACTTAAACAAATGTTTTTTGTTTTACGGCTTTTGTCATCTATACATATAATAAATCAGTAACAAGTCGGTGTCTGTACATTGAAGATATTTGAGAAAAACTGTCACTAGGGCTATTTATTAGCGCAATAGAACCCAAAACAATGATTTTTAGAATTATTGTCTGCTTGTCAGTTTGTCTGTGCGTTTGTGCGCGCTAATCTCAGAAACGGCTTAACCTAGATGGATGCGGTTTTCACTGATATGTTGGTATTTTCTTGGATTAACATTTAATGTTTGTTTCATTTGAATCGGTTCACAAATAAGAAAGATACGTCTATTTTAAGAATTTATCGAACAAGTTTTTTGTTTGAACGCGCTAATCTCAGGAACTACTGCTCCAGGAGTGGGTTGGGGCGGGTTAGGAGCGGGTTGGGAGCGGGTTGGGGGCGAGTTGGGAGCGGGTTGGGGGCGGGTTAGGAGCGGGTTAGGGGCGGGTTGAGAGCGAGTTGGGGGCGGGTTGGGAGTGGGTTGGGGGCGGGTTAGGAGCGGGTTGGGGGTGGGTTGGGAGCGGGTTGGGAGTGGGTTGAGAGCGGGTTGGGGGCGGGTGGGGGGCGAGTTGAGAGCGGGTTGGGAGCGGGTTGGGGGCGGGTTGAGAGCGGTTGGAGGCGGGTGGGGGGCGAGTTGAGAGCGGGTTGGGAGCGGGTTGGGGGCGGGTTGAGGGCGGGTTGGGGCGGATTGGGAGCGGGTTGGTTTATTATGAAGTTTCACTTCTTCCGGAAGGATCTAAGGAGAGCCATAATTGATGAAAAAGCAAATTGGATAAAAAAATAAGCTGCCCAAATTACTAATTCCACGCGGACGGAGTCGCGGGCAAAAGCTAGTAACTTAATATTTTTGGTGTAATAACGTTTTGAAAATTTGAGATTACCTCTTATTTTTACGATACTCTGTGTATTTGTATGGGGAAAAAAGTGCTTCATTTTAAAAAGTCGTAAACCAAAAAACATTTGTTTGAGTGATAGGAATTCAGGGTTAAGAGGATGCCAGTGAATTACAAATAACCCTGTATAGGCTGGGATGATAATGATGACTAATTATGGTCTCACAATAAATTTCGCAATTAGAGACACTTGAGTCTCTGAGTCTGAGTGTGCCGTGTACATATAGTGTCGTAGTCTATTTGAGCCATAAGGTTCAATGTTAGTTGAACGGCTTAAAATATTAAAGACTTAGGGTGAAGCCAGACGAGCGTAATTTCGTGAGTCGTGAGCGGCAGTATTTCGGTTGCAACATACATTGTGTCACGTGATGCATATTGTATGGCGCGACCGAAATTCTGCCGCTCACGACTCACAAAATTACGCTCATCTGGCTTCACCCTTACATGTCAATGTGACTATCAGCCTTATTATTATTACTACCATTTTCTCACCCCGTTCGAATCAACCTTTACAAAGAACCACGGATTACTTCAAAATATTCCAGGAATATTTCGACTACTAATAAGTGTTAAAAAAACCGGCCAAGTAAGAGTCGAACTTGCGCACGAAGGGTTCCGTACTATGTATAAAAAATTGCGGTTTACGATTTATGACGTATTAAACAAGTTAGGTATGCAGTATCTTTATGTATTTCTTTTTTTTCAACTTCATTTTTTAATACTTTTACGGTCATCCCGTGAAACCATATATTTCAAACTAAATACAAACTGAAATATAGATGCACAGAAAAAAACCCCGAAAAAAGACCAATGCTGGGAATCGAACCCAGGTCCTCAGCGTTCCGTGCTGCGTGCTTACCCCTACACCATCACTGGTCTAGAGGTTAGCGACGAATCTTTCCCATACATCGTACATTTCAGTCTGTTATAATCACCTTATGCAGTGATAAAGCGCACATCTATGTTATATCTAAGAGTCTAGTCCAGTCTTGGTCCAGGTGAGCGGTTAGTTCCGAAGGAGTGTTAAGTCTCTAGATAGAGGGCATAACATAGATGCGCGCTTTATCACTGCATAAGGTGATTATAACAGACTGAAATGTACGTTGTATGGGAAAGATTCGTCGCTAACCTCTAGACCAGTAATGGTGTAGAGGTAAGCACGCAGCACGGAATGCTGATGACCTGGGATCGATTCCCAGCATTGGTCTTTTTTCTGGGGTTTTTTCTGTGCATCTATATTTCAGTTTGTATTTAGTTTGAGACGTATTAAAAAAAAACTACTCACTAGATCTCGTTCAAACCAATTTTCAGTGGAAGTTTACATGGTAATGTACATTATATATTTTTTTTAGTTTTATCATTTTCTTATTTTAGAAGTTACAGGGGAGGACACACATTTTACCTCTTTGGAAGTGTCTCTCGCGCAAACTATTCAGTTTAGAAAAAAGTGACATTAGAAACCTCAATATCATTTTTGAAGACCTATCTATAGATACCCTACACGTAAGGGTTTGATGAAAAATAAATTTTTGAGTTTCAGTTCTAAGTAACTATGGGGACCCCCAAAATTTATTGTTTTTTATGTCTATTTTTGTGTGAAAATCTTAGTGCGGTTTACAGAATACACCCAGTTTCAACAGCATAGTTCTTATAGTTTCGGAAAAAAGTGGCTGTGACTTACGGACGGACAGACAGACAGATATATTATGACGAATCCATAAGGGTTCCGTTTTTTGCCTTTTGGCTACGGAACCCTTAAAAAATAGTTCTGTTTGAAAAAATACCTTGTTGAGTTTCTTGCCGGATTCTTCTCAACAGGGTTTTTAGAAACCGGTGGTAGATTCTTCGACATTCATAAGTGTATAAATATATTCTGAATTTGACTTTCTCTTTGTGTTTGAAAACGTGAGCAATCCCTGTATTTTATTGAAGTGATTATATCTGTGTCTCACGGTAATTTTTATTCAAAGATGTCTCATAGATTCTGCAAATACCAAGAATAACGAAATAATAACGTTATTAGTTATATTTAAATCGCATAACTAACGTTCACAAAATTGGGCGAGACAGAACCAATTATAAATTGTTCTTAGAAGAAGATATCAGGCCGTCAAACACAGAGAATAGTACTAATTATCATTAACCCAACTCGTTCCCACAAGAAATTAACAGTTTTTATAATAAAATTTCGTAAAAAAATGTTGTCTGAACCATAAAGTCGGATGTGCATCCGACAGCATTGTTTTAAATTAATACATAATTATAATAATATTAAATATTTACTTAAAACGCGTTTTACAAGAGATCATACCTAGCTACTATTTTTAATCCTAAAAGAGTCATTTTCAAAAAAATTGTACATAGTTAAGGCCTATATAATCAAAATTACGATCGCTTCCTTTGTGTAACGAAAGTTAGTCATCTATACATATAATAAATCTGTCTGTGTCTGTACATTGAAGATATTTGAGAAAAACTGTCACTAGGGCTATTTATTAGCGCAATAGAACCCAAAACAATGATTTTTAGAATTATTGTCTGTTTGTCTGTTTGTCTGTGCGTTTGTGCGCGCTAATCTCAGAAACGGCTTAACCTAGAAGGATGCGGTTTTCACTGATATGTTTGTATTTTCTTGGATTAACATTTAGTGTTTGTTTCATTTGAATCGGTTCACAAATAAGAATGATACGTCTATTTTAAGAATTTATCGAACAGGTTTTTTTGTTTGAACACGCTAATCTCAGGAACTACTGCTCCGATCTGAAAAATTCTTTCAGTGTTAGATAGCACATTTATCGGGGAAGGCTATAGGCTATATAATCACCACGCTTACACCAATAGCAGCGGAGCGGAGCGGAAGAATGTTTCAAAATCGGGGGTTTTTGAAGTAAAACTTCTATAGGCACGCTTGACTTGGGAGTACAGTGGCGAATTTGAACGCGGGTGTGCGGGGGGTTTGGTGGGGGGTTTGGTTGGGAGGGGGGTGCGCGGGGGGGGGTAATTTTTTTTATATCGAGGAACTAAGGAGAGCCGTAATTGATGAAAAAGCAAATTGGATAAAAAAATAAGCAGCCCAAATTACTAATTCTACGCGGACGGAGTCGCGGGCAAAAGCTAGTACAAACTATGTATATGGGTAACTTTCGTTACACAAAGGAATGAATTAAATTTTGTGTTCAAATTTTCTGAAAACGACTCAAAAACCTCCATAAAGCAAAGTTCATCGTAATCGTACTTATCGTTAAAGCAGGGGCTAAATTCAGAAACGGCCCAACACGGTTTGGGAGCGGTTACACATTACAAGAAACACTTAAAAAATAATGAAATACTTTTTGTTTTCAACATTAATAAAACCGGCCAAGAGCGTGTTGGACACGCACAAGGTAGGGTTCCGTAGCCATTACAAAAAAATCAAGTAATATTTTTCTAAGGATTTCGTATGTGTACGGAATCATCCAAGTTTAGGTATGTTTTATACCTTAGGCTGCTATTTACTCTTAAACTACAAATAATTTCCAAGCAATCTTAGCCGCTATAATTTTCCTAGTAAATTTGATATATTTACTACCATTCTGAATTTTTTCAAATTTTTCCACCTAACAGTTTAGATTTTAGAGGGGGGGGGGGACGCTCGAATTTAATGAAAATTTTCACTTTAAAGTTGAATATTTCGCAAACAGATCACTGAATAGGAAAATCATGTTAGCAACCCCGCAATGGTTTTAAAAGACCTATCCAACGATACCCCACACTATAGGATTAGTTGAGAAAAAAAAAATCACCCCCCCCTTTACGTCTATGGGAGGTACCCTAAAAAAAATTATTTTTTTGTTTTTTATTTTACCACTTTGTTGGCGTGACTATGTATATTCATGCCAAATTACAGCTTTCTAGTACTAACGATCTCTGAGCTTAGCCGCGGACAGACAGACAGACAGACAGACGGACAGACATGGTGAAACTATAAGGGTTCCTAGTTGACTACGGAACCCTAAAAATTACGTTAGTCTCACTAAGGGGCTGTTTCACCACTTTTCTTAAAGTTCGGATTAGCTTAATCATAACCTTATTTGACAGATGGAATTAAAATTTCTGTTTCACCAGTTTCGATTAGCGCTAAGTGACGGACAAACTGTTTCTTAATTTGACCATCAGATCAGGAGGCATTTAGCATTGTTATCCGTCACATAACTTTTTAATTAGTTAGTTTATTTTTACGTGGCCATGGTTGGAGAGCCCTTCAGCCGGTTTCAGAAAAATAAATCAAAGTATTTTTTTATTTTTTAAAGAAAGAGGTCATGCTAAATTGCATAAAATAATTTAAATATCAAGATTTGAATAAAAAAATGTAGGTACACCTTTAGTATGTAAAAATAAATCCAAAATTTCGTAATATTTTTTAACAACAAACTTTTTTTCAGTGGCTCAATCGTTTGTTCTACCTGAACTTGTATGTCGCCATTAAAAAACAGTTTATCTGTCAAATGGTTTGGCGCCACTTTTCGATTCGTTTTACGTGATTTTATTTTTCTTTGTTATTGTTAACAAAGTATCGTAAATAAAAACCGTTTTTGGATCAATTATAATGTTACGTATTTGTTTATGCAAAAAAAATAGATGTATTCAAAAATTATATAGTTAACCATTTCATTTGCTTTAATAATGAGTGACTCTTTGAACGAAAGTGTGCGAACAGGAACGCGTGGTCGTGAAATTCGACGTTGCCATTCCGACTTTTTGTTAAACCCACGATTAGTTAAGTGGTACTTAGTTTGCACAGGACCGGAGTGGTGAAACTGAAAAAACACTAGCTGACAGATTTGTCCAGTACTTAGTTTATTCATTGGTTACGTAACCAGCAGTTTGACAATAAGGTGGTGAAACACCCCCTAATACTGGTACGAAGGAGAAGTTTATAGTTAACTAAATGCGGTAGGGGGGTCTTGCTCACATCTCCAGAATCACCTGTATAAGTGCCATATAGTTGATAAGTAAATTTCGTTAAAAATCTGTGAGTCGACCTTTTGCCCTGAATGTCGGTGTAAGGTCATATAAATTGATCCTTTCTGAAAATACGAGCCTTTTTTACACCTTATTTAAAACGAGTTACGTGATAAAACAATTTTGCGAGATTTACTGAAGTGAAAGGTTTTTTGGATTGTAATAAATCTTACATGAAAGCTTTGAGTGCCTAAATATCTACATATACTTGGCCTGTTAACTAAGTTTAGATTTATGTAAGGCGACGAGAGAAGTACGGGAAGGCGAGAGTTGCTGTGCGAACTCCAGGTAAACTGGGGTTACTTTAGGAAATTTTGGGGCTACTTTGATAGATTTAAAATGATTATAAAAAAGCTCGATTGAGCAAATGACGTAAAAAGTTAGGTAATTTATCAAGGTAGTTAGTTACACGGTGTAAAACTGTTTTCCAAAGTAGCCCCTGCATTTTAAAATAACCTCGTTTTACGGTACACAAAATTCTTTGGTTCGTGATAAAAAAAGGATTTTTTTATACCAAATTGTTGACACAAAAACTAACAGGTACTATATTTATTTATTTCACTGTATAGTCATGTGCATCCTGGCGTTCGCCGCTCCCTTGCAACTGGCCCTCGCCGCTCTCTTACAACTGGCCTGTTTCGCTGCTCTGTACCTCTACCATGAGTTTACACTAGTTCACAGTGACCGTACTCGCTAGCGACGGCGTAAATAATTTGTATGAAGAATTGTACTTCCGTAAGTGACCGCTAGAGGCGCTGTACAATTCTCCATACAAATAATTTACGCCGTCGCTAGCGAGTACGGTCACGTAAACTAGTGTAAACTCATGGTAGAGGTACTGTAGAATGTAACGTTACGTAACGTTACATGTACGTTACAATGAGACATGTTTTTTCGTGTATGCAGCCGGCGTTCATCGATTTATTAGACGTTGTCACGTCAATAAATCTACATAGATATAGTAAATCTGGTTTAAGCTTGAAAGTTTTATAAGTTTCGAACTTGTAAAAGTTCACATTGAAAAAGTACCAACGTTTGGTGAATATAAAGTTGATTCACATCACTTTTATTTGCAGAGGACGCAATTTAATTAATTTCAAAGCGCTGAGTGTGTTTGGGTCCCTCGAATCAGCCAGATTAACTTTCCGGTTTTTTGCGTAATTGATACGTATCGAGAAAACGCGCATGATTAAAAATTTGAACCTTTTTGTTTTAAAGTTCGCTCTGGTATATTTTACTTTCCCTAATTTGGATTAGGTACAGTCAACCAATTTGATTTGTAGGCCACTGCAGAACCTTGTCACATACTACTACATAATTACAATGTCAGTGCGGGTCAAAGGATTATCAAATTTCCGATCACAACAAGCAATAAACGAACTGAAACAGTTACTTTGCTCACCCGCGACCTTACAATAGTTACGTTTGTGTAAGAAATGCGTGTTCATGCTTCCTCCAGCTCCACACTGTACGAACACACACAAATCACACAAACCCAACCATCACCGCCACCAAACTACACTGACGCGTTTCGAACTCAACCAGAGCTCATCTTCAGAGTTGGCACCACAACCGTACGCTATGCTACCAAATGTTAAACCATGTTAAAAATGTTATGTTGGCACTCTTTGGGTATAGAACCCTAAAAAACTTATCCTGGAATGTCTGTGGTTGTAATATTTGCTGCGATATTTAGTCTAGAGACGTATTTACTTTTGGCACATATGAGGTTACCGGAGGACGGAATGACTTGAAACTCCTAGAGATTTAAAAAGAGATTTAAAAAGAAAAAATAAATTACAGAAAAATGTTCATTCATTTGTCAGAGGGCTGGAAATAAGCATTCGTATTTCGACTTATATGTTATGGGTGCCCATGGGCGGTGCCCCATCTATGGCGGTACCCCTATCCATGAAAACAAATATTTTTGAAATAGCTTTAACGTTGTTTAGGATTGTAGCTTTATATTGCCGTTCCATAATTCGTATTTATCGTTTTACAGACCAGTTAAATGTAACCCCAAACAAACACTAACTGAAATATCTTCATTAGAAACATTTAGAATGTTAGAGTTTAGCCTGAAAAAGGTTACGGTGACATGTTTATAGCGCAACGATCGCTCGAACAACGCCATCTATTGTTTGCAGACAAAATCAACGCATCTTGAAAGCTGAGTTATTAGTCGACCAAATAAGTGCTTTACCATTTTAAGTGACAGTTTCTGCGTCAGAATAAAAACAATAAGGCTGATAGTCACATTGACTTGTAAGTGAAAATATAGCCTTTGATATTTTATGCCATACAATTGACTTTGAACCTTAGGGTTGTGAAGGAATTTCTTGGTCCACTATACATATCTCAACATTCTTGGACTGCGTTCTCGATTCTTGTTTGAAGATAAAATACTATCCCACGGGATCGCATTACCGTGGTGAACGGGACGTATTATTCTAGGTCTCAATCCAGATACGCCAAATTTCATTCAAATCTGTTCAGCCGTTATAGCGTGATTCACTAACAAACATCCAAACATCATCACAAAATTTCTCAGAGGTGCCGAGTTTGGATTTTGAACCCACGATCCTCTGCTTTAGAGGCCATAGGTTTTGACTCGCGACTAGGCTAACACGGTTTTTAGGGTTCTGTACCCAAAGGGTAAAAACGGGACCCTATTACTGAGACTTCGCTGTCCGTCCGTCCGTCCGTCCGTCCGTCCGTCCGTCTGTCACCATGCTGTATCTCATGAACCGTGATAGCTAGACAGTTGAAATTTTCACAGATGATGATGATGTATTTCTTTTGCCGCTATAACGCTATAACAACAAATATTAAAAAGCAGAATAAAATAATAATAAATATATATGTATATATATATAATATAATAACTAAATATATATATATATTTATAATATTTAAGGGGTATCCCATACAACAAACGTGATTTTATTGTTCGTTTTTGCTCGATATTGATAACGGGATCAGGTAGACGCTTGAAATATTCACAGAATATTTAGTTATATTATTAACTTTAAAAATAAATAATTTAATTAAAATAAAACCAATTTTTACTTAAAAACGTGTTTTTTGCCGTTTTTATACATACTGGTACGGAACCATTCGGGCGCGAGTCCGACTCGCACTTGTCCGGTTTTTTAGGACTTTAGGTCAATTGGTCTAAATTTTCCCATGATGTTTATGTTCTTGATCCTTTATTATCTAACATAATAAAACTTTTAACCACCTAGAATAATCATTGAAATTAAGCAAATGTTATTTTATACGCAAGAGATGCTCGTGAAGTTTTAAAATAAACAGTTTGTTAGGTAGAGATAATTTAAGTCAAGAAGGTAGATTAGATAGTCCTCTAGACGTCCTCTAACAAGTTCTAATGAGAGTTAATAACTGTGTGCATTTTGATAACTGTACATTGCAGTAATAATATTCTAGACTAGAAGCCGAGGTTACCTAACACGGAGCTTATATAACAATACAATACAATGACTCTTTATTGTACACCACAAAAAATACAATACAGAAAAACAAATACATGACAAAAAAGAAATAAGGTAAGCAATGGGCGGCCTTATCGCTTCGAAGCGATCTCTTCCAGGCAACCTTTAAAAAAAAAAAGAAAGAAAGAAAGCAAGGAATGCATTACAGCAGGTGGTGCAACATAAAAGATAGTGTTGCTTAAGCATAGATTTAAAAATGGTAGGGAGATAGATAAATAGATGGATAGATTTAATAACCGAATAGCCTGGACAGTAAAAGAGTACACATAAAATTTAGAATTGGAAAGAGGGACAGTAAGAAGAAAGTTCTGAGAGCATCGAACAGAAGTAACATAGTTAAATCGCTCATTGAGGTAGCAGGGAGCTGCAGGATTAAAAAGAATGCCGTAGAGAAGGTGTAGAATGTGTGAATTACGGCGAAGGCGGATTGGGAGCCATTTGAGCTGTGATCGAAAATAAGAAACATGATCGTACTTACGTAGACCAAATATGAACCGAATGCACAGATTTTGAATTCGCTCAAGTTTATTAAGATGCTCTTCTAAAAGATCAGGATAACAAATGTCAGCATAATCGAAAATGGGATGCAGTAAAGCCTGAGCCAGCGCAACCTTGGTAGCAAATGGAAGGAAATTCTGAAGGCGTCTCAGGGATCCCGTTGCAGCAAATACCTTCCTACTAATTTCGCACACGTGCGGAGACCATGACAGAGTGCGGTCCATAATAACACCTAGGTTCTTCACCTGATGCGCGTACGGTATCAGAACTCCATCAAAGAATACTGATGGCAAAGATGCAAAATCAACCCTTGGGATAAGCTTCAAGCTGCCTATAATAATAACTTGAGTCTAACTAAAAACATTAACCCTTAACTTGACGAAATTTAAAAAAAATACCTTTACTTTGCAGTCTTAAAAACTCTATTTTTTTATCAGCCGTACCATGACTCAAGGAAATCTAAGACTTTCAAAAAGAATAAAACCGGTCAAAAGTTATCAGCTCTTTTGTTAGCTGCGGAAGGGATCTTAGACGAAAAATAGGCATTTACTTTATGTTCAAACAAACGTGTGACATAATTGCGTTGGGAGTTTTTAAAAAATTTAATTTATAGTTATTAGTATTTGTTGTAATAGCGGCCACAGTATAATACATAATAAGTGTTTGTGCTGGTGCTGGTAAAGATAAAGATAAAAAGATAAAGATAATTTAATATTCAACATGAGTTACAAATAAATACAGATGTTACAAAATTAAAACTTGGTTTCCTTACAATTCAGTTTAAAAACCTAACATAAAAGCTATGTACGGTCAAGTGCAAAAATAAGTATCGATTTAATCCTCCCATCGTTACATACCTATACCTTAATTCGACGACATAAAAGCTATGGGACATATTTATGAGCAAGTTGTGTGCGCCCATATTTTTACACTTGACTGTACACCGAGTTTAATGGAAATAAAGAATCTGATTCTCATAGTAGTAAAACGAAGCCACAGGTTCTTATTGACAAATCCCTTGGTAAAAGTAGCTCCTCACTATTTGGTACGGTCAGCTGCAGAAAAAAGGTAGCCCCCTCGTATAGTCACCATCGTTACAGAAGGTACCTTTTATCTGCAGGTGACTGTAAATCGATAGGTTATCGTACGAGACTTGAAGTGAAGTGCTACCTCAAAACAAAAGCGAAAACAATGCGGGATTGAAACCGCCCGAAATCTATTTACCCTTTCATTGGAGCGCGAGCTGAATTTCACAGACGAATAAAACTAACTGAAGTCCTCATTTTGATTAGAGTAGTTAAGAGCTTAGAATATACCTTTTTACAGGTCACTTCGATACTAAACACATATTAGTAAAGATGGGACTACAGGACAACGAAGATTGTAGGATATGTGGTGAGGAAGACGAAACAATGGAACACATTATGTGTGAATGTGACGCCCTCGCCAGATTAAGAATGAGACTCTTTGGAGACGGATACCCCGCACCAGGAGACTTTAAGGCACTACCGCTACGTCAAATTTTTTTATTTTTTTATTTTTTATTTATTTGGGAAACAAACAGCAAATATAACACAATTGATTATAAAGACACATTAACATATACATAAGCCAACGCAGTTTCCACTTATATACAAAAATCATTTTTTTTGTTGCTCGAGCTTAACGAGTAATAAATATTTAAAAAAGAAAAACAATTCACATGCAAATTAACATATCTAGTACCTTGTTAACAAAGTAAGATTTTTACTTATAATTATTTAAATAAACAAGTCCTTTCAAATTTTCTCAATTTATAGGTAACCTACCATGTATACGCAAAAATTAAAATTAAAAATTATCAAATCATCTTTATATTACAAAGCAGCAAATATATTCAAAATCACACACAATCTGTAGCTATTTATTCACTTCTTAGTAAAGAAGTAAGTGCAGAAACAAATTGATTCAAGTTCATGCAAAACATATCTACACAAGAAAATAGTTCATTATGCTTTTTACATGCTCTCAAAAGAAGTCTATTTCTTGCGTATGCAGTACGACTAAGGGGAACGGCAAATAGATAAGAAGAACGAGTTTGTCGTTTGGGGCATCTGAAGAATATCTTTGTCAGTAAATTTGGAGAATCAATATGGCCATTAATAATCTTGTACAGAAATGACTGATCTTTGATATCACGACGCATTTCGAGAGACAAGATACTCTTATCGTCATATGATTTATATTTCCATTTCATGCGCCTAATAAATTTGTGTTGGATTCTTTCTATTGCGTCGATATGCACGTGAAAGTAAGGACTCCAGATTGAAGATGCATACTCCAAAATTGAACGAACCAAAGCATTAAAAAGAAGTTGCATAGTTCTGGGGTCTTTAAAATCCCTTCCCTGGCGAAAAATAAACCCTAACATTTTATAAGCTTTTGAAACAATTTAAGTAACATGAGAAGAAAGTTGCAGTTCATTGTCAAGATACACGCCGAGATCTTTTACTTCTGTGACGTTTTTAAGAGTTGTATTCTTGAGCGAGTAATTGAATGAGAAACAGTTTTTCTTGCAAGAAAACGTTATAGAATGACATTTTTCAACATTAAGGTAAAGTCCATTAACAACACAATACTCACCAAGTCTGTCCAAATCACTCTGAAGATTATAGCAGTCTGTCATTGATTTTATTACAGAATATATTTTTGTATCGTCGGCGTATAACAAAACATTAGAATGATGGAAACAATTGATTACGTCATTTATAAAAACATTAAACAACAAGGGACCCAAATGGGAGCCCTGAGGAACACCGGACGAAATAGGAATAAAGCTAGAAGTGTAACCTTTGACAGTTACTGCTTGGGTTCGATTTCGAAGGTAAGATGTGAGCCATCTCAACAGACTACCGTGTACTCCAAACACTTCGAGCTTTTTAACAAGTATAGAGTGCGAGATTTTGTCAAATGCTTTCGAGTAATCTGTATAAATACAATCAACTTGAAAACCTCTATCCATTGCTTCCAGTGAATAGTCTAATAGCTCGCAAAGATTTGACTCTGTCGATCGTTTATTAATGAATCCATGTTGCTGCGAGATAAGCTTTGGTCTTAAAGCTGGATAAATGTGATCATAAATTATTTTTTCGAAAACTTTGGGGATGACAGATAATTTAGAGATTCCACGGTAATTCTTTATATCATGTTTGTCGCCACTTTTGAAAATAGGAACTACGATTGAGCGCTTCCAATAACTTGGCAAAATACCAGTTTTTAATGAGATATTAAATAAAACGGAGATAGGAAACTTCAATGTATTTCGGCATCTTTTCCAAAACACGGGATGTATACCATCGGGTCCACTACCCTTTGAGGTATTCAGATCTTTAAGATACTTATCCACAATGCTTGGCGTTATGTCAATATCACTAATAATGCAGTCCTGATATATGCTTTCCAGTTTATGACCGAAATCAAGCGTAGATGATATATTTTTATCCTGAACAAAAACAGATTGAAAAAATGAATTAAATAGGACAGCAATATTTTGGCCATCAGTAGCAGTACTACCATCCAAGTAAAAAGTTTCAGGAATACCACTGTTTTGTTTCTTGGATTTTAAATACGTCCAAAATGATTTAGAATTTTTACGTATATTATATTCAGTTCTTGCGATAAATACATTATAGCAGTATTCCTCCATTGTTTTTACTTTAGCACGTAGTTCTGAAAAGGTATCATAATCTGATTTTCTATTATAAATTTTCCATTTTTTGTGAAGTTTTGCTTTTTTACGTATCAAACTGATTAAAGGACGGGAGTACCATTCAGGAAACTTTTTAACGTTATTATTTATTAACTTAGTTGGGACCAAATCACTAATTACTTTGTTTATAATAATATAAAAATAATCATCCAATTTATGGATGAGGTGATAAAAGCAATGGAGTAAGTGTGAAGCAGGGGTAATTACACAAAAGATCCTTACGGGTCGAAGTGTATCCGCGAGGTCCCCTATTAGTAAGATAAGTAAGATATACCTTTTATTCCACGCAAACTTTTTAATAATCGACGTAGAATGTTTCAAAAGACGCCTTGGTCTTGTCACCTAACCTTCATAAATATTTAGAGGGTTACTCACCGGAATAGGAAACCTTAATTCACCTGTGAAGAAATTCAATGGTGTGTGTTAAGTTCCTAATCCGCGCTGGGCCCGCCTGGTAGCTACGGCCCAAGCCCTCTCATTCTGAGAGGAGGCCTGTGCCCTACAGTGGGACGTTTTAGGCTGGGATAGATTCCGAACCCGTGGGAAATCATAAGAAGTTGTATTCCAATATGCACAAGTGCGCTACGAAAAAATCGCTACGGCGTAGCGCGTAGCAGTTTATTGCTTGTTTACGCAACCCTACTAATCCGAACAATATTACAATATCGAAAGTTTTGGAGTGTGTGTGTATGCATGTGCCTGACCGTGTGCGTAGGTGTGCGTGTACGTCTGCGTTTACATGTGTGTGTACGTGTATGTCTATTGCTTTCACGCTAAAACGGCTAGACTGATTTGAATTAAATATGGTTATTTATTAGATATTTGGATCTGGGGAATTTTTTATTACAACTGCCAAATTGACAAGATTTCATATTTCTAAGACTATAATTTGATTCGTTCTCAGTGTTCTGTTTGGAAAGAGAAAGACGCTGATAGTTTTAAATTTTCACAAGGATTATTAATTAATTTATTACATTTTTTTTAAGATGTGCTTATTCTAAAAGGGCTTAACTCCAAAACTACCACACAATAGATCCATTACTTTAGTCTAGTCTCTATTAAAAAAAAGAGATTACGTAAATCTGAGGTTGACATTGTGTATGGTTTGCTTAGGCGGTTTGGTTCTTTCTTGCTTTTCGGTCACAACTACGGGCTCCTTTAAAATCTTATTTAAATCAATAACACCGTTCATTCATTAACAATAATAAAATTAGATCATTTATTTATGTATCTGTCAAGTCTCAATCTTAATGTCAAATTTAAAATTATGACAGCTCCTTTTTCTGGTGAAAAAGGCAAAAGAAACATATTATCTATTCTGTGGTAGTATTGGTAAATACAGATATTTATTTTTTAAGTTCTTGTATTTTTTTTAAATATGGAGTAATAAATTATAATAAATATTTTTCCGTTTTCAGGAGGCAAAACTCTTTCCATTCCTGTTGTAATTTTCAGGTGTCAAAAAAATTAAATCTCGTCAATTCTCGCGTGCGAAGCCGCTTCGGAACAAAATGCAGGAATTAAATAAATAAATAAATAAGTATTTTTTGGTATATTTTGCGAATGAACTTTTTGATTTTTGTACGTTCCACGTGTTTCACAATATGCGTTTTGCGTGTAGTGTACACTTTCCGTTTGATGCGTTTTGCTCTGTAGCGTGCGAAGCCACGAGTACCTAAAGGCTAGTACCCAAATATAAAGCACTATTTCATCAGAACAGCCCCATCGTTTCCGACAACACGGATTACCTATTTTTCTATATTAAAACTAGCTGTTGCCCGCGACTCCGTCCGCGAAAAATAGG
The DNA here is from genome assembly GCA_947859365.1 of Archips crataeganus. Lineage (NCBI taxonomy): Eukaryota > Metazoa > Arthropoda > Insecta > Lepidoptera > Tortricidae > Archips > Archips crataeganus. The sequence continues at coordinate 14,367,511 of OX402062.1, forward strand.
GGTATAAAAATAGCCTACAACCTATTGTCAGACCTACTGTGTAGGTATAGAGAAGAAAGTTTCATAAAAATCGGTCAAGCCGTTTCAGAGGAGTTCGATAACAAACACCGTGACACGAGATTTTTATATATTAGACTATCTGTTGGCCGCGACTCCGTCTGCGGAGAATAATAGGGGGACAAAAAATAGCCTACGACCTATTCTCAGACCTACCGAATACAGACAAAAAGGTTTCATAATAATCGGTCAAGCCGTTTCGGAGGAGTTCGGTAACAAACACCGTGACACGAGATTTTTATATATTAAGAAAGATATTTAAAGACATTTTGCTTGTTAAGTCATATAGTATTTCATAAAGTGACATCCAACGCGCGTTTACTTAAAAACAACGTTATAAATACTACGCACGCCAAACAAAATAGGAGCTTTCACTTTGATATTTACGTCACGAAACCGAATCTCGACTATTGTGATGCTAATAAGAGGATTACGGTTGAGCTTAAACATTTGGAAATACGATCAAAGACTCGCCACCCTTATCACCAGTCCATTAAATTTAGACAGACGTTACTAGGATTAATCATTAATTCTGTTCTATATCTGGAAATGACAGACACATAGGTCAATGTCAGTAAAACAACATAATGGAGTAATTTATTGAATCAGGCGTTACCTACTTCGCGCAGGTCCATATTAATGAACTGAAAAACAGACTCAATGTCAATGTATGCGAGTCTAGCATTTGGTAGCATATTGAACCGTTACGGTACTCTGAAGATGAGCTCTGGTTGAGTTCCAAACGCGTCAGTGTAGTTTGGTGGTTTGATAGTTGGGTTTGTGTGTTTTTGCACAGTGTGGAGGTGGAGGAACTGCATGAACGCGCATTTCTTACATAAACGTAACTATCATCAGTGGCGGATTTACACTTTTGCCGCCAGCAGGCTATTAAATTTTTGCCGCCCCTAGTGTGAGACCAAGATAAAGTCTGCAACGATTTTGATACCATACGAAGTCTATGTGATATTTATACTTACGTCACAATTTGATACAAGTTTGACGTATAATATAATACTTACACTGTGTGTGCTATCTAAATTGTTGAAGACTTATCTTGGTCTGGCTCTACTAAGCTCTGTAATTTGATACCCTAAATTTATATTATAGTATTGAACGCTATCTGGGGGCACGGGAGTGCCCCCGCCAAGACGAGCCAAGCGGAGCGCAAGGGCACTACCTACCTTTTCTCGAAACGTTTCGTCGTTTTTTTGAACTCTTATAACTTTGCTTTGGATGATGTTAATTAGTTGAAAATTTCAAAATATAATGACACTAGTACAAACATGTAACATACAGTTTGTATGAGACTTCCGCAAATTTTGATGCTAGAGGTCTGAAAATTCATATAGAGGGTCTTTGTTATCCTTGTTATAAATAATAAGATACCTATGTATTTCAGGATTTTTAGTGAATCATCCCCTACCAAAAAGAAATGAAATCTCACAAAAACGTTTCATGTTAAATGTTGCCAAGACGACAAGTGCGAGTCGGACTCGCGCACGAAGGGTTCCGTACAATTGTCTATAAAAATCACGTTTGTTGTATGGGAGCCCCCTTAAATATTTATTTTATTCCATTTTATTTGTTGTTATAGCGGCAACCGAAATACATCATCCGTGAAAATTTCAACTCTCTAGCTATCACGGTTCCCGAGATACAGCCTGGTGACAGACGGACGGACGGACGGACGGACGGACAGCGGAGCGTCAGTAATAGGGTCCCGTTTTTACCCTTTGGGTACGGAACCCTAAAAAGTAATCAGATCTCTTGTAGAGCCAAGTTTCTAACCCTACGTGCCCAGATCTAAATCTATAAGCCTTAATTTTACACTAATTAATCTCGTAGGCGTGCAAACCGTGGACCAAACTGGCGAGTCGGCCGCACTGCTGTTACTGCACTTTCTTCGCTTATTATTAGTAATATAGATAAAAGTAAAAAATGTTTGTCGGTATTTTTAGATCTCAAAAAAGCATTTGATACCGTCTCTGTTCCCATCCTTGTTGACACTCTGGAGAGATTTGGCATACGGGGTACTCCTCTTTGTCTTCTTGGCAGCTATCTTCAGACCAGGACACAAAGGGTCAAATAGGGAAATTATGTTAGTGATGAGCGTGCTATTTCTTACAGAGTTCCACAGGGCAGTGTTCTGGGCCCAACTCTGTTCTTAATTTACATTAACCAACTGTGTGATATGCCTATTGAGTCTGGAACTGTATTCACGTATGCTGACGACACAGCAGTTGTTTTCTCTGGTTATACATGGGAGGAAGCGCTTGTCTGCAGAGATCGGCCTCTCAAAAATTGCTGGATGGTTACAGAGTAGTTTATTGACCCTTAATACAGCTAAGACCAACTATGTTTGCTTCACCAACTATAACCGTACACAACCTGGAACTGACTTCTCAATTAAGTTTCATACTTGCCAAAATACGCAAATTATTTGCTCCTGCCCAGCTATTGGTAAAGTTGAATCTACTAGATACCTTGGGGTTTTGGTTTACCAACGTCTCACCTGGCACTTACATGTTGAGGGTATTATGAGTAGAGTTCGCAAACTAATCTGGATATTTAAAAATCTTAGGCATGTCCTTACGAAGAGTACTTTAAATCAAGTCTACGTATCTCTAGCTCAATCAGTCCTCACATACTGTATTCCTGTTTGGGGAGGTGCTACAAAGACTAAGTTCCTTGAGCTTGAGAGAGCTCAAAGGGCACTGCTAAAAGTTATGTACCTCAAACCGTACAGATTCCCCACTAATGAACTGTATTTACTCTGTGACCTACTTTCTGTAAGAAAATTGTATATTCTAAATTTAATCCTAAAAACACACAAGACAACCACATTTATACCAGCTACAACATTTACACGTAGGAATAGGACCAAAGTAATTTACACTCCGAGAGTGAAATCTAAATTTGCAAAGAGACAACAACCTGCACAATGTGCCAACATGTATAATGTTATAAACAAACACTTAGAAATTTATTCCTTGACTGCATATGAGTGTAAAGCTAAATTAACTAAATGGTTAAAAACTAAAAGCTATATTGATATTGAGAATTTAATTCAGAAACCTGTATGATGATTATCACACCCGTGCACACGCATTAACACACACACACACACACACACACACACACACACACACACACACACACACACACACACACACACACACACACACACACACACACACACACACACACACACACACACACACACACACACACACACCACACACACACACACACACACACACAGCCGCACCATACCTACCATTAATATACATACGTTGCCTCACTTTATTTTTATTTTTTATTTTTTGTTGTTATATTTTAATAAAACTTAATAAAATAGTTTAGAGTACCTACACCTAAGTATTTTTAAGTTACATAACATGGAGGAGCGGTGTTCTCTTAGTACGAGTATCATGATACTCAAAAAGAGGCACCAGCATAGTTATTGTCATAACTAACTAAGTTACTGAATAAATTATTTATCATTTTTTTTTTTTTTTCAATGTGTCTTAGATGAATCTTATATGGGATCAAGAAACAAAATTAGGCAGTTGTCGTATTTTTTATATCTCGCATTTAAAAGTTAAATTTGCGTAACTAAATGCAGTTACATTCTACGGGAGCCGTCATCGAGAAAATAAATGATTGGAACTACTATAAAATATCGTAGTTTTTGTTAAATTTTCGAAATTTCTTTTCTCCGTGTATAAAATAATAAAATATTTCTATAGAAAAAAAACATTCAGCCAAATTTGCCGCCCTAGGCTCCAGCCTACTCAGCCTGCTGGTAAATCCACCACTGACTATCATAAGGTCGCGGGTGAGCAAAGTTATTGTTTCAGTTCATAATGAAGTAGCACTGTAGTATGTTTACAATGTCAACTCGTTTAAATATTTGCAGAGTCGTCTTTAAGGAAAAAATTACTACCATAAATATTTTCCAAACACCAGGCGTTCACAAAAAAATAAATAGAGCGCCAAAAAATAACGTTTAAAATTGCAAGATTACCAGCTACTTTAGTATTCAAAGATCAAATTATTAACTAATAGGATTACCAATTTTATAAGACGATCACTAAATAATTTTGTTGGCAATTCATTGTTTTTGGCTTAAAAATAAATAATTAATTAGTTTAGTGCTAATGTTTGTTTCGTTATAATTTCGCACTAAAATAAATTCTAAAATTTACATTTACTAAAAAGATGGAGCACGTTTTGAAAATTTGAGACTACCTCTTATTTTTACGATACTCTGTGTATTTGTATGGGAAAAAAAGTGCTTCATTTTAAAAAGTCGTAAAACAAAAAACATTTGTTTGAGTGATAGGAATTCAGGGTTAAGAGGATGTCAGTGAATTACAAATAACCCTGTATATTTTAGTTCGCATCTCTCCTGTGGAGATGGCAAATGTTAAGGGTGTAGGTTTAGCCAATATTTTTGACGTGACAACGTCTAATAAATCGATGAACGCCGGCTGCACGCACGAAAAAGGGTGACGCAGTGTCCCGTACAAGAGAGAGCTGTGAAGGCCAGGATGTACAGTCGACTACAAAAAAATCGATACGGCCAAAGTTACAAAAATATGTATACACGACCTTAATGTTAAGTCAATAAAGGTGTGTATACATATCTTTGTAACTTTGGCGGTATCGATCTTTTTGTAGTCGACTGTACTAGTCTTAGTACTAGCGCTCGGGTAATTTTTAATGGGGGGGCGCGGGGTGGGAGGGGCATTAATTGGGGGGATGAAAATTTCATTGATTTTGCCGTAGGATGCACTGTTTTCAAGATATTTGACAAAACACCGGTTCTCGTCCGATCACCGAGGTTAAGCAACGTCGGCCGCGGTCAGTACTTGGATGGGTGACCGCCTGGTATCATTTTTGTTTTTTGAATGTTTTGTTATGACGTTTTCACGTTAAACTATCGTCCGTAAACCGATTTTACAGACAACCGGTTTTTTAATTAAGTCTAAATCGGCGTGTAGGATGCCTGTCCAACTTTTGGCCCATTTAAATAAATCTTAAGTTTGCTGACTCGGAGTCGCTAATTGTATGTCCCAGGAGAGACAACTTTTGTTTATTACGCTGTGAATGACGCATAAAACGACTTATTGAAAAAGTTTCGAACAATAAAATTACCCGTACAATGTATTGTTAATTTTCGTATCACAACTGAGAAGTTTCATGCAAATTTTTAGTATCGTCGTTAAGGTGTCCAACTTTTTGCACTCCACGCATTCGGTGGTAAGAAGTATTTTTTGTGTTAAACTTTATTATTAGCTAGCTGATACCCACGACTTCCCTGCGCTGAAGATTTTTTTTATATAAACGTTGTCTTGACAACGCACACAACAAAAAACGAAGTATCCAATTTGGTTCAGTGGAGTTTAATAACACATTTGACGAGTCATTTTTATTTACATCAATTTTGATTCGTTAAAATACTAGCCGTCTTTTGATAATGTGTCGCTGGCACTACAGGCGAGCTCGCTAAATCTTTTTTCATCTCTCATACTCGGAAAGTGAGGCAAATCATATCTGACATACGGGAGGATATGTATTATTTTCTTCCCAAGGGTAGAAATGAATTAAAAAAATAAAGGCATTGGCTGTCAATTTTTTTTTTTTTTTTTTTTATGATATAGGGGGCAAACGAGCAGACGGATCGCCTGATGGTAAACGATTACCGTCGCCCATGGACACCTGCGACACCAAAAGAGTCACAAGTGCGTTGCCGGCCTTTTAGGTAGGAGTACGCTCTTTTTTTGAAAGCTTGAAGGTCATATCGGTCCGGGAATACCGCAGCAGGAACCTCATTCCAGAGCTTTGCTGTGCGAGGCAGGAAATTTCTGGAAAAACGCACAGTAGAAGACAACCAACCATCCAGATGGTGAGGATGGAAGTGTTGTCGCGTAGGGCGGTGGCGGAAGGATGCGGCAGGGATCAACCCGAATAACTCCTCGGAGCACTCTCCGTTGTACATGCGATAGAAGATGCACAGTGAAGCTACATCTCTACGCAGCGCCAAGGAATCAAGCCCATCAGAAGTTCGTTGGCAGCCGACTATTCGAGTCGCTCTCCGTTGTATGCGATCCAGAGGGAGAAGCTGGTACCGGGGAGCCCCCGCCCACAGATGAGAGCAGTATTCCATATGTGGGCGAACCTGCGCCTTATAAAGCTGAAGTCAAAGTCAATGGAACACATACGCATTCAGCCAAGCATTACGGCATGGAATAATTAGTATTGAGTTTTTTTTTCTTATTTAGTCATATTTAGTGTCCGACCAAAACACGATTTTTAGCCGAAACCGAAACCGAAACCGAATATTCGGTTTTTTTCTGATTTCGGCCGAAACCGAAACCGAAACCGAAATTTTTGAAGACGTATCATATCAAACAAAATATTCAAAATTACTGTACAGATCGTAAGGAAAAGGTTATTGCAAGGATTTCTTATATGAGAACAGTTACTTTTTTTGTTAAACAAAATAAAAAAACGTTTAGTTTTAATGAAAAATGTCTTGGCATAGGTATTATATTATTCAAAACAAACAACCTATTCTTATCATGTCTAAACTAAATTCACAATCCTAATATCAAACGTATTGTTCATTAATCACAGCATAAAATGCAGTAACAAATAAAATAAATAAATATTAGGGGACAATTTTACACAAATCGACCTAGTCCCAAACTAAGCAACATATACAAGTACTATGGGTACTAGACGACGATAAACATACTTATATAGATAATTAAATACTTAAATACATAGAAAACATCCATAACTCAGGAACAAATATTCGTGCTCATCACACAAATAAATGCCCTTACCGGGATTCGAACCCTGGACATCTTGCTTCGTAGGCAGGGTCACTACCAACTAGGCTAAAGCGGTCGCCAAACAGATTCTAAAAAGTAAATAATCATTTAATAAATAAACAACACTCATATATACTACTGTCGCTGGTCCCAGCTGGGCCGGCCGCCGATGCATTACCTATACCTACCCGGCCGAGCGTGTCCGAATTAAGCCGAGCGCTCCCGATGCGAGAGCCGCGAGAGGCCGCGAAGTAATTTCGGCCCGGCCGAAGGTTTCGGCCGGATTCTGGCCGAACCCGAAACCTCGGCCGAAATCACTTTTTTGGCCGAAATTGGCCGAAACCGAAACCGAAACCGAAACCGAAACTTCGGTCGGACACTAGTCATATTACAAATTTTATAATGCTAGTGAAATTTTATTAAATTAAATTATTAATTTCTTACAATACAATACAATACAATGACTCTTTATTGTACACCACAAAAAATACAATACAGAAAAACAAGTACATGACAAAAAAGAAATAAGGTAAGCAATGGGCGGCCTTATCGCTTCGAAGCAATCTCTTCCAGGCAACCTTATTTAGTGACTTAAACCAGAAAAGTTAGAAAATATTAAGAAAAAAACACGGTAAATGACAATTTTATTGTCCACACAGCCTATCTCTATACAGCTTAACTCCTTGGTTCAAATTGGTTACTTACATATTTTATAAATAAATTTACTAAAATACCTACTTTATCTACTGTTTTCATTAATTATTATATTGAACATTCTAAATTTTGTTAAATTAATTATTCCTTAACAATAAACTCCATTGAAATATTTTACAACTGATCATATTGACATTTTTATTTATTTATACTTATATTTTCTTACTTTCCTTTTAGTCGAAATGAAAAGCAGAGTGTTTAACTCGGGAAAAACACCAATATCACCCTCGGAATATTGGCACCCTCGCTGTGCTCGGGTGCCAAGTAACCTCGCGTGATATTGGCTATTTTCCTCCCTTGTTGAACAATCTACTATTTATGTGGTCTTGATGTGACATAAGCATTTACAAGATCAGCAAAGTGAACAGAAGATATAACGAACTCCAACGCAACTTTATTCACGTCAATCAACACGTTAAATCTGAAAGCATCGAACGCACTTAGAACTGTCTACAAGGCGCTCAATTCCCAACACGTGCCTATCATTTTCGGCCCATAACTTTAGTATTGAGAGATTGGCACGCTACAATTTGGCACGTTCCGGCAGCCATTCCGAACGCCGCTTAGCGTGACAGATGTCCATTGAATATTCCTAGAACAACCTTTGACAACGTTTAGAATGTTCGAATGTTCCATTAAATATTCGTCACAACCGCCTGTTGGACAGTTTACGAAAGTGATTTTTACTTCATTACTTAAGTTTAACGTTTAATTCTTTGTCTGTTCGTGGCACTTGGCCGACAAGCTTAATTACTTTTAGTATTATTTAGTCAGTAGTCTTCCGATTGCTGATTTCAACTTAAATGATGATTGTGCAATATTAAGAGCTGCTTGTTATTTTTAATTGACTTAAAAAAAAGGAGCAGGTTCTATGTTCGAGTATGTATTTTTACAAGCTTTTATTTCAAATCACTTCGTATATTTCTTTTGTTTCTTATTTTGCAAGGGAATTGTGATCTAATTTCAGTAGTCGGCTCGACTTAAAATTTAAAGTAGGAATAGAATTTAAATTATATTATAATAATAATTCAGACTCGGTGGAGCGATGATCTTCGCAAGGCGGCTGGCAAGAGCTGGATGAGAGTGGCCGAGGATCGTGCTCAGTGGCGTGCCATGGGAGAGGCCTATGTCCAGCAGTGGACAAACATAGGCTGATGATGATGATAATAATAATGAAATAGCAAAGAGCTTGTATTGAAAATTATACAATACAGTGCAATACAATACAATGACTCTCTATTGAACATAGGTATTTATAACAATTCCTAGCAACTACTGTAAATCTAGAAAGCATCAAGGAGTTTAAGTACGTTGTATATTAATATTAGTAATTTTTGAGTATAAAAATCTTATTATTCAGTTCAATAGTATATAATTAAATTGTTTCTGTTATTTTGTCGTTATCTGTGAAATCCTGTAATTGGGTCTGTTGCTATATTCATTACTTAAATTGTATTACAAGCTGTTGCTCTCCTTAAATAAATAAATGTTGCATATGATACACATTAGGTACCTACATAGTTTATATTAATATTTTTCATGTCTCAATGACAAATCGTGTAACTCTTATTCATTTGTTTAGCAAAAACTCATTTTATTTCGAGAATCTTACTCTCTCAAGTTATAACTGGTCATTATTTGCTAGCCGAACCATGTTCTATGGGACAAAGGTATTCCTATGGGGCAAAGATATAGTATAGAGGGATAAAGGTAACAGGCACTGCATCTACTTATAACTTTAAAGTCAAGCTTGCCAAAGTTTAATTTAAAAGTTTTATGCACTTTCGCCATTGGAGTTATCTCATTCAACGATAGCAAGATTTGCCACGGATTCATAGTAATAATAAAAAACTGAAGAGTAAAATACATAGCTTGAAGAAAATTGTATTTAGAAAGCCATTATAAGAAAAATAAAATGAGAGAGAGAAAAGATGTTTTCGTATTGAATTTAACAAATATTTTATGTGAGCATCGTCAATGTTGTACCGTGGAAAGACCATAGGACATAGTATTGGAATACCTACTGAGAGGAAAATTTCCAAAAAATAGTATTATGGAAGTAAATAAAGTAAGTAAGTAAGCTTATTCCTTATACATGTTTATATTAAAATTAAAAATTAAAATCCATTGTAGAAAATGTACGCCTTTAACTTTACAACGGCTGCACCTACTTGTCTAATTCTTTTTTTACTGAGTTAGTAACTATATTGAGATTTTTTTTAATCAGATATAGTACACCCGTTGGTACCCGGGGTGAGCAGCTAATTTGTAATCAATATTAAATGTTCCTAAGACACAACTGAAACTCAGAGTTAAGAATTCTAAATTACGACCGCTCGGTAGTTATTAATACTTGCCGGTCTCCAGTTAATTGGCTAAGCGATAAGGGTACAAAATTTTCCCAATTCATTGATATCCCAATCCAATCCATCTTCAGTGCTTACAATTAAGACAGTTTTGAGTAAGTAGGTATTACTATAGAATTATCGGTTTCAGTTTTTTAAGTAACTATCCTAAAAATACGCTTTAGCGTTTCATAGCTACATTTTCAAGTCATCTCCAAATTATGATAAATCTTTAAAAAAAATTACACATCTGTATATTACCTACTTGTCTTTTAAATGTGATTTGTATGTACCTAAAATACGTTTGTTGGTTTTTATTTTTGTTATAAGTGATTAAAGCTCACATGTTAGAGTCTAACATCTGGTAGCATGGTGAACGGTTGAGTTGCTCTGAGGATGAGCTTTGGTTAAGTTCGAAACGCGTCAGTGTAGTTTGGTGGTAGTGATAGTTGGGTTTGAGTGATTTGCGTGTGTTTGTAGTTTGTACAGTGTGGAGGTGGAGCTATCATAAGGTCGCAGGTGAGCAAAGTAATTGTTTCAGTTCATTCTTTAAATATGTTCCGGCTTTCCTACTCTACTGGCGTTGTCCCGTGTGGATGGAAGACAGCTCTCGTGCATCCGATCCCTAAAAAGGGCGATCGCTCAGACCCGTCCAACTACAGACCGATAGCTATCACCTCTTTGCTCTCCAAGGTAATGGAGTCGATTATTAACCGCCAGCTCTTAGGTTATCTGGAGGAGCATCAGCTGATTAGTGACCACCAATACGGTTTTCGTCGTGGTCGCTCAGCTGGTGATCTTTTGGCTTATCTAACACACCGTTGGGCTATGGCGATTGAGAGCAAAGGGGAAGCCTTGGCAGTTAGTTTGGACATAGCGAAAGCCTTTGATAGGGTTTGGCACGGAGCTCTGTTGTCTAAGCTTCCGGCGTACGGAATACCTGGAAAGTTGTGTTCTTGGGTTGCAAGTTTTCTTTCGGGTCGGAGCATCAAAGTTGTAGTCGACGGCTCATGTTCTGACTTAAAGCCTGTAAACTCTGGTGTCCCGCAAGGTTGCGTTTTATCCCCCACGTTATTTCTTCTGCATATCAATGATATGTTGCATGATACCAATATTCATTGCTATGCAGATGACAGTACTGGGGACACGTATTATACCGGTCGCGCTAATTTATCCAGGGAACACGTCATTGAAAGCCGGAATATACTTGAGTCTCAAATTGAGATCATGCTGAAGCATGTCGCAGATTAGGGTAGACTAAACTTAGTTCAATTTAATCCCCAAAAGACTCAAGTATGCGCGTTCTCCACTAAAAAGGATCCCTTTGTTGTTTCGCCTTGTTTTGATGGTACTCCCCTTGATGCCAAATCGTCTATTGGGATCCTGGGTGTCGACATTTCGAGTGATGTTCAGTTTCGTGGTCATTTGGAAGGCAAAGCTAAGTTAGCTTCTAAAAAATTGGGGGTGCTTAATAGAGCGGGACGGTACTTCTCGCCAGCCCATCGCTTACAACTTTATAAGGCGCAGGTTAGGCCGCACATGGAGTACTGCTCTCATCTCTGGGCTGGGGCACCCAAGTACCAAATTCTTCCATTTGACCGCATCCAACGTAGAGCTGCTCGATTTGTCGGTAATCAGGTACTCTCTGGCCTACTCGATCCTTTGGCTTTGCGGAGGGATGTGGCGTCTCTCTGTATATTATACCGTATCTATCATGGGGAGTGTTCTGACGAACTGTTCGAATTGCTGCCTGCGGCTAAATTCCACTACCGCACTTCAAGGAACCGTTTGTCTTTCCATCCTCACCATCTTGATGATTGGCATTCTAGTACCGTGCGTTTTAAGCGAAACTTCTTTCCTCGCACGACAAAGATCTGGAATCAGCTTTCTGCGGCAGCATTCCCGGAGCGTTACAACTTAGGGATCTTTAAAAAACGAGCCTACCAATTCCTAAAAGGGTCGGCAACGCACCTGTGATGCCCCCCGTGTTGCGGGTGTCCATGGGCGACGGTGATCGCTTTCCATCAGGTGACCCGTCTGCTCGTTTGCCACCTCTTGTATAAAAAAAAAAAAATGTTGAAATCTTTTACAAAATCACAAAACCTGAAAATTTTTATAAAGAAAGACACGATTCACGAATATAAATGCTGAAAGAGAAAAAAATGTATCGCATTGAACCAGACCTCGTTCCATTAATTGTAAAAAAATCACGCGTGTCTCTAAATAGAACTGTTGAACAAAAATCTCGTAACTCCCACATTGACTGACGTTGTGAACTTTTGTTTGTTGTTGTTGTTGTTTTCACCGACGATCAGACGTGAGCACGAGTGACCTTCGAAGGTCAGCGAGGTCAGCAGTGTCGGCAAGTGTCACCCACCAGCGTGGCCAGTGTCACGAGTGTCAGCAATCACTGTCGCCTGACACCAACAGACGTCGTTAGCCGCGACCCCTATGGTATCTGATAAAGGCATGTCAAAACAGAAACCTCAGATCGTTACCGCCTTGTTATTACTAAAGATTGTAAAATGATTAAAGGTGTTATTTTTCGATTGCTTCATTCATTGGTAAACAAACGTAGTCTTCATTATACATAGACCGTCAAAAGGGTAGGCAGATGACCCGTCAAAATGATTCGGATGAAGTAGAACTTGCTTGAGACTCCTCGCTTTTAAACTAAGTTGGCTTTGTGGCTAAATTGATTGAAAAGTATTGCTAATCCAATTACATTAGTTTTTTTTTTGATGAGACGCCAGAGGGGCCAAAGACGCGGAGTCCTTGCTGTTTTTTTACTTAAAAGTAGGAAGGGTGACTTGAATCCGGGAAAAATCCCTTCGGACGAACTGGGAATGGAGGGCCCAGACAGTGTCCGACTTGCACGGCCTAAAAAACCCGGTCACAAGTCCCCTTCTCTATTGATTACCAAAAAGAAAAAACTTGTGCTTTTAATTTTAAGGAGGGGAGGGGTAGGGAAATTACATTAGTTAATCTATAGCTTATGTGAGCTAAGAAAATTAAAACTAACAAAAGTCTTATAACACATGAAGATAATAACGTAAGTCTGAACGCAAGTACGCACGTAACAACGTATAAGTTCAGACTTGCTATAGTTTGCTAACTTAGTACTTGCTATCCGAAATTGAAAGACTCGTGTATCAAAGGTATTTTCTCAAGCTCAGCTTTTATAAGAACTTTTTGTTTTTATTTGTCATTATTTTTGCTTCGGGCCTCATTTTAGTATTACTTGCCTAAGTTTGTGGCTGCGTTTACAGGGTACAGAGAAACACATGTGTAAAAAAGTCATTTGATAATGGTGTATAATAAAATGTTGCTACAGAGCTATAGCTCAAATCAAATTATTGACTTATTTTAGGACTAGGACCGCAATTTTGTTCGATTCTACTCGCACTTCACATTTTGAACTAATTTTCTTCTGTACAGTGGTTGCCTACATAATAGCACGCCCAATGAAGAGAGAAACTTTCGCCGCGCTACCCGCCTCGGTGACTTCTGGCGTCTAGTCTGTGGCCTAAAAGTGTTAAATTTCCTTTTGTACTGTTAAAGTCACCGTTTCAATTAACTTAAATAAATTACCGTACAGGCAAAGCGACTTAACGAGCACTTGGAACACAACAAACTGTAAATTAGCGTAAATTGGCTGTGTTTAACAAACAGCCTGCGATAACAACTCAGATTAAAGGTAGGTAGACTAGATAACCCGGACGCCCGATGGGAATTTATCTATATAAGACGCTCGAAAACAATAAGGGCGTATCCCATAAAAAGATCGTAACTTGATTATTATTACATGGCTATAATCAGCTTTTTTTTCTGCGTCGAATGGTCCGGGTCTCGTTTCTCTACGACGACAAAAAATTTCAAAATCGGGCAGTATTTTGGAAAATGGTTGTAGTTTTTTTGGTCGTAACTGCCCTTAAAATGACGAATTTAAACTTTTTAGAGATACGACTTGTAGAAGTTTGTGTTTTTCATAAAAAAATAGTTAAGCCGTTCGAGTTTCTACGCACAATAGTAGTTACGACTTTTTTGCAGGATACATTTTTCAAACTTCATTGCTTACGACATTCTTGTAGTTCGCGTTTTTTCTACGGACAACGAATAACCTCTAAGATACTACAATTTCGTGGGTACCCGAAATCAATCTAAGCCTAGTTAAACCAATATTATCAGAATGAATATTTTGGAACATTTCGGTTTTTCCCGGCTTACGCCACAGGCACAAGCTACTGTAGTACCTGCGCGGACGCGACTGAAAGGTTGTGTTTGTTTTTCCTCGACAAAATCATAAAGGATTATCTATATCAAGGTATGTATGTACATAAATCTTGGATTACTCGGTACCAACTAGTGAATTTCATGATACTTAAGGGCTGAGGTCATTTACCGTTAAACTGACGTACCTAAACCACCGTTCAAAATAGTGAGGTATTATGTAAGTACATTAACGACTGATCATTTAAACGTCAGTTTGACGGTTCTACTTGGTGAGCACGGCGTTTAGTCAATTAATTAAGGTTAATTTATCTTAAAATAACATACACGATCAATAAAACAGAAGGCCATGTAAACTAGCAATTAAGTTTTTTTGTTTTCACCCGTCGCGAGAAATTGATCGCAGCTGCATAAAATATCTTAAATATTGGAAATAACAAATTTTTACCTAAGGAACGGACACTTACTTTTATCTTTGAAAATAATAAATACTGATTTTATGGATTTTTGAAAAATCGTCTGCCTTAACCGAAACTCGAACAGGTCAAAATTAAATAATGACATAACATTAAGTCGTACTTTATATTACCGATCGCAAGCGTCATTCATAGTGATCATTTATTGCTACAACACGTCCTTTAAACTTAATAAAAACCTGAAAAATAAAAATTACTAGTATTCCAAGGTAGCTGCGGTCAATTTCCCGTGACGAATAAAAACAAAACGAAAAAAAAACGAAACTTAATTGTTGGTATTCGTGACCTTCTGTTATATTGATTGTGTATGTTATTTAAAGATAAAACTCTACATCATTAAACAACAACGCAACAATACATGTTATTTATTATGTTTATGTTATTTTTATTAACCGGGCGTATTTGACCGGTTCGAATCCCGACAAAGACAAGCGAATTTTTAAAACTGCATAAATGCAGTATTTTTTTTTAAACGGAAAGAGTCCTTAACATAGATTATACTATTTTAAATATTAAAGGTAGTTGCCCTTCATTCGTTCGTTTTTTTTTCACTCTGTATCAGTACCTTACAAATAATGATAAATAATGTTTTTAGAATAAATAAAAAAAAAAATGTTACAAAAAGAACATGAAAATTTATTTTTAAATTGCTTAAGCCGGTAATCAAATCCTGGACCTCTTACTAAAGTCCTTACTAGACCTAAGTAGGTACTAAAGAAGTTTTATCTAGCTGATTGCTTAAACTTTAATAACGCAAGTATACACCAACAAACAAATACTACATCAATAATTAGATGTAGTAGATTGATCAAAGTCGATCTAGCGGTGTGGTCAAATAATAATGTTAAGAAAAGAATAATAGTTACGCTGTTGGACAGGTATCTTGGTTAAGTTTTAAGCTTGCATAAGATAAGGATAGAGTAGTCCTAACGTTGGGATATAAATTGTTATTTTACATTTTTTTTTAGATGGCAGCGAAAAAAATGGATAAACAACCTGAATTACGAATTACAAATTGTTATTACGATGATTGATCATTTAAAACACAATTTTTTAATGTTTCAATGTTAAAATATTCATATTTAACAAAGCTAAAATAAGTTTTGTTGCTAGTTTTTTTTTAAAGTTTAATAAATTTGTGTTTACAAAAGCTTATGACGTTTCATTAATATCATTGAATTTGAAGAGGTTAAAGTTACGACATTTTTTCTAGCCATTGTCATGCATTACGAACGTGCTTACACCCCCATTCCTTACGCGAAATTAAAACAAAAAGCAGTTAGTACTTTTTTGTAGTCAGCTAATTTGCTATCATTTTCAGATTCAGTACAAACATCATGTCAAGTTACGCCATTTTAGAGGTCTGTAATTTCTGTAGACATAGGACGTAACTCGATTTCTCGTGTTCCTGGCGTGTTCAAGTTAACAGTTTGTAAACAATATAATGCAGATTTATATTTTATAGTTATGGTCCAAAAATTACGTTCATACGACAAGCCGTTCCAAAGTTATGATTTTTTTTCCGTTTTTTTTTTCGGTTTTTTGGCTCTGGTGTAAAGTTGGGTTTTCAGGGTTACGCCCTTATTGTTTTCTGGCGTCGATATATAAAAGAAGAAACTGACTGACTGACTGACTGACTGACATATCAACGCACAGCCCAAACCACTCGACCTAGAGATTCAAATTTGGCATGTAGGTTCCTTATAAGGTCTAGGGGTGCACTAAGAAAGGAATTTTCAAAATTCACACCCTAAGGGGGTGAAACGGGGGTCCAAAGTTTATAAATAATAAATAAATATTATAGGACAATTCACACCAATTGACCTAGTCCCAAAGTAAGCTTAGCAAAGCTTGTGTTAAGGGTACTAAGCAACGGATAAACATACTTATATAGATAGATACATGCTTAAATACATATTAAACACCCAAGACCCGAGAACAAACATTCGTATTTTTCATACAAATATCTGCCCCGACACGGGAATCGAACCCGGGACCTCAAGCTTCGTAGTCAGGTTCTCTAACCACTAGGCCATCTGGTCGTCTACGTTTGTATGGGGAAACAAGATTAGTTCGACTATTTTATTCGAAACTTCACAGAAGTACTCCTAATGATAAATGAGTAAACACGTGTTTCAGGTTTTTTGAGAATTCAACCTCTAAAAGGGGGGAAACGGTTAACAAAGTCTGAAAATCAACATGGGTGTTGTTTCTATGGTTTATCGGGTCGCTGGTTATGAAAACAACAACGGTTTTAAAATCCGACGTG
Organism: Archips crataeganus; assembly: GCA_947859365.1. Taxonomy (NCBI): domain Eukaryota; kingdom Metazoa; phylum Arthropoda; class Insecta; order Lepidoptera; family Tortricidae; genus Archips; species Archips crataeganus. Next base: position 14,384,444 of record OX402062.1, read on the forward strand.
GCAGACGTAAAATACCATCTCCCTGGATGGGGTGCGATAGGGTTCAAATGTCTAAATAAACTAAATGACTGTTGATATATCAACGCACAGCCCAAACGACTGGACCTAGAGACTTGAAATTTTGCACATATATACCTTATACAATGTAGGCATCCACTAAGGAAGGATTTTTGGGAATTCCCTCGGAACGGGAAAAAACGGGATTTATATATTCGATTCCGAGTGACCCTATCTCAGTAACTATAATAACTAGACTCTTCAAATTTGATACACAAGTAGGTATTACAACACAAGTAGGTATTATACATTAGTTAAAACATTAATTTCAGGATTTTTCACAATTCCCACGGGATAAGGAAAAAACGGGATTTATATATTCAGTTCAACGGGATCCTATGAACTATAATTACTAGACTCTTCAAATTTGGCATAGAACTAGGTAATTATAATAGTAAAAAACCGTTTTAAGGATTTTCGGAAATTCCCACGGGATAAGGAAAAAACGGGATTTTTCGTTTTACTGGTCGTAGAAAGCTGAAATTCGGCATGTAGGTTGCTTGGGGAGTGTAGAGCTGGATTAAGAGAGGACTTTCCCAAATTCCCACGGGAACGGGAAAAAACGGGATTTTTCGTTTTACTGGTCGTAGAAAGCTGAAATTCGGCATGTAGGTTGCTTGGAGAGTGTAGAGGAGTATTGAGAGAGGACTTTCCCAAATTCCTACGGGAACAGGAAAAACGGGATTTTTCGTTTTACTGGTCATAGAAAACTGAAATTCGGCATGTAGGTTGCTTGGAGAGTGTAGAGGAGCATTGAGAGAGGACTTTCCCAAATTCCCACGGGAACGGGAAAAAACGAGATTTTTCGTTTTACTGGTCGTAGAAAGCTGAAATTCGGCATGTAGGTTGTATGGGGAGTGTAGAGAAGCATTGAGAGAGGACTTTCCAAAATTCCTACGGGAAAGGGAAAAACGGGATTTTTCGTTTTACTGGTCACAGAAAGCTGAAATTTGGCAAGTGGGTTCCTTGGGGAGTGTAGGGGAGCATTAAGAAAACATTTCCCGAAATTCTTACGGGAACGCGAAAAAACGGGATTTTGCGTTTCACTGGTTGTGAAAGCTAAAATTTCAAAATTCATAAGTTTATACTGTAAGTAGGCCGCAAAGGGCTCTTTAACCGACTTCTAAAAAAGGAGGAGAAATTGTGGACCTGCTTGCTTGCTTGCCTGTATGCTTGCTTGCTTGATATCTTGGTTCTTTGTAATACTCATAGTACACGCGAGCGAAGCCGCGGGCAAAAGCTAGTATTAAATACGCTTACAAAATAAATATATCTGAATTGGAAGTAAATCTAGAAGGCTAAATGGGTAGTCCACAAATGAGATAGTCTTGGGGATTCTAATTTCTATCCTAAGGAAATTCTGTAAATATGACATTTGCAGCGGAAAGATTCCACCCTAAGGGATTCGACTTAGTGCTTTACCATTTTAATGACAGGTTCCTACACCAGAAAAAAAACTTGACTGTGTTTACATGCACATAATTATGCCACAGCCACGCATCGATCGACTAAACATTGTATACCTACATTTCGTACTAAATACAAACTGAAATATAGATGCACAGAAAAAACCCCAGAAAAAAGACCAATGCTGGGAATCGAACCCAGGTCCTCAGCATTCCGTGCCGCGTGCCATACCCCTACACCACCACTGGTCTAGAGATTAGACACGAATCTTTCCTATACATCATACATTTCAATCTGCTAAATCATCACCTTATGCAGTGACAAACGCACATCTATGTTACACCCTCATCGAGAGATTTTAACACTCCTTCGGAACTAACCGCTCACCTGGACAAGAGATGGCGCTACTGTGCAACTTTAAACAAGTTAGCTATGAAGTATCTTTTTTTGTACTTATTTTTTCAACTTCATTTTTTTTATTACTTTTACGGTCATCCCGTGAAATCATACATTTCGTACTAAATACAAACTGAAATATAGATGCACAGAAAAAACCCCAGAAAAAAGACCAATGCTGGGAATCGAACCCAGGTCCTCAGCATTCCGTGCCGCGTGCCATACCCCTACACCACCACTGGTCTAGAGATTAGACACGAATCTTTCCTATACATCATACATTTCAATCTGCTAAATCATCACCTTATGCAGTGACAAACGCACATCTATGTTACACCCTCATCGAGAGATTTTAACACTCCTTCGGAACTAACCGCTCACCTGGACAAGAGATGGCGCTACTGTGCAACTTTAAACAAGTTAGCTATGAAGTATCTTTTTTTGTACTTATTTTTTCAACTTCATTTTTTTTATTACTTTTACGGTCATCCCGTGAAATCATACATTTCGTACTAAATATAAACTGAAATATAGATGCACAGAAAAAACCCCAGAAAAAAGACCAATGCTGGGAATCGAACCCAGGTCCTCAGCATTCCGTGCCGCGTGCCATACCCCTACACCACCACTGGTCTAGAGATTAGACACGAATCTTTCCTATACATCATACATTTCAATCTGCTAAATCATCACCTTATGCAGTGACAAACGCACATCTATGTTACACCCTCATCGAGAGATTTTAACACTCCTTCGGAACTAACCGCTCACCTGGACAAGAGATGGCGCTACTGTGCAACTTTAAACAAGTTAGCTATGAAGTATCTTTTTTTGTACTTATTTTTTCAACTTCATTTTTTTTATTACTTTTACGGTCATCCCGTGAAATCATACATTTCGTACTAAATACAAACTGAAATATAGATGCACAGAAAAAACCCCAGAAAAAAGACCAATGCTGGGAATCGAACCCAGGTCCTCAGCATTCCGTGCCGCGTGCCATACCCCTACACCACCACTGGTCTAGAGATTAGACACGAATCTTTCCTATACATCATACATTTCAATCTGCTAAATCATCACCTTATGCAGTGACAAACGCACATCTATGTTACACCCTCATCGAGAGATTTTAACACTCCTTCGGAACTAACCGCTCACCTGGACAAGAGATGGCGCTACTGTGCAACTTTAAACAAGTTAGCTATGAAGTATCTTTTTTTGTACTTTTGTACTTTTATAAGTACAAAAAAAGATACTTCATAGCTAACTTGTTTAAAGTTGCACAGTAGCGCCATCTCTTGTCCAGGTGAGCGGTTAGTTCCGAAGGAGTGTTAAAATCTCTCGATGAGGGTGTAACATAGATGTGCGTTTGTCACTGCATAAGGTGATGATTTAGCAGATTGAAATGTATGATGTATAGGAAAGATTCGTGTCTAATCTCTAGACCAGTGGTGGTGTAGGGGTATGGCACGCGGCAAGGAATGCTGAGGACCTGGGTTCGATTCCCAGCATTGGTCTTTTTTCTGGGGTTTTTTCTGTGCATCTATATTTCAGTTTGTATTTAGTACGAAATGTATGATTTCACGGGATGACCGTAAAAGTAATAAAAAAAAATGAAGTTGAAAAAATAAGTACAAAAAAAGATACTTCATAGCTAACTTGTTTAAAGTTGCACAGTAGCGCCATCTCTTGTCCAGGTGAGCGGTTAGTTCCGAAGGAGTGTTAAAATCTCTCGATGAGGGTGTAACATAGATGTGCGTTTGTCACTGCATAAGGTGATGATTTAGCAGATTGAAATGTATGATGTATAGGAAAGATTCGTGTCTAATCTCTAGACCAGTGGTGGTGTAGGGGTATGGCACGCGGCACGGAATGCTGAGGACCTGGGTTCGATTCCCAGCATTGGTCTTTTTTCTGGGGTTTTTTCTGTGCATCTATATTTCAGTTTGTATTTAGTACGAAATGTATGATTTCACGGGATGACCGTAAAAGTAATAAAAAAAATGAAGTTGAAAAAATAAGTACAAAAAAAGATACTTCATAGCTAACTTGTTTAAAGTTGCACAGTAGCGCCATCTCTTGTCCAGGTGAGCGGTTAGTTCCGAAGGAGTGTTAAAATCTCTCGATGAGGGTGTAACATAGATGTGCGTTTGTCACTGCATAAGGTGATGATTTAGCAGATTGAAATGTATGATGTATAGGAAAGATTCGTGTCTAATCTCTAGACCAGTGGTGGTGTAGGGGTATGGCACGCGGCACGGAATGCTGAGGACCTGGGTTCGATTCCCAGCATTGGTCTTTTTTCTGGGGTTTTTTCTGTGCATCTATATTTCAGTTTGTATTTAGTACGAAATGTATGATTTCACGGGATGACCGTAAAAGTAATAAAAAAAAAATGAAGTTGAAAAAATAAGTACAAAAAAAGATACTTCATAGCTAACTTGTTTAAAGTTGCACAGTAGCGCCATCTCTTGTCCAGGTGAGCGGTTAGTTCCGAAGGAGTGTTAAAATCTCTCGATGAGGGTGTAACATAGATGTGCGTTTGTCACTGCATAAGGTGATGATTTAGCAGATTGAAATGTATGATGTATAGGAAAGATTCGTGTCTAATCTCTAGACCAGTGGTGGTGTAGGGGTATGGCACGCGGCACGGAATGCTGAGGACCTGGGTTCGATTCCCAGCATTGGTCTTTTTTCTGGGGTTTTTTCTGTGCATCTATATTTCAGTTTGTATTTAGTACGAAATGTATGATTTCACGGGATGACCGTAAAAGTAATAAAAAAAATGAAGTTGAAAAAATAAGTACAAAAAAAGATACTTCATAGCTAACTTGTTTAAAGTTGCACAGTAGCGCCATCTCTTGTCCAGGTGAGCGGTTAGTTCCGAAGGAGTGTTAAAATCTCTCGATGAGGGTGTAACATAGATGTGCGTTTGTCACTGCATAAGGTTATGATTTAGCAGATTGAAATGTATGATGTATAGGAAAGATTCGTGTCTAATCTCTAGACCAGTGGTGGTGTAGGGGTATGGCACGCGGCACGGAATGCTGAGGACCTGGGTTCGATTCCCAGCATTGGTCTTTTTTCTGGGGTTTTTTCTGTGCATCTATATTTCAGTTTGTATTTAGTACGAAATGTATGATTTCACGGGATGACCGTAAAAGTAATAAAAAAAATGAAGTTGAAAAAATAAGTACAAAAAAAGATACTTCATAGCTAACTTGTTTAAAGTTGCACAGTAGCGCCATCTCTTGTCCAGGTGAGCGGTTAGTTCCGAAGGAGTGTTAAAATCTCTCGATGAGGGTGTAACATAGATGTGCGTTTGTCACTGCATAAGGTGATGATTTAGCAGATTGAAATGTATGATGTATAGGAAAGATTCGTGTCTAATCTCTAGACCAGTGGTGGTTTAGGGGTATGGCACGCGGCACGGAATGCTGAGGACCTGGGTTCGATTCCCAGCATTGGTCTTTTTTCTGGGGTTTTTTCTGTGCATCTATATTTCAGTTTGTATTTAGTACGAAATGTATGATTTCACGGGATGACCGTAAAAGTAATAAAAAAAAAAATGAAGTTGAAAAAATAAGTACAAAAAAAGATACTTCATAGCTAACTTGTTTAAAGTTGCACAGTAGCGCCATCTCTTGTCCAGGTGAGCGGTTAGTTCCGAAGGAGTGTTAAAATCTCTCGATGAGGGTGTAACATAGATGTGCGTTTGTCACTGCATAAGGTGATGATTTAGCAGATTGAAATGTATGATGTATAGGAAAGATTCGTGTCTAATCTCTAGACCAGTGGTGGTGTAGGGGTATGGCACGCGGCACGGAATGCTGAGGACCTGGGTTCGATTCCCAGCATTGGTCTTTTTTCTGGGGTTTTTTCTGTGCATCTATATTTCAGTTTGTATTTAGTACGAAATGTATGATTTCACGGGATGACCGTAAAAGTAATAAAAAAAATGAAGTTGAAAAAATAAGTACAAAAAAAGATACTTCATAGCTAACTTGATTGTATACCTACTCAAAAAAAAGCAAAAAACATTGGAATCTAATTTGTAAGAACTAAGCAGGTACTGTACTAAGTCAAGTGACTTACTTCAGGCCCTAGGCGGGACATAATAGCTATTAAAAAGCGGCCAAGTGCGAGTCGGACTCGCGCACGAAGGGTTCCGTACAATTATCTATTAAAATCACGTTTGTTGTATGGGAGCCCCCCTTAAATATTTTTTTTATCTTAATTTTTTAGTATTTGTTGTTATAGTGGCAACCGAAATACATTATTTGTGAAAATTTCAACTCTCTAGCTATCACGGTTCCCGAGATACAGCCTGGTGACAGACGGACAGACGGACGAACAGCGGAGCCAGCGCAGCGTTTTTACCCTTTGGGTACGGAACCCTAAAAATCATGTCTCAGGTCTGATTTAGCTATTTAGTAAATTGTTTACCTTACAGTCTTGGTACGTTCGACAGCAGAAAAAAGCCCTACGACCTACGACGAAAAGTTTCCTAATTCATCTTGTTATAGTCAAGTTTTTTAGGTAATTTTCGAGAATTTCTACGATTAAACAGTTTACTAAAGAAACATTCGTAGCATGATAATACTTAATTCCATTTGCCCGGGAAAAAAGTAGGTACGTACATTATGCTAATTGATTTAGTAGTTTCAGTGATAGATAACGAATAAAGAAAACATTTGTCTGGCGCAGTAATTACGTTATTCTATCACATTTGCTCTTTTTAACCGACTTAAAACTTCTGAGCCCTACCACGAAGTGCATAATTCGATCTTCGTTTCATGCCGTCTCGCTCACGCTAATATGATTTGACACGAGAGTGAGAGGGACAATACGATACGAACTTCGATTTTCGAATTTCGTAGTAGCGCCTCTGCTTCGTCGTGTTCTTCATTTTGGCGATTTTTATGGATATGTCGAAGGCTTTTGATAGGGTATGCCATAACAAGCTTTTAGATAAATTATATAATTATGGAGTGAGAGGAATATGTCACTCGTGGCTTAAATCGTACTTAACGGAGAGGCAACAATGTACTGAAATTGTAGCTTATTCTGAGCATACTAAAACTTTTGATATACACAGATCTAAGTATAGACATGTGAGGGCTGGCGTGCCTAAGGGAAGTATGCTTGGACCTTTGTTGTTTCTTGTTTATAGGTATTAATGACTTGCCCAAGATTACCAAACACAAAATATTACTATTTGCTGACGACTGTTCGATCATAATACATAGCGAAGATGCGAAACAGTATGAAGATGAAATTAATGGAGTGTTTCGTGATGTAAATGAATGGATGGAAACTAACGATCTTCAGGTAAATCTGCTGAAGACAAAATTTATGGAATTCTATGCTCCCCAAGGGAAGTCAGCTCAGGTAACTGTAAGCTATAAGGGTGCGATTTGGAAAAAGTTGACTCCATGCGGTTTTTGGGTATATTTCTTGATTCTCACACCAACTGGCATAGCCACTCGGAGCATATTATTTCAAAACTGAGTAAATTTGCATATCCTTTGAGGAGACTTAGGCTGATATCTTCTGAAAAAACAGCTCTTTTGGCTTTCCATTCTTACATAATGTCAAACCTGCGATACGGACTAGTTTTGTGGGGAAATACCAGCAGCAGAGATAACGTTTTTAACCCCCATTAAAAATTACCCGAGCGCTAGTACTAAGATTGTACATCCTGGCGCGCGCTGCTCTCTAGTACATCCTGTTGTTCACTGCGCTGTACGGGACATGTACGTTACATTGCGTCATCCTTTTTCGTGCGTGCAGCCGGCGTTCATCGATTTATTAGACGTTGTCATGTCAAAAATACAATGCCAACCTTGGAATAGCGTATGAAAGAACCTGAAAAGATATGGAACTGAAGAGCGTACCAGTGTTGCCATAATAATCCCACGCACTCGCTCTTCAATTGTAAATAGTAACTTTGCTCGGAGCATAATGTAGGGCGCACGAGATTTGCTCTGCCCACGCTCTTTAAACTGGGAGAGCCGTTGCCCCTTGAACCAGTTATTCTGAACTTGACCCTGAAGTAAGGGAACTTTGAATACGATCTTTTGTACTTATTAGCCTATTTAAGTTCACACAATGAACTGGGCTCTGAACTAAAAGTGGCGTGAAATGTATATTTGCGTTGGAACTGCTTAGGAATGGAGTTCGCCCTCATTGTCTGTATTTCCAAATGGATCCAACTCAGGGCTTTAAGGCTAGGAATCGAACGAGCGATGTGCCCTGCCCAGTACCACTTGAGTCTGGCGATTCTTCGAGCTATGTCGGTGAAACATTTACAATCCTAGAGTTTTTTAAGCCCAACATTTTGCTCAGGCAACACCATCTATTGATTGCAAACGAAGTTTATCAGACATCTTGGTAGCCGAGATACTACCTCAACGTTCTTGGACAGCGCTCTCTATTCTTGTTTTAAGTTATATTATTATCCCACGGCAACGCATTACATATTGCATATTGAATATCCTTTGTCGTAATCCAGACCAGATCTTTATCTATCTGTACAGTCGACTACAAAAAAATCGATACGGCCAAAGTTACAAAAATATGTATACACGACCTTAATGTTAAGTCAATAAAGGTGTGTATACATATCTTTGTAACTTTGGCGGTATCGATCTTTTTGTAGTCGACTGTACGCCGAGTTCAATTTAGCCTAACAAACTACTACAAGACTAACAAATATTCAATCATTCAAACATCCAAACATCTTCACATTAATTTATAATAATTATAATATTAGTAGAGTTATTGAAAACTAATAGTACCTGATAGCCGTGGTGGCTTATTGGTTTGACCTATTACCTCTCAAGCCTCTGCTTGTTTCGCTCTCTGGTTGTGGGTTCGAATCCGGGCTCGCACATCTGAGTTTTTCGAATTTATTTGCGAAATTATATTCGAAATTTACCATGAGCTTTACGGCGAAGGAAAACATCGTGAGGAAACCTGCACACACTTGAAAAGAAATTCAATAGTGTGTGTTAAGTTCGCAATCCGCACTGGGCCCGCGTCGCAACTACGGCCCAAAGCCCTTTCATTCTAAGAGGAGGCCTGTACCCTGCAGTGGGACGTATATAGGCTGGGATGATGATGCTGATGATGAATACTAATAGTACTTACAACAAGCGAAACTTTTCAATAATCAATCATAACCCTTTACCGGCAAAACTCGACGAATGATGGAGGTCTTGATAACAAACACACAAACTTTTTTAATTAAGAATTACTGGCGTTATAGCAAAACTTTTCATGAGTTGTCGGCTTAATTTCTTCTAGAACAACTCTAACATTACACATTAAAAGTGCCATTTGAAGCAATACATCTATGGGGATTGGGGAAAGGCCACTAGTGAGTACCTAGTGAGATATTTTTCTTCAGGAAGATATGCGCCTGGAGACCGAAGTCAGAGGGAAAACAAAGTCAAAATCAAAAAACTTTATTTAATTTAGGCACTTGTGACGTTCAAAGAATCTACTACCGGTTAGGGAAAGCCCTATCCCATCAAAAACATTACATGTAAAATAGTTATTTGTTATACAAGGGGGGAAAGTTGTATTTTACCTGCGAGTGTTCATTTGAAACACGAGCTATCGAAAGGAGTCTATGATTGACCACGAGCGAAGCGAGTGGTTCAAAAATAGAATCCTTTCGATAGCGAGTGTTTCAACTCACGAGATGTAAAATAACTTTTCACCCGTGTATAACACAAAACTTTTCACCTCACTACAGCGAGGAAAATAAGAACAAGGGTTTGTACTATCAATTATTATTTATTTACCTCTTTGTCAATACAATAATTTTGAAGTATAGAAATATTGGTAAAATCAAAAATAATGCAAAATAGCCTAAGCATATCCAGTCTTTATGGAACTACTCCAATACCGACATTCCGCAAGTTCGATTCCGCATTTTGCACGGACTGTTTCCCGTAATTCCACAGGTGTTAATACGTCTTCGTCACTCGAATCACTCATTTTTAATAACAAAATAACTAGAAAAACATGCGAATATATTTTAACGTTGACGGCTTATTTGAAAAGTTTTGATTGACTTACTAGGGGCGTTCAATAAAAAGTGAGAATGAGTATGTTATAAACAACTTTTACTAAATGTCATTTTATTTTTCGACATAGTCACCTTTTAGCATAACACACTTAGTATATCTTTTTTCTAAACTTAAAATTCCATTTTTAAAAAAGGTCTCATCTTGAGTACTTAAAAAATCTTGTACTGCAGCGACTACCGCGTCGTCGTCTTCAAATTTCTGGCCTCTCAGGTATTGTTTCAATCTCGGAAATAGGTAGAAATCACTGGGAGCGAGATCTGGTGAATACAGAGGATGCTTAAGGATATTCAACCTAGCATCACGAATTGTAGCCATTGCAACGGCGGACTTGTGTGCCGGGGCATTGTCCTGGTGGAACAGCACAACTTTCGAGTGTTTACCTCGCCGTTTTTCGCGGATCTCATTGCGCAATGTTGCTATTTGTTTGGCGTATAATGTGCCCGTAATAGTGGCTTCATGCTCGAGATACTCAATCATTAATACCCCTTTACCATCCCAAAAAACAGAGCCCATGACCTTACCGGCAGATGGGCTCACCTTGAATTTCTTCGGAGTTGGAGATGATGGCCTTTTCCATGTCATAGACTGCAGTTTCGTTTCTGGGTCGTAATGATGGAGCCATGTTTCGTCCATTGTTATAAATCGCGCCAAAAAAAGTTCCCGGTCTTGCTGCATCAGGTTCAAAGCTTCTTGACAAATCTCTAGTCTGGTTTGTTTTTGCGTGTCAGTAAGCATTCTTGGTACCAAACGCGCAGATACCTTTTTCATACCCAAGCGTTCATGTAAAATATTATGCACGCTCCCCGTTGAAATCTTTACATTTTCAGCAATAAAACGAACCGTGACACGACGATCCGCCAAAACTGAGTTTTCGACTTTTTTCACAATTTCTTCAGTTACTGCTGTAGTAGGGCGTCCGGAGCGGGGGTTGTCCGTTGTCGATGTTCTTCCACGTCTAAATTCGGCGCACCAACGTGCGACTGTCGAATACGGAGGAGCATTAGACCCTAAAGTGTCCCGCAAATCCAAATTGACTTGGTCCGTAGAAAAATTTTTCAAACACAAGTATTTGATAACGGCGCGCAGTTCAATTTTCTCCATTTTCGCTAACGTACTCAATAGCATTGCAAAGAAATTACCGTATATTTTTTTAAACAAAAGACAGTTAGTTTTTTTTTTTTCATAGCAATCAGCTAGATAGATTAGCTTTACCGTCCAGTATTTAATTTCGTAATATTAAAAGAGTTTGCATCTCATTCTCACTTTATATTGAACGCCCCTCGTAAGTTTGTTTTTATTATTTCGGATGCGGTTTGTTCGCACATCGACTTACTTGGACTGTCAGAACATTTTATCCGTTTTTACAACAAGAATGAAGGCTAATGTTGAATGCTGATATTTATGAATTAAAATAAAGTTGTAAGACTGTATTTAGTGTTTTTACTCGATGCAATTAATTAATTGTGATGTTAAAAATTCAGTACTTTTAACGTTTTGCGTTTTGTTAGCTGTCAAATATCACTTAGCTAAGCTGCCTTCAAATGTCAAAACTCTTTCTTCACAAGTGGATAAAAAGCGATTTTCTCAATAGATGTCAAACAAACAAAAAGGGCTTTCCGAGCTAGTGAGGTGAAAAGATACAAGTCTCGCGTGGCAGTTCTTATACTGCAAAAAAGTTTTGAGATGCAATATTAAACCAAGTCGGTTAGTCGGTTGGTCGGCCAGTACCGGGGGTGTCCATAGAACTCCTTTACCACGGACTTAGTTATTTAAGAACCGTTGAATTAATATTACATGTCTTAATTTTTTTAGTACACAAAATGACTTGGCAATCAATCAATTGGCGGCCTTATAGCTTACCTAACCTTCAATCAATTGATACCTATAAATAGGAACATTTTATAATTCAACCAAAGTTTTCAAAAATTATTCTCCTTTCATGCTAAAATATTTTTTTATTAGATTTGCGTTTCGAAATTGTTGGTTACTTGGTGTCTTATCCTGTACCTCTTTTTTGGTGATTACCTATAAAGTTATTGCTCTCTAAGAATAAATAAATTTTGTTAAATAAACATTTTTAATATAGAAAACTTTTTGATGGCTGTATATGTTATTGTCATTTAACCTACATATGTAATTATGCAGGTAAGTATACCACAAGACTATCCAACCACTGGAAGTGGATTCAATTAGACTTGGTTTACTAAATTTGACCCAGTTAATAATAACAATAATAAACTATTTATTTCAGGCAACATGGCCCTTACAGTAAATATAACATCTGTCTAGAGAGAAAAACATTGAAAACATTTAAGGAAAAAAACGGCTGTTTCGTCATTATCTCTGACGTCGTACCTATTCATCAGTGGAACACGTCGCCTTTCATCAGAAGACAGCGCCCGAGACGATCTCCAAGAGCAAGGAACCACGGCAGTTAAATAAAAAACTTGTAACGTCTAACAATCCGTGCATGATGCAAGCATTTGTTTGAATTGCTGCCTGCTGTGAAATTCCACCATCGCACCTCCCGCCGAAAGTCTAAATTACATCGTCACAATCTCGATGAATGACGGTCCACCACTGTACGTTTTCTTCGGCACTTCCTGCCACATACAGTGAAATTGGGGAATCAGCTTCCGGCAGCAGCGGAAGCTTTCAGAAAAGGGCTTACAATTCCTTTAGAGACCGGCAATAGATCAGCGGCTCTCTTTGAGTTGTTGATATTAATGGGTGCGATCATTTCCCATCAGATGACCCCCTTTGCTTCGTTTTCCTCTCTTTCATAATAAAAAAATAATAATAATAAAAAAAAATAACAAAGCACAAAGTTAGAGCGGTCACTGTCCCAATTAAAACACTCCTTTAGATAACATTATCAGGGCACTATCAAGTCGTAAATCCGTGAAAAATAACAAACTGATGTAAACTATATAGCGTTCTAACTAGTGCGGTGTAATTCTATTTCACATTTATTGCTTGCCCTGGGTAAAGTGAATAGGAAATAAGCGGTTATTTGTACATAGTACGTGTAAGTAAGCATTAGACATCATAAATGTGCATCACAATTTAGTCTAAGAAGGCTCTTAAGCTATTCTATTCACTTTAGCTGAGCATAGTATAGTTACAAGTATAAATAAGGAACAACATGGGCTTGTTACTTACAGTTTTATTGGTTCTCCTTACACAGATATACTCACATAGACTTAAGTATTCCACAATTGTTCACTATCCGCGATTAAGACAAGACTCCTGCTCAAGCAAAGTACTGGTGGTTTTATACCCTCCAGTTGCACGGTCTTTCCCATCAAAACTACCCGCCATGTGATCAACCAATCACAGCTTAGCTCTGCTGTGATCTGTGATTGGTTGACCGCCGGAAATGCGCCAGTCTTGTTTTAATCATAATAAGTATTTAGTACTATGTAACCTTTATAATAACTTAACATATTTTAATTAAATAACTAGAAAATAATGTATACAATACTAGGTTGAGTATTATTGCTAACACTTCTGCGTTGTACAATGTACATCACTTTGTTTCTTTTTACCACAACAAGGAAAATGAGCATATTTTGACCTAATCGGAACGAAGAATACAATAATAACTATTTCATCCATCTTTTCCAGACTCAAGTGGCAGTAGGCAGGGCACATCGCTCGTAGAGCTGAAGGTTCTGGAGTGGCGTCCACGGACCGGAAGACGCAGTGTAGGTAGGCCTCCAACAAGATGGAGCGACGACCTGGTTAAGGTTGCGGGATTGCGTTGGATGCGGATAGCACGGGACCGATCTGTTTGGCGAGCCTTGGGGGAGGCCTATGTTCAGCAGTGGACGTCTTTCGGCTGAAATGATGATGATGATCTTTCCCAAAACCGTTTCAACAATCTTGTTGCTACCCCTTACCACGAAGCTTACTAGACTTGATGTTTTGTAACATTAGAGATTGTGCATGTAAGTTTCAGGCAGTATAAGCCAACTCTATTGATCCCGTTTAAAACCCTCATTTTAAATGGTGTAAGATCAAGATAACCAACTGCGAAAGTAATATTTAATTACATTTTTCGCAGGTTACATTAAGTTTTTACACTTTATCCCGTAACTACCCCAAAATCATATTCTCAGTTTTTTGGTTCATTCTTTTGCTATTGTTATTTCTTGAATTTCGTGTATTAAACCTATTAAAAATATGTAATAGTAGATTGATAAACAAGGGTCGTTATATACGCCATTAGTATCAGAGCGGAAGAAAATTTATCGCGCCAAACCGTCTTTTGGTATTTTTTGAATGGCCTTACGCTCTTTGGCTTTGGCACATTCAGCCAGCACTGGCCAGCAGCATTATGCCAGCATGGAGGTTTGGGGGTAAGTATTACGCTTACAATCTCCTTCCTTAGTTTGTGAATACAAAGGAGCACCATTCGATTTTTAAATTTACTTACATCCCTAAAGATGTAAATCGAATTTACAACAAGGATTTCAAGTTAAATGCAACCTACTTTCAAAGCTTAAGTGATGAAATAGTTATTTGTGATACAAGGTTGGTAAGTATGGTTTTACAAATGAGTTGACGAGTGATTCATCGTCACGAGTTTGTAAAACCTTGCCAACCGTGTATCATACGACGTTTTACAATACATTTGTGAGAAAATAGGCAATTAATAACACAAAATTGTAAAATAAAAACAAATTTCTCGAGATACTTATTGGTAGCAAAAGATTATTTTGCGCGGTTTGCGCCTTACTTTAAATATCGGGCGGAATTAATTCCATGTTATTGTCGACTTCATCACTTGAACATTTGGTTTTTGTACATATACTATAATCAACAACTCAAAACAACGCAAAGTTTTACAAAAATGACGCGTCCGTAATGCGCATGCGTAAGTTTTGTTTTTAATTAGGTTAACTAAAATTATCAGGCAAAGGTTCGACGCGTTCAGCCACTGCGATTTTTTCGAATAAATAAAAGGTGGAAATCATTAAAATCTGCGGTAATTAAATTACAGTTTATAATAATAACAATCAATTTTGCAAATTCATTACTTAGTTTTGTATATTTATACATTTTTCTACGTATAAATCGATATTTTTTTATTTTTGTCACTTAAAACTCTTTGCATGTAAACTTTTAAACTAGTGCGGTAAAATGAACTTACGAGCCATGTATACATCCTTTGAAAGTGATTTTTTCGAGCAAATGTATTGTAAACAATATTACTGAACCACCGTGTGTTGCTAGCTTTGGCGACCCTGCCACGAATACGCGCGGCCGGCGGCGAAGCGAGTGTTTTCACCGTACATTTCGCTTCCGAAACATTCGGTTACTTGATCGGTGCAGGTCTTGCACTAAGTGGTTACCTGACAGAACAGAACAAGTAATGAACTAAGAAAATGCTCGCCACGCCTCCGGTCGTGGTTAATCGTGTCTGCACCGTATCCGAAAATGAAAACATTCTTATCACGCTGTTATCACGCTTGTACCCGTATGGGGAAGGTTGCGGTCTGACCCCAGATAATGCTCATGTCCATTTAACTTTATATTGGTACATAGCAATCCGCTTATTGGTAAACACATTCTTCAAGGACGTATTTTACTAAGAAAAACTTTTAATGTTTACAAATAAGGTATAAATCCCTGACACACGCGTCAGGCCTTTAAGATAGCTATGTAGATGACAGAATTGTGGATTTGTAGTTCAATACGGAGATAAGGGTATATAAAATAGCCTACGACCTATTCTCAGACCTACCAAAAATAGCCAAAAATGTCATAAAGATTTGTCGAGCTGTTTCAGAGGAATTCAATAACAAACAAGATTTTTATATATTAGAGATCACGCTAAATTAAATTTACAAGAAAAAGATGAAAACAGCAGCAAATTAATTGGAAAATACTCTTAACTTGGTAAAGTTCGTACACAGAAAAATAATAAAGAGCTGGTAATAAAATGATAATAAACTAAGAAGAACAAAGACAAGACGTTAAGAGGGGGTCGTCGGACGTTAATTAACACATTGCGAAATAATAACATAAAAATTGTAGCTCATTAAAGTTAAGACTAAAATACAAACGAATTAGGAATGTGCCAAAAACTTTGGAACATCCCTTCCACTAAACGTTTAGACTGGTATAAAATATTTTTTAGCTATTCGTAGGATGCTGTTTAAAATCCATACAGATTCAGGCCGAGAATTTTCGCCATCTCAACCTTTTCCTCCAGTGAAATCATTTTCAATCGGGCCCAAACGAGAAGACAAAAAACTTTCTTCTCAATGGTTCTCAGGTCTTATTTAGAGTTCCAAACTTCGATCAACAGTACTAATTGTATTGTTGATCAACGGTTCCAAAGAAGGTTCTCTGTTTGCCACTTTTCCAAAATATTATTCAAACTTTTGTAATAGATGAAGTTATTATTAAAAGTACAAAAAGTATTTAGCAGGTAGTTAGGTAAGGTATTAGTATTAAAAAGTAGTTTTGTATATCCAGATAGGTAAAACCTAGGTCTCATCAAGACTAGTGTGAATAGGCTGTTACTGAACCAGTGCGATACACCTTTGACCTCATGTGCACTTTTCATCAGGTCAGGGGTGAATAAGTAGCTAGAACATTTAAAAACATCAATAACTAATCTCATTTATATTGCGTCGTAATCCAACTTGTACCTCCAACCCGGGGCCATTTGGGTACACAGCAAATATTTGGGTGACCGTCAGAACTTCCTTCCAACTCGAGTGTAAAAGTACATTAAAATGCCAACGACACATACCCCCTTTAGGTAAATAGAACAGCTTCATCCAATTTCCCTGTACATATTTACTCGGAATTCAATTTTAAAATTACCATAAGTTTTGAGTGAGGAAAAGAGACCCAGTAACATTAAAACAGTCTGTTTTCGGAAAAATATTTTTGTACCGTCAAGAACGTTTATTAAACCTTAATATAGAGACCATAATACTTACTGACGTAACTAAGTAGTCGAGTCGTGTGCGAATTTCAATGCAAATGTATGGGCGGTGACGCTCAAGCAACTCGTTAGTAATTTAAGTTCGTAACTAGTTCTATTTGAGTAGCTATCTGCGAAGGGCCTAACTTAGCCCTCTCTTCCGATACCAGGTGATAGTTGAGTTTTGTGACACCTATCAAAAAGAAGATTTGAATGCATAAAGTTGAACCAAAAGTTGGTTGATTTCAAATAATATTATACACCGAGACCATTTCCAGGTGACCTAAATACAAAACCTAAATGTATTGAGACTTCTCCTATTTACTCGTAGTTAAAAATCTTGAATGCTTTACAGCTAGAATCAAATATCCCAAACATTAGGTACTCATTCATAAACTTATATACGTCATTGAACTCATTGTTTTCGTTATCGATATGGAACAGATATCGGTAGATTTATTGTGAAGAGAACATACGTCAGAGTAACGACGACGACATTGTCAGTAGGCGTTGCCTTTGTCGACATTAGTAGGTACGTCATTTATCTGGACTGGGGTCATTTCATTACTGACACTTAAATGTCAACTTTCAATTGTATTGACTTCTGCAGGAAAATATGATGTAAATATTTCCATGGAATATTACAATTTAATAAAAGTGAAATTGCCTTTTTCATTTGTTGGAATCCCTGTGGCCTTGTGTCTTGGTTTCGTGAAACACTTTTTTATCGGAGATCGATGAAATGAATTTAATTTTAGAAAAACCGGCCAAGAGCGTGTCGGACACGCCCAAAGTAGGGTTCCGTAGCCATTACGAAAAAATCAAGTAATATTTTTCTAAGGATTTCGTATGTGTACGGAATCATCTAAGTTTAGGTATGTTTTCAGAATTTTTTATTCAAAATTTAGTCATTCTTTGACGCCGTAGGTACATTTCGAACATCGACCAATGTTTGGAAACATTATGTCAACAACAAAAAGCCCTGATAAATACAAAAATTTTGCGTTTAATCAAGCAATCTAGATTATCTAATATATAAAAATCTCGTGTCACGGTGTTTGTTACCAAACTCCTCCGAAACGGCTCGACTGATTTTTATGAAACTTTTTTCTCCATATTCGGTAGGCCTAAGATTAAGTCGTAGGCTACCCCTATCTATCGCGGACGGAGTCACGGGCAACAGCTAGTTTGCATATAAAATACAAGAACAAAAAATAAGTGCGCTTGAAAAAACGTCGAAAGTATTCCTAGTAGGTATAAGTTGACATAAATATCAACAAAGTGTAATTGGGTGAATCAACTTTTTCTTGCAACACGTTGCTATGGTTACACAAATTTTGTCTCTTGGACAACCTAAGCAATTTTCAATGAAACAGTATGAAGATTTCACTTGGAAAACTGGGGACAGAGTAAACAACACGAAAAAGTTGATTCACCCAATTTTTTTCTGTTTTATCTACTAGAACCTGGACGACACGTGTTTTCCTGCGATAGGACTAAGCTAGATCGATTGGTCCTCCCCACAAGTAGTATAAAATTGGGCATTTCAGACCAAATTACTTCGGATAGCTTCGCTATCCTCATTTAATTTGTTCCAAAACTGCCCAATTTTGAATTACTGCTCATTTATAAAAATTTTAATCAATACCATAAATATCAATATAGCTTTCGCTCTCACGCTCTTGCGGTGAGTTAAATGTTCAATTACATTTTTCTGAACCGTTACTACCAAACTCGATGAGGTTACTTTACTTTAAATCTACGATTCGATTTACGATTTTGAGTTTTAAGTATCGACGCCTACCAAGTTCGATGCGAGCTAAATTGCTCGCAAACCATGATCAGGCACTTCTGTCATAACTCATGTTGAGGAATCGATAAACAACATGACTTCATCGCATTGCTTTAATGCGATGTTTTTCGTTCGATGCAAAGTGCAGATACCATTTTCAATTGCATCAAACATGATTGCATCGCTACGGTGACGCGCTGGACTACAAACGATACTCCGAGTAGTTTGACTGAATCAAACGATACATTTCCAAATTAGTGTGGAATTTTTATGTTTCAAAAACAAAATACACACCACACACACCGGGTTGATCAGGTCCGATGTGTATGAGGCTTAAGCCACTGAGCGCATCACGGTCTGCTCGCAAGCTGACGTTAGGTTTGCTCAGGTGTTTGCACAACTTGACTGCGAAGCTGATCAGACTCCACAACCAAGATTGAAGGCCACCCAGGATGCTGAGTTCCCGGTGCTCTTTTTGAGCATGTCGATATGACCCCGCTTTTGGCGTGCATGGTGGTTTTGACGCCTCCCACCGAGGCTTTACACAACTCGTCCGCAAAGCTGATCAGACTTCGCAGTCAAGCTTGAGCCACCCGGGACGATAACATTCCCGGCGTCCTCTGTGGACGTTTCTATATGGCTGCTTTTTACGTGTACAATGATGAGGATGTCGGGTTTATTTATACCGAACAATCTAAAAACATCGTTAGCGTGAGTTAGGTTTAAACTAATTTACGCTGAAATTAACCGTGAAGTATAAATTATTTAAATTACGAAAGTTTACAAATGTGTACCTCACTACAGTAGTGACTACCAAAATATGTTTTAAAATCGGTATTGCGAGAAACTAAGTGAAATTGTGATTTTATTGGTGTTTAAAGCACCGTTGCTCCATCTATGTATTAACAATACTTATCACACTTTTTAAATGTCGTATCTCACTTTATCGCGTGGACCTAAAAATTGTCTTGCTGACTACAACATAAGGTTTAGTTAAAAAGACGTTGTAAAGTGATATACATGTTTATGTTCTTCAGTCATTTAAACTCGAAGACATGTGGGAGTCAGATTACAACATAGCATGCTACATTCATAGATGGGACGACCTCTATCGAAATTGTTCGGAACCATTGATGTTAGGAACTAGGTTGCTAAACTAATTGATTGATGTTTGATAGTATTGTAATGAGTTCTCGACTTTGCTAACAGGTGGCGCTGTAATCAGTATAAATATATAATCTTTAATTGATGTTATCGGAACCGTTATATGTATGTATGTATGTATGTATGTATGTATGTATGTATGTTTGTCTATTAGCAAGTTCTGTAAACGGCTTGATGGTTTTTAACATATTATGTCATTAGGTCTCAATGAAAGCCGTGACATAAGGTTAAACATAACATAAGATAAGAACATAAGGTTAGTTGAACTGAAAACTACTTTTCAGTTAAGTGTTTATGTAGAGAGTTTTAATTAATTTAAATATCATACACAATTATCGACTGACTAGGTATTGCTCGATTGCGCAACGTGTTTATTGTAATTCGTATTGCGCAACGTTGCAAGTTAGCTGGTGAATGAACTTCCGAATCGAACTCATTAATAATGTGCTAGTAAAACATTTTTCAGGGCTGGCATTAACACTAATATTGTAAATAATTTACGTAACAGCGATATAAAATATTTGCTTAGGGCATGCAACTTGTTATATCAATATATAATAGTCTATATTTAATGGTAAAACTATTATAAATATACTAGCCGTTGCCCGCGACTCCGCCCGCGAAGAATAGGGGTATAAAAAATAGCCTGCGACCTATTCTCAGACCTACCGACCGAGTGTAGAGAAAAAAGTTTCATAAAAATCGGTCAAGCCGTTTTGGAGGAGTTAGATAACAAACACCGTGACACGAGATTTTTATATATTAGGTAGATTAAATTTATAATAATTTTACCATCAAGCTACATTCAAATACTTACGCCCATCGACCTGTAAGTACTAATTTTCTTATAAAAACTTAAGTAAATCACATCGTTTCGTTAATTATCAATTGTGAATCAAACTATCGTTTATTGATTTATGCAGATTTGAAGAGGACATATATCGTTCTTGTTTGCATGTATAACCAGCAGATTATGAAACGTGACAGCCCTAATACATTTAGAGGAATCAACAATATTTGGCTATTAATTTACCGTCTTTCTGATTATTCTCTCCTTTCCGATTTTGGACATCGTAGTGCATAGAAGAAGTTCTGACAGTTGTAGACCCTCACCATTTTCCTCGCTGATCTGAGGTAACGCTGCAGCTGTCTCTTTAATCAACAGTATTACAGCATAACATTATAATGTAAGTAACTACTCACCGTTAAAACACTACCATGTCTTGTTTCAGATTCATAATATATTGACACGGTATTTACTTTCAGGTCTGACTCTGAATTTGAAAGCATCTTAATTGCAAGCAGCAAGGCTGGTGGTGATAAATCGAAGAAAACAACCCAAAAGAGAAAAGCGGATAACTTAAGGTAAAATTATATTTTCGTTTTTATTAAATACCATTAAAACCTGTTCACGTCGATGGGAAATAGCAATATATTTTGCAGTTGTATAAATATAAATAATAGTTAAAATCCTTATTTACTTCTTACATTTAATTTCAGGTCGGATTCAGAATTCGAGAACCAGGAATCAGTTGAAAAAGCAAAAGTGAAGCGAGCAAAAACGAGCAGGTAATAATTCATTAAATTTAATAATAGTAGGTAATAATAATTTCTTGGGATAAATTACAACAATTGACCCGTTTCCCAAGCTAAGCAAGGCTTGTGTTATGAGTACTGGACAACGGATAATCATCATACAAACATTTTCCCCTACCGGGAATCGAACCCGGATCATCTAGCTTCGTAGTCAGGGCCACTAACCACTAGGCTATCCGGTCGTTCAAAGTTGTATTTTAATACGTGTAGACACTATATTCTCTTAATTTATAAGTTAATATTTTTGTTTGCAGGCACGTTTCTGTACCGAAGAATAAAAAAGAAGTAAAGAATCCTTTCGATGTTTTCGATTTATTCCCTGAGTCAAATTCTTCAAACCAACTCCCGTCTGTTGTGGACCACCTTGGCTCATCGATCACAAATCGCGTTGCAAATGGAGTGACGAAGCGAGCTTGCAGCCTCAACGGAGCGTACTTCGTGGAACTGCGGGTTTACAGTACAGACGACATTCGCCGTGAGTCACCCCTAGATAGGTGGAAAAAGGCCCTTCTATCATTGAAAGCCCAAATAGATGTAGACACTCCGGAGTGGGAATCTTTACAAAATTGTGTAAAGGATTTGAAAACGCTTTTTGACAAAGTAGACGTTAAGTTCTCTACCTACAAATAGTTGTTCAGTAAATGTTAAATGTGTTAAATTGTAAATTTATATTTATAGAAGTATCATTGAAAGCCCAAATAGATGTAGACACTCCGGAGTGGGAATCTTTACAAAATTGTGTAAAGGATTTGAAAACGCTTTTTGACAAAGTAGACGTTAAGTTCTCTACCTACAAATAGTTGTTCAGTAAATGTTAAATGTGTTAAATTGTAAATTTATATTTATAGAAGTATAACATTCACTTCTTAAGTACTGATTCCACCAACCTTTGTTAGTTGCTAACACCACGTTAAAGCCTGATTTAGCTTGTCAGGTGGTAGACATTAACAGCAGTAATCAGTCGATAATATTTAACATTGTGTGGTGAAACCGGTCCTTTAACGTGTCGTTCGGTTTTTTAAACTTTTATTGATTACCTATATATTATTATTGCTATTATATTTTTAAAGTAGCTACATTACATAAGATACGATTAATTAACTATGCCTTTCTGCACTGCATGTTCACTCGAAGTAGAAAAAAATAAATGGGTGGGACATTTAAGAAGTACTAAACACAAAAATAATACCGTGATTACAACAACTGATTGCGCGGTGGAACTATCGTCTGCATTTAGAGGTCGCATATCGTCTTACAGATTATTTGGATCTGATGAGTTGAAATGTGTTTTACCCGAAATGTTTCTGATTACTTTAGCGCCTAAATTAGAAAGTATTATAACCACACGTCTGCAAAAGTACGATTGTTTAAAAATCAACTTTGAATATTTTTGCAACTTTCTTTTATTTAAAGACGACAAAGAGGAAATTAAATCTTTTACTACAAAAAACTTTGCAGTACACCAAAACTATAATTTTAAAGAACTGTATCAAAATGTAATGAACGGTTTAAAAAAAAAGATCGAAGAATTTCAAGAACGCGATAGTGGTTGGACATTTTTATCCAATTTATATTTAGAGGTAAATATCAACAAGTACGAACCATTAAAAGGTTCTTCTTACATAGAGTTGCCAAAGTTAATTAAAAATAAAAGAGCCTGCACCAACATACATAATAAAGATAGTTATTGCTTTCTTTGGAGTATTGTTGCTGCGCTCTATCCGACTAAAACCCATAAAGAGCGTACGACTTCATACCCACACTTTAATAGTGTGTTGAATGTTGATAACATGTGTTTTCCAGTAACGTTTTCAGATATTGCTACTTTCGAGCAGAATAATATTGATTTAAGCATCAATGTGTATTCTTTAAAAAACAATCGTACAGTTGTAGGACCAGTTTTCAGATCCGAGTACACTAGACGTAAAAAAATTAATTTACTTTTAATTGAGAACGGTCCTAAATCGCACTTCGTTTTAATAAATAATTTACCGCGACTCGTTCGTTCTCAAATTACTAAACATCATGGTAAACTTTATTTTTGCGAAGACTGTCTCGTATTTTTTGCTACAGAACACGGATATATAAGACATACTTGCAGCGGGATAGCCACTGTGCTCCCAGATAAGGGTACATTTCTTGAATTTAAACATTTTGACCGCAAACAAGACGTGCCCTTCGTAGTGTATGCTGACTTTGAAACCATTCTTATGCCCTACCATGGTTGTGAACAGGCGTCAACGGCTAGTTTTACCTCGAAAAATCAAGTTCATTTACCTTCAGCTTTTGCTTATCATATAGTTTGTTCTTACGACAAAAGCCTAAATCGTTTTGTCCAGTATCGTGGACCTGATTGCGTTTCTAAGTTTTTAAAATATTTGTATAGACATGTAAATGAAATATATGAAGTGTTAAATAACGAAGTCCCTATGAGTGTTACCCATGAAAACTTATTAGCATATAACAACGCTACAACTTGTCACATTTGTCATACCCCCCTGTTTTGGGATAAAGTAAGAGACCACTGCCATTTAACAGGAGCATACCGCGGTGCGGCGCATCAATACTGTAACTTGATTTTTCGTGTGCCGAAACTCATTCCTGTATTCTTTCACAACTTGTCAGGGTACGATTGCCATTTATTTATCAAGGAACTGGGACAATGTTCAGGACCTATAAAAGTAATACCTAAGAACAAAGAAAACTATATTTCATTTACAAAATTTTTGAGGTTATCCAATAATCAGTATGCGCAAATACGATTTGTAGACTCATTTAAATTTTTAGGGACGAGTTTAGAAAAGTTAGCAAAGGGCTTATGTAAAGCAGATTTTTTACACCTGAGTAATTTTTTCCCTCAACAAGCCAAATTTGATTTATTAATACGCAAAGGAGTTTATCCTTACGATTACATGTCCAGTTGGGAAAAATTTACAGAAACTGAGTTACCCGAAAAGAGCTTGTTTTTCAACTCTCTTTCTGCAGAACATATCAGTGATACAGATTACAAGCACGCCCAAAATGTATGGGATACTTTCCAATTAAAGGACATGGGCGAATACACAGATCTGTATATAAAAACTGATGTTTTGCTTTTGTCTGACATTTTTGAAAATTTCCGAAAAATTTGTAAGATTCATTACCAATTGGATCCGGCTTTTTATTTAACTTTGCCAAGTCTATCGTTTGACGCAATGCTATTGAAAACTGGAGTTAAATTAGAGTTAATATCTGACTTAGAAACAATTCGTCTTATTCAAAAAGGCATTCGAGGTGGTATTTGTATGTGCTCAACCAGACATGCTCTTGCTAATAATAGGTATATGGAAAGTTACGATAACAGTAAGCCCGACGCCTTTCTAGTATATATTGATTGTAACAACTTATATGGTTATAGTATGAGCCAATCATTACCCGTATCCGATTTCCGCTTTCTAGATCCTGTTGAAATAGAGCATTTAGACATTATGTCAGTTTCAGATGACGCAGAATTTGGATTTATTCTTGAGGTTGACTTGTTGTATCCTGAGGAATTACATACTTTGCATAATGATTATCCATTCTGCGCTGAAAAATTTGTACCTCCAGGAGGGAAAAATTCTAAATTAATTCCAAATTTGTACGATAAATATGAATATGTCATTCATTACGTACACTTGAAAACGTGTTTGCGGAATGGCTTGATTCTAAAGAAAATTCACCGAGTAATCACGTTCCGACAAAGTCCTTTTCTGAAAAAATACATAGATTTAAATACAGAGCTGAGGAAAAATGCAGAAACTCCATTTCAACAGGATCTTTTCAAGTTAAAAAATAACGCAGTATTTGGTAAAACTCTGGAAGACAATGAACGACGCGTAGATGTTAAATTAGTAAATTATTGGTGTGATGACAGAAACTCAACAAATAGGTTTGTTAGTGCTAGTAAATTAATTGCTCGTCCAAATTTTCACAGCGCCACTATATTTTCAGATAATTTTGTCGCTGTGCAAATGAAACCGGAAAAGGTTGTTTTAGACAAGCCAATATACGTAGGATTCACGATACTTGAACTTTCTAAAAGCCATATGTATCAATTTCACTACTCAGTAATAAAACCCTACTATGATGATCGCGTTTCTCTATGTTATACAGACACTGATAGTTTTATTTATAAAATAGAATCGAAAGACTTTTACGATGATTTGAAAAATCAATTCATGCAATATTTTGATACAAGTAATTATAACATTTCAAATGAATTTCAGATTCCTTTAATAAATAAAAAGATTCCTGGATTATTTAAAGACGAGTTAGGCGGTAAAATTATCTCAGAGTTTGTAGGGCTACGTTCTAAACTGTACTGTATTAAAAGCGAGGACTTGATACTTAAAAAAGCAAAAGGAATAAAAAAACCTGCTGTCCAGGAATTAACATTAGATAACTACAGAGATGTTTTGTACAAGAATACAATTATAAGAAAAAAAAACATATTGTTTAAATCCATTAAACATGAGATCTTTACGCAAACGGTTAATAAAATTGCGTTATCCAGCAAAGACGATAAGCGACTTACATTAGCAGACAAGGTTTCAACTAAAGCATGGGGTCATAGTTCAATATTATAAATTTTTCTTTGTATAAATTTATTTTAAGCTTAATTTAATGTAATTAATTTTAATCAGCAATTTAAAGAGGTACCTATAATATTACATATACTGTGTTATAAAATATTGAAGTCTGAAATAAAGATATATATATGAATATTTGTGTTTTACTACGTAAACAACTAATTGCTTTAAATGCATACGTCGCATTGTTAACATTATTGAGTAGGATTAAAACACGTTGTTACGTGTTCTTCACGACCTCAGGTCGATCACCTCACCTACAATGTCGAGTCAGCAATGACCGCATGACGATACTTTGAATGAAATTTGCTTATCGCATATTCACGACACGTGCTTAAGGTAAATTTGCTAACACAAGAAGTCCAGTTAATATATAAGCTGCTATAATAAATCACTACTCATTCATATCGAACTACGTTCATTTGAGTACAATACAGTAGTACGTTTCTTCAAATTAACTCAAACCGAGCCGTACCCATAGTTTGGTAAGTCAACTTTATATTAAGTTTTATAATTTAGGACTGATTTTTAACTGTGGATTTCAAGTTATTTATTTCTTGTGAACATTTCCTAAATAATTACATGGATAGTTATTTCATTTATTTGTAATAATTATATTTTTGTTATAGAAAATGGATAACGTCAACGAAATTACTAACGAAACATCTGAAGACCTGTTTTTTCACTACGGCCAAGTGCAATTTCCCGAAGAGGAAAACGAGTTAGTGAAGAAAATTAGAAGCGGAAACCAGAAAAAAAATAAAGAAAAAAGAGCAAAACTAAACTTAGAAAACAAAGTATTTAAAAAAAGTGGTCATAACCGTCTGTCTTCATTCGTCATAAATAATAAAGCGGAGAATGGCACAAGGCTGATAAAAATACAGATATTAGATTTGAAGAAAGGCAGTAGTGACGACGAGGAAAACGTCATCCTAAGTGCACAATATGTGGCGGACGATGGTTATGACGAGGTCATAGACGGTGCTGAAGGAGTTATAAATAAAATTTCAAAAAAAATCAGTGGCTACAGTGTTAGTTTTTGAACTTTAGAACTTTTAGAACTTTATTTACAATAAATTAAATTATGTTAATTATAATAAATAGGACAAAATATATGTAATAAACACAGATATTTGTTTTATTTCGTAGATATTTAGAGATTTTTTACCGAACTATAACTGGGTAAAATAAAAATTCAAATAATCAGTTATTGCGATTTTATTTAAAATTAAAATAATGAGGATTACTTAAATAACACTTTTTGAGACATAGGACATTTTTTAACGCACAAGCTTTTTTATGATGTAAACAGTTGTACGAGCTGTCATTGACACAATATTTATTATACATAGATTGAAAATTAGGACAGCCTTTTTCGCCTATGTCTGTTACAGTGCAATTAGCACACAAATCTTTTACCCATTCAATTTTTTCTAAACCTTTTACAAATATTTTCTTGCCCACCAAGTACTTATGAATCACTCTTTTAAATTCTCTGTAATCGACATATCCTTCGCGCCACAAAATGCCTAGGTTTTTCTCTATCCATTTCACTTGCATCTTTTCATTTTCCGATAATGTAGAAAATGAATATGGAGGTTTTATTAAAAACGTTTGCGTGTGTTCATTTGTACTGTATGCAAATTCTTTAACAATAAATTCATTTTGAGATGATTTAAACCCCTGAAGATCAACGATTAGAAAGTCTAGTTTCATGATACTTTCTTGGTTATATTGGTCAACGGTCTATATTCTACAATACTATCATTCAAAATAAGACAATAAGCTGCGGTATCTTCAGGTATATCTGATTCACACTCTAATTCAACCCGCACATCTACTGATCCTGTTTTGAGGGTTTCGTTTTGACGGGAGCAGTCGATAACAAACAGAGGTGCTTTATCTTTAAAATCTATCGGACTCAGCAAAGGTGCTTGGCTACGGTTATAATAAGACTGCTGGAATTTGGCGTACTGCTCATATAATATAGCAAATTTTTGAGCCGAAAAACTGACGTTCATATTTTCGTATGGAAAATAGTACGAGTTTAAAAAAACTTTGACATCTCGTAAATTACAATGATCAAAACATGATATATCTTTGTCAGAAACATTTCTTCTGTGTGTTTTTAATCCGATTATAACATATCGTGGTTTTTCAATTTGAGATGAAGTTTTAACAGCCCAAGAATGTTTTGACGTTTTAGGTAAAAGCGGATACTCGTACAGATCCCAATTTCTGAATGCTAACTGAATAGCTCGATCTTTTTCCAAATATTTGAGCAAACTTAATCTTTCACGGTCAGAAACCTTGATGTGTGGCATACGCCATACTATATTCGATATAGTTATGTTATCTATATACTCATTTGCATTCAGTTTTACACTATTTAAATTAGTATTGGCTCGTAAAAGAATAAGTTCATGCTTGCAGTTAATAATAATTTTGTTATAATCCTCCGCGAAGCCTAGAACTTTATTTAAAGGAATAGATACAGAAAATGACCCATGCGTAATTTTTGTGCCGTTAACGTCCCAACCCCATAACTTTGACATAGATGATTCGAGTCCATTCATTGACACAAGAGATTTCATTGTTGTTGTGACCCCAGCGTTTTTAATTTTATCTATTTCGATACCATTCAGTTCATAACGAATATCTTGAAATAAATGAAGTATAGGGTTATTTGTGAAAAGAACACTGTTCGCTTGTGCTTTTGTTTCTCTGTTGAATACTGCAATTGTACCTTCTATGTATAAAGCACTCGCTGATGGTAGTACGTACAGATCTTGCTGGTTAATAGGTATACGGATTTCATCGTTTAAATTGAAACTTGTTACGTACGGTTTATAAGAGTGATATTCGAAACTTTCGATCGTGTTATCGAAGTTTAAAGCATCAGATAAGTTTAGTATGCTCATTTTAATAAACCTATGTTTTTTAAGAATTGTTTATTTTCCTTTGTAAGTTGCTCTTTAGGTCTTCTTTTCTTGATAGCACAATGAGCACTAATGCTTTTGGTGTGCGATACCACTCTTTTATTGAAATCTATCATTTTTTTCTAAGATGTAAATATATTTGAATCTCTTCACCACGTAAATTAACCAAATTGTCGTTTATATCCAATATTCTTATTTTGAGTGAGTTTAAGCTGGTTTGAGTAACGGGAAAATAAATAACGTTTTTGGGTGTTTCTATAATCCGGTAACCAGGAGGCACATTAGGAACAAACTCATGAATTATATGGCTAGGTTTTCCGTTTACAAATGATCCGCTCACGATGTCACATTCAACTCGCACTATGGTTGTAGACAGAATGGATACAGGAAAAGGGGATTCTGTTAATATATTCGCCCGAACATTTTCTTCCCCGAAACCAAGTAACTTGCCAATCGAATTTGGTTTATTAAAATACACACTTTTAGTACACAATATTGATGTCTTTAACGTATTATTATTGCATGTTAGTGTAAAGTTACATCCGTGGAGGTGTTTTTTAAGATAATCATCAAGATCTTGAAGTTCATACGACCCTTCAGGAATTTGTACTACTTCGTTTTCGCCATAATAAAACTTATTATTTCTATAGTCTATATTAGGTATCGAGTTAAAAGTTGACATGTATAGCAGACCGCATTCATATTCACCATCTAGTTGTAGAGCTGGTGAATGGTTCGTAATCAGGGTGGAGGAGGATCCCGTTATGGACAAAGTGAAAGACATCGTGAGAATGATAAGCTTTTTATTGATCATACGTATTTAAACGGTTATTCCAAAAATTTTTTAAATATTTTAAGCATAAATGTCCACAATTAAAAGTATTAAATTTTTGGTAAGTCTTATAATTATATGAAATGTCATTTTTTAAATACTTTATTAATTCTAGCGGTGGTTGAAGATCGCCATAACTATTGAAATATTCGCAATAATTATTATCTTTGACATAGGCTACCCAGTGAGTCCCTTGGTTTTTAGAACTATCTAAATTTATGATTGCACATTCTACTCTTTTTGGGCGCTTTGGCAAACTATCTCTCATGTAAACACCACGAAAATATGGAATATCTGCTGAGTGTTCTAAAATATCAATATTCGTAAGAGCACGTCTGGGTAGCCTTTTATTTAGTTTTTTGAGCGTTCTAAACACAATCCCTTTCCATTTTTATAAGGTTTAATGTGTAATCCTTTGCCTAATGCAATAGATTCCATCATCTTATTATGACGTTCTGATTCAGCTAAGTTTTTCCTTGCAGCTTTATAATCACCAACAGCTTTAGCGATTCCAGCAGCTCCTCCTGCCAATGATCCTAAGGCAGAAAGTCCGGCGAAAATAGGTATCAGTGGTAATATGCCCCCAGTTTTCGGGATCGGTATTAAACGAGGAACTCTCATTTTACTCGTATTGTTGTTAAGGAATACTTTTTTTGCAGCAGCAAAAGCTTGGCCGATTGCAGTGCCTTTATTTTTAGATTTTGTTTTTTTCAATTCAGTGCGTATTTTAGAAACAAAATGTTTAAATGATTTTATCCCCGCACCAGCTTTGATTTTAGATTTCATCAGTTTACTAACTAACCATGATGCAAGTTTTTCTCCTTTTCCAGCAGCTTTAGACTTCAATCTTTGCTTAGCCATTTTATAAAGTTCTAAATCTGCACGGTGTCGGTCTGCTAGGTTAGAATATTTATCGTAAGCTATGTCGTGTTGCATACACGCGTTGTCCAGTTCATTAACTCCTTTATCACCTCTTTGCAACCGTTTATGCAATTTTGTGCCAGGTCCGCAATAATTGTACCCAGGTAAGTGCAATTCAAATGGTAAGTGATTTATAATATTATTTAGAAGTCCTCTT
Source organism: Archips crataeganus (assembly GCA_947859365.1). NCBI lineage: Eukaryota > Metazoa > Arthropoda > Insecta > Lepidoptera > Tortricidae > Archips > Archips crataeganus. Next base: position 14,415,360 of record OX402062.1, read on the forward strand.
CCTTTCATGTTCTATATGCTAATGGCTTCGAGCGCGAATGTTTATAAATATATTTATACAATGGCATTTCTGTCAATCCAGCTGTTTTCGCTATCATCAAGTCCTAACCACTTAACATAAAACTTTTCTCCCTTTTTTTTGATTACCTTTTCTATAAGGTAAACGTCTGGATACTTAGTTTTCTGAAGTTCTTGTTCGTAAAATGTACCGAGTATAGTGTTTTTTCGTTGGTCTTCAATATGATAAGTTACCGGACGAGTGTGATTAACTTTTTTAATAGTAAATAACTCTGTAGACCAATTTGGCATATAACCTTTCCGAAACACACTTTTGTACTTGCTTATACGCACACGGTCTCCTACATTAAGTTTGTTTAATTTATAGCGTAGATTGGATTGTCTTTTTTCTATGTTTTTCTTTACTTCGACTTCATTGTCAAAATTAACATCATTTGGTCTAAATTTGGTTGTGCTATGCACAGTTTGATTATAAGATTGGATTATGTTATCTAAAGGTTTTCCAACCCATTTATAATTTCCAATTAAACTAAAATATTTGTAAAGTTTGTTCTTGAGAGTCTTTATTACCCTTTCAACAATTGATGCCTTTTTAATTGAATACGTGGAATAATGGTTTATTTTTAAGGATTTTAAGTAAGAATCAAATTCATTATTGTAAAACTCTTTTCCAAAGTCTGTCTGTAAGTTTCTAGGTATTCGTTTTGCTGATATTATAATTTGTTCAAATGCATTTTTTATTTCGGTTTTGGTTTTAGATTTTGTTGGAGTACACCACGCGTACTTTGAAAAAGTGTCAATAACAACTAAAATGTATTTATTTCCCTTGTTAATCGTTTGTAAATTCTGTAAATCAATCAAATCTGCTTGCCACAAATCGTCAATTCCTTTTAATATAACTGCACGACGCTTGAAATTTCTTCTTGCCGATCTGTGTATCTCATTCACGACTTGTTCCTTTGCCATGTTTGAAATTATTTAAAATATTATCTATGTCCTTTTTAGTATAAAAGTTTATTTTCAACTGATTCGCAAGCTGATAGATTTGAGAATTTATAATGTCAAACAAAGAATCCAGATGCTTCTTCTCGTAAATATTATGGAAAAGCTGATCGACATACTTCTTATTAACCGCATCATCAGGTGATGAAGGATCTGCTACCCCCTTCAATCTCGTTGATTGTAAATCAAAAGCGCCATTATCTGAACGCAGCAAAGCCTTATTTGTAACTTCAGAAACATCAGATACACGCAAACGTTTATGAACATGATGACCGAATTTGTCTATATTCATTTTTAATATTTGTTGACAAAAGCCCGGCTTCGACTGACGGTAAAAGTAAAACAACAGTTTTATATATTATTAATTAACCAAACCAGCTTCATGAAGTTCTTCAATAATAGATATGATTTCATTATCTAATCCTGTGTTACCAGCATCACGGGAAGCTATGAGTAATTTCAATCTTTCCACTAATTCGTTCGGGTTATCCCAATATACATACGAAACATTTCTTTTAACTCTTTTCATTACTGGTAATCCTTTGCCTTGAGTACATACTTCTTCACTTATTTCACGTTCTTTGGTTAATTTGAAAAGCGGTTTTATAATATACAAATATTTCATGCCCTTGTTACTTTTTATTGGTTTATGGGGATTAAAATCTCGCCTATGAGCATTCGTTTCTAATAGCAGCATTTTATAATTACGTTTGTCGACTTCAGTTATTATACTTAAATCAGGCAATTTCTTAAATAGCAAATCGTATAAGCCCGGTGTCAAATCGTAAGTATGCCCATTCACTTTAAGTTTCTCGTTACTCATGGAAACTGAATAAGATCCTAGCATTAGCTTATCACGCTCTGTTCTTATGCCAAAAGGAATGTTCAAGTTAACATCGTATTGCTTTTGCCATGCAGGATCTTCGCGAGGAGAAGGATACGAGTCAGATGTCTTAAATGACATATCATTTGTTATTTCCAAGTCATCCTTGTCGTCACTTTCCTCGTCATCTTTGTGTTCACTGTCATCATCTTGTTCGTACTCGCAACCATTTGATATCTCATCATCATTATTAGATTCAGGAGATTTTTGTACAATTGTCCGATTATAAAAGCTACTTCTCTTGTCATCACCAGGACTAAATTTTAATGTTTTTGCGGCCTTCTGCCATTTAAATTCACCGTCGTCAAAATCGGTATCGTTGGAGTGAAAGTTGTTATTATCGTTAGTTTTAACCATTTCATTAAGCGGTTCCGTTATTGGCTTCAACACTGATTCCAATATCATGTTATTATTAGTTTTCATGTCACGAAGCAGTTTCACCTTCTTTTTGACTGCCTCGGCATATTGAAACACTTTTCTTTTTAATGCCTTCTCTTCATTTATTTTAAGATTCATGTCCGATCTCGATGGTCTCATATGAAGAAATAAAAGTTTCTTGAAAATGGAACACATTAAGTATCACACTTAATCCAAGACAATAAATGTATCAAATCCCATTCTATAACATCCTGAATTTCTGGCACAATCCTTGTTTACAACCAAGTAACTAAAAGGTACGGTCCATATTTTTGCGCACATTTCCCGGAACTGCGACCAAGACATATCGGTTCCAACATGTTCGTCATAAACATGGCGTAAATTAACATCATCTTGTTTAAAAAGAATTATTAAATTAGCATTGTCTCTTATTAATTGTTTAGGTACTTTGCTGTAAGTTTGATTCAAGTAGAAGCTGTCTATATTTTTATGTCTTCCCATTGCGAAGTAATCCCTTATATTGTTTTGATTTTCGCATGCAACGTCATCAAATATGATAACTGAATTATTCTTAGCTTCATTCGGGCTCACTATTTCGTCATTTTCGCGATATTTTTGAAATTTAACTGATGGAATCATCATCAATATTTTTTCCAAAAACTGGTACATAGGTTGGAACAGTGTTTTTGAATATACATAAACATTTTGGAAACGTAGCCCTTGTTCATGCATTAAAAGACCAACAATTAAATTAGTTTTCCCACAATTAGAAGGACCGCAAATTATACAACGAATTGTGTCAGGTAAGAGTTCACCATGACGAAAAGTACGGTTGTTGCGATCTGAACAAACGGCATCCAACTGCAAGCTCTGAGCTTGTTTTACAAACTTCATACTTCTTTAAGATCAATTCAACCAATGCGCGCGTGTTACAAGCATGAAAGTCTTACTCGAAATGGTTTGAACTTAACATCAATGTTAGGTATTTGGATTGCCCCGAGTGAGTGAGAATGAAAAATTTGGATGATCGAAAGAGTCGCAATCGAAATGGTTTTTAAACGGAATGCTGAACGGAACGCTGAACGGGATGCCTCATAGGTACACTTAACGCGAACGCAGTCGAAGTGATTTTGAACGGAACGCTGAACGGAATACCTCTCAATAATCCGATATTAATAAGGTATTGATTCAAATTTTTAATAATGAGCAGAAATTCAAAATTGGGAATTTTAAAACAACGAAACTAAGGGGTAGCTGAAAGCTACCCCGAAGTAAGCTGGTTTAAAATGCCCAATTTTATACTACTCCCACAAATCTACATATCAAATTTCATCAAAATCGTTAAGAACCGTTTCCGAGATTTCTTTTTTTTTTTATGTTAGAAAGGCCAGACAAACGAACTAGTGGGTCACCTGATGTTAAATGATCACCACTGTCCATAGACACCCGCAGCGCTTTGCGCGATGCCAGTGCGTTGTCGGCCCTAAAGGAAAGGGAACAGGGGAAGAGGGTGAGGGAGGGGAAGAGGGAAGGGGTGAGGTATTGGGCCCCCGGCACTCTCACTGACCGTACGAAACGCAAGCAGGATTACTGCTGCTTCACGCCGGTGTTCTGTGAGAGGGTGGTACTGCCCCGGACGAGCCGGCCCATTCGTGATGCAGCGGCTAGCTACAACATGGCTCTACCACTACTAAATTCGGAAATAAATAAATAAAATAAATAAATAAATATAGAAAAATCCCATATCACGCCATTGAGTACGATCCTCGGCCACTCTCATCCAGCTGTTGCCAGCCGCCTTGCGAAGATCATCGCTCCACCGAGTCTGAGGACGTCCCACGCTACGTTTGCCAATCCGTGGTCTCCACTCAAGAACTCGTCTACCCCAACGGTTATCGGTTCTTCGGGTTATATGGCCTGCCCATTGCCACTTCAGCGTGCAGATGCGGTGCGCTATGTCGTTAACTTTGGTTCTCTGTCGGATCACTTCGTTACGAATTCGATCTTTTAGAGAAACTTCGAGCATAGCCCTTTCCATAGCACGTTGAGCAACTTTAAATTTGTGGACCAGCCCTACATGCATGTTTCCCTCATTGTATAGCTGAAACCATGGCAAGATCTCCATTTATTCTCATCTTTACGTCTTTTTTCACGTCCATCTATCTTTTCATGCATACCCGTTTGGTTTGAAAGCTTTAATTTAAATCACGGGTATAATAAGAAACCCGTTTTTCTTTGTCAAGGAGTGCCTTATTCTTGTAGAAATGCTTATTGTGAATTCATTCAAACATTGAAATGGAATCCATCCATTGAACAATAGAACCACGCATTACATACACCCATTATAAATGCGAAAATTGCTCTGCCTATCCATCTGTCTATTTGTTACCTCTTCACGCACCTCTGAACCGATTGAAATTAAATTTGTTATGGAGGTAATTTTAGTTCCTGGGAAGGACATAAACAGATTTTATTCCGAAAATCATTCATAGGTGAGTGAACCCTTTTCACGAACGGAAGTTTGTATGTTAACTTTGATATTTTCGAAGTTTGAAGCTTAGATTTTGGCTGCTTAAATCTTATAAAAGATTTTTTTTTAAAGCAACCCCAATTTATTTTTTTAAAAAATTAAATAGGGCGTGTTATTATGAACAAGGACTTTGGAGGATTTAAAGTTACAGAGCTGAAAATTAGTAAAAAAGATTACTGTAATTGAGCTATTGGGTGTAAACGGGCTGAAAGGTTGTGTGGAACTTCCGCAATTTCAAAGCTAGTAAAACTGACGTAGTTTTGCAAACTGAATAGTATTGACCCGCATTGTGCTTAGCAAGTATTTTTCATAACAGGAATACCTTAATCACAAAAATCATTAAAATCTTCCCTGAGAATTAAGCTAAGTGATAACGAAAACCGCATTAAAACCGGCTAGGAATGTTGACTAAGTGCGAATGTGGACGAAATGGGAATGTGGACGAAATGGGAATGTTGACTAAGTGAATGTGGATGAAGTGGGAAGAGGACGAAATGGGAATGTGGACGAAATGGGAATGTGGACGAAGTGAGAATGTGGACGAAATGGGAATGTGGACGAAATGGGAATGTGGACGAATTGGGAATGTGGACGAAATGGGAATGTGGACGAAGTGAGAATGTGGACGAAATGGGAATGTTGACTAAGTGAATGTGGACGAAATGGGAATGTGGACGAAGTGAGAATGTGGACGAAATGGGAATGTTGACTAAGTGAATGTGGATGAAGTGGGAAGAGGACGAAATGGGAATGTGGACGAAATGGGAATGTGGACGAAATGGGAATGTGGACGAAATGGGAATGTGGACGAAGTGAGAATGTGGACGAAATGGGAATGTAGACGAAACGGGATTGTTGACTAAGTGAATGTGGATGAAGTGGGAAGAGGACGAAATGGGAATGTGGACGAAATGGGAATGTGGACCAAGTGAGAATGTGGACGAAATGGGAATGTGGACGAAATGGGAATGTGGACGAAGTGAGAATGTGGACGAAATGGGAATGTGGACGAAATGGGAATGTGGACGAAGTGAGAATGTGGACGAAATTAACCTAAACGAAAAGATCCAACCTTTAACAAGTCGCTTTTTGATTTTGGATCTAGTTTCGGTACCAACAAAAGTGAAAAATTATAGAAGAAAATGTCAGTGGTTCGGATCGTTTTTGTAAAACTACGTTCAAAAAATATACAAACTTTTTTTACATTTCGCACGTTAAAATCAAACTGGCTTTAAAAGAAATATGCCACTACTCAAAGCAAAGATGATACTTGAAGCATCTGAATTTTGCGAGGTGACAAATTTCATTTAAAGGCAGTTTGATTTTAAAGGTGCCATTTTAAAAGTTGAAGAAATGCCGACCAAATCCAGACCATGTTATATGGATAACATGGTATTAATCCTTATCCAAATAAATCATTTCGTTTTCAATACTGTTTCAATACCCTGTTTGAATTATGCAAATCGGTTATTCCATTCAAAAGATATTACGATTTTAAAAATTTCAATCTAAGCAAAGTACAGTACTCGGCCAAAAAGATTGCACATCGGTCTTTGGAAAAAGACTCAGCAAATGTCGGCTTCGTAGAGCGTTGTCGCACGCTACTTACAAGTAATGTGTGACAACGCTCTACAAAGCCGACATTTTGCCGAGTCTTTCCAAAAACCGATGTGCAATCTTTATATAAATAAATAAATAAATATTAGGGGACAATCTTACACAAATCGACCTAGTCCCAAACTAAGCAAAGCTTGTACTATGGGTACTAGACGACGATAAACATACTTATATAGATAAATAAATACTTAAATACATAGAAAACATCCATAACTCAGGGACAAATATTCGTGCTCATCACACAAATAAATGCCCTTACCGGAATTTGAATCCAGGACCTCTTGCTTCGTAGGCAGGGTCACTACCAACTAGGCTAAAGCGGTCGTTAAATGGCCGTTATGGCCGGTTACTGTACTAGATTAGTAGAAAAAAATATACGGCACCGCGCCGTTGGATGGTTTGGCCAGCGCAGCGAACAAGGCGGCGAGAAAGGTGGGGTGAAGTACAGGAGAGGGGCGTGCACATCTATGAAATCATCATCATCATCATTCCAACCTATATACGTCCCACTGCAGGGCTCAGGCCTCCTATCCGAATGAAAGGGTTTAAGCCGTAGTTCCCATGCGGGCTCAGTGTGGATCGGGAACTCTGCACAGACCATTGAATTTCTCCGCAGATGTGTGAGGGTTTCCTCATGATTTTTCATTCACCTTAAAGCTCATCTATGAAATAGGTGACCGCAAATTTTAATTCTCCACGGACGGAGTCGCGGGCTAAAGCTAGTCTGTTCATATAAAAAGATAGGTAAGCCCTGACTGATTGACTGATTCATATACGCCCAGCCCAAATTCTTGGTTCTAGACGGCTGAAATTTTGAATAGAATGTGATTTTATGATGTATTACTATGTACTTAAACGTTTATTATTATTAAACACATACAAATATTAAGAAAAAATAACAATAATAAATTAATACTATAAATATAAATAAAATAAAATAAAACTAACTTAAACTAAAACTAAATAAAATTAACAAAAGGTTCCCCCGCGGCATGGACTCAAAGACACTGGCAGCATTACCTCGCTGTATAGCAATGCTGATACGTTGTGCGAGGTAGCTGCCAGCTCTTTGGTCTCCTGTAGTGTCACAAAGCCGTTTACAAATATCTTTGTAAAGACTTTTTGCGCTGGAGCCCCACGGACCAAAGGTCTCAACCCCGAATGGAAAAATGTAGATAAGTAATGAAGTCATATTTATTGAATTTCCCACGGGATAAGGAATAAAGAGAATTATTATAAACTAGCTGATGCCCGCGGCTTCGCACCCGTTGTATTTTTTTTCTAAATTTTCATAACAACCTTCTCCTAACAGTAACAAATGCAACAAAAAAAGAATTATCCAATTTGGTGCAGTAGATCGGAAGTTAGATATGCGCGTACAAACATTTCGGTGATTCATTTTTATTTATGTAGATTCGCTTCAAAGTAAAGTACCTATATCCTGGAGTCTTTAAATTTGCTGTTGCCGGTTGTAGAAAAAGTTTTATTCAGCGAAAGAGATGAAGAAGCTTTACTACAAATTTGAATTCTGCGTAGACGTAGTCGTGGGTAAAAGCTAGTTTATTTCTGAATTCATAAGATTATAACAGAATATCGCAAACTTTATGATCATTATCATCATCATCATCCCAGGCTATATACGTCCAACTACTGGGTACAGGCTAATCTCAGAATGAGAGGAGATTGGCCGTAGTTCCCACACGGGCCCAGTGCGGATTGAGAACTTCACACACACCATTGAATTTCTTCGCATGTTCACCTATGCAGGTTTCCTACCGTTTTCCTTCACCGTTAAGCTCATGGTGAATTTCTTTCGCACACAAATTCCGAAAAATCACGACCCTCTGGTCGTGGGTTCAAATCCCGGCTCGCACCTCAAGCAGAGGCTTGAGAGGCCATAGAACCACTAGGCCACCACGGCAACTTTATGATGTCAATGTTGAAATAAATACAAGTACTAAATAAATCTGCAAAACCAAAATGAAAACACAAAGATGGAATACAAAGTTCAGACGGTCGCTATATTAGAACAAAAAGACCGAAAAGAAACTTTGCTGATTTATTGATGTTAACTTGTGTTTATTTTTGCCTCAGTTTTGTAGCAGCATTTACCACTAAGCGGTATTCAGTCAAGTGTAAACCTTTAACGATTTGTTATATAGCACTTAATATAAATAATTAAAATAAAATAAAATTATTTTAGTTGAAAAACAAAATGGCTGACAATAATTACCAGGGGTCCCCGCACTAGGCTTCGCCTGTATCGCGGAGAACCAGATAACATTTTATAGCAGAATCTAGTTAACACCATAATAAATAACAGACTTAACTATTAACTTAAGAGAAAAAAAAACAAAGTTTACTCTACTTAAAACTAAATAAGTGGTTGAACAACGTAGGTAAATGTGCTTATACAGTTATTTAAGACATCTTATCCAATATTGCTTCTGATTCATCAAAGATAATACAAAGATAAGCTAGCCATACACGCACGGATATGCCCGCCGGATCTGCCCAACAGACGCGCCTGGCGGGAAAATCCGTGCGTGTATGGTGAGCACAGACACGGATATCCGTCATACACGCACGGATCTGCCCGCTAGGCGCGTCTGTATCTGTGTCTGGTCTCAACATACACCCGGGTCGATTTCAGAGCGTTTTGACCGCCGCGTTTTTTTTCATTACCGTCGACGTAAATATTGCAGAGGGGGATGATGATCAGAGTTAACTTTTTATATAAATGTGTGGCGGTACCGAGGCTTAGTCTGATTTTATCCAAAGTTGTCGTGATTTATCATTATTTTACAGGAATAATCGAGTGACACTAATGAAATTTAAAAAACGCTGACAAAACGCTCTGAAATCGACCCACCCACGGATCTGCCCGCCAGGCGCGTCGGTTTAGAGCAGATCCGGCGGGCATATCCGTGCGTGTATGGCTAGCTATACAATATACATAAATACCTGTAGAGCACACGAAACGCTACATTTAGATTTCGGGGCTATTTTTACAAATTTTAGGTTTACTGTTTTAGTGAGTGTAATTCTTACCCCGACACCACACGACGGGCACCACTTAAAGTACCTACTAATGAAAACAAAGTAAACGCTCGTTCCATCTATTCTGAGAACTTTTACTCTCAAGCGGTCGTGACTGCCGCAATAGGGACATCACTAAACCTCAGTATAAAAATACGACTTGTTTTTACGGGGTCAAGTCACGTTATCACTTAGTATATCCGTTAAGTAGTGCTTTAATAACATATAGGTATGCTGTAGTGATGTATAGAAACCCGTGGGTTAGATGACAAGTGATCGTCAAGATTGATAGAGTTTGGAGAAAGTCCAGTCGTACGGTCAAGTGCAAAAAAATATATCGATTTAATCCTCTTTTTATAATGTACCTACCGAATACCTTGATTTGACTACGTAAGAGCTATGGGACATATTTATGAGCAAGATGTGTGCACTCATTCTTTTAAGATTAAGATGATGATGATAAATGTAGATATTATAAATAAAATAAAATAAATAAATAAATAAATATCACGGGACAATTCACACCAATTGACCTAGTCCCAAAGTAAGCTAGGCAAAGCTTGTGTTATGGGTACTAGGCAACGGATAAACATACTTATATAGATAGATACATACTTAAATATATATTAAACACCCAAGACCCGAGAACAAACATTCGTATTTTTCATACAAATATCTGCCCCGAGACGGGAATCGAACCCGGGACCTCAAGCTTCATAGTCAGGGTCTCTAACCATTAGGCCATCTGGTCGTCAAAGTATAAGTAGGTAGGTGGTAGTTATAAGTAGGTACTTAGAGTTTTAACTGTAACTTACTTCTAAAGGTTCGCCTTAAAGTAAAATGAGCGCAAATACATTTCATGAATCATTAGACTGAAATTACTAGCCAATAAAAAAAGGAAATGGAAAACTAACAATAATAGTACATTACTGCAGCGGCCGCGAAATACGGGATTGCCGGCAGAGTAGTTATAGATGGCCGAGTGTTAACGAGGCCATCTAGAGATACGAGGCCGGCAATCCCTGTTCGTGGCCAAGGCTTGTATAGAGTTTTTCTCAAACATGCATCATCATCATCATCATCGTCATCGTCGTCGTCGTCGTCACCATCATCATCACCATCACCATCACCACCATCATCATCTTATCATCACCATCATCATCACCATCATCATCATCACCATCATCATCACCATCATCATCATCATCACCATCACCCATCATCACCATCATCTCATCATCACCATCATCATCATCATCATCATCACCCCATCATCACCATCATCATCATCATCATCACATCATCATCAACATCATCATCTCATCATCACCATCATCATCATCATCATCATCATCATCATCACCATCACCCATCATCACCATCATCTCATCATCTCATCATCACCATCATCATCATCTCGTTATCACCATCATCATCACCATCATCACCCATCATCACCATCATCACCACCATCACCATCATCATCACCGCCATCATCGACACCATCAACATCACCATCATCATCACCAACATCATCATCATCTTACCTTACCTTAAATAAACGTAGTGGCAGAATGTCTTAATGAACCAAAACGCAAAATATTGCTTATAGTTTTTTTACACGCTTTATATTAGCTTCACCTGTATGTTTGTATGTATGTTTGTTTGTAACCGACTCCTTAGGGCGCGATTTTGACCCACTTCCCGGTTTCCGATTGAGCTGAAATTTTGCACATATGTGTAAATTGGATGACAATGCAATATTATTGTAACATGGAGCTGATCTGATGATGGAGCTGGATGGTGGCCATAGGAACTATGTAATAAAACAACACAATCCCGTCGAGTTTGGGCTCGTTTGATTCGTCTTGACGAGCACTTTGATCCCAGATGGTAACCAGGGTCTGATGATGGAGCTGGAAGATGGCCAAAGGCACTCCACAATAAAACGACACAACCCCATCGAGTTTGGGCTCGTTTGATTCGTCTTGACGAGCACTTTGATCCCATATGGTAACCAGGGTCTGATGATGGAGCTGGAAGATGGCCAAAGGCACTCCACAATAAAACGACACAACCCCATCGATTTTGGGCTCGTTTGATTCGTCTTGACGAGCACTTTGATCCCATATGGTAACCAGGGTCTGATGATGGAGCTGGAAGATGGCCAAAGGCACTCCACAATAAAACGAAACAACCCCATCGAGTTTGGGCTCGTTTGATTCGTTTTGACGAGTACTTTGGTCCTAGATGGTAACAAGAGTCTGATGATGGAGCTGGAAGGGGGGTAGGTGGCGGGTTGGGGGGGAATGGGGTATGGGGTAAGGGGGTCGGGGGTTTAGAGGGTTGGGGGTTAGGGTGTGGCGGTTGGGGTTAGGGGATGGGGGGGGGTTTACGGGAAATAGGGTGGGGGTGTTGGGGGGTTCGGGGGTAAGTGATTTTGGGGGGTTGTGGGAAATGGGGAGGGGGTAAGAGGCCTAGATGGTAACAAGGGTTTGATGATGGAACTGGAAGGGGGGCGGTAGGTGGCGGGGTGGGGGGTGTGGGAGGGGTGGGGTGGGGGGGCAGGTGGCGGGTGGGGGTGTGGGGGTGGGGGGAGGGGGGTTTCCGGGGGTATGGGGGTTCGGTGTTAGGGGGGTTGGGTTTAGGTGGTTCGGGGGTTTGTAAAATGAGGAGGGGGTAAGGGTGTGGGGTTTGGGGGGGGTTTGGGGAAATGGGGTGGGGGATGTTGGGGGGTTGGGTTTAGGGGGTTTGGGGGTTGTAGGTGAGGGGGTAAAGTTAGAAAGAAAAAAATGCAACTAAAAAATAGAAAATAAATAATAGTTTAAAAAAACTAAAAAACACGCTTTAAAAAATAAAAAATAAATTTTAATAAATTTCAATTCACTATTCTTATAGTGCAGTAAAAAATCTTAATAAGCAATTATTATATTGTTATATACAGATCAAAATTTGTAAACAATTCTTAATATTGATAAAATAAATAATAATAGTTTAAAATATTTTATTGTAAAAAAAGCGTGGGGTGCTTTTTAAGATGTTATCATAATGATAATCCTTGACAATTGACACCATGCACCCCACGCTTTTTTTACAATAAAATATTTTAAACTATTATTATTTATTTTATCAATATTTAGAATTGTTTACAAATTTTGATCTGGATATAACAGTATAATAATTGCTTATTAAGATTTTTTACTGCACTATAAGAATAGTGAATTGAAATTTATTAAAATTTATTTTTTATTTTTTAAAGCGTGTTTTTTAGTTTTTTTAAACTATTATTTATTTAATGGCTAAATGCTATGATGCCATAGACCTATAAACGTCATAGTATGAAACAATAGACGATCACTTTGCTGGCCAAGGCCAGCAATGTTGTATGAAATTCCATTATTGACCTCTCGTCTAGCCCGCACCTTCAACGTGACAATTCGTGGCGTATTATAAGGAACATAACGTCAATATTTCATAGCATGTTTGAGAAAATATATTTAATAGCTTTACAAATACGGACTGCGAGAGTACAAACCTACATGCGTCTTATTAACGACCGCTTTAGCTTAGTTGGTAGTGACCCTGCCTACGAAGCAAGAGGTCCTGGGTTCGAGTGCCGGTAAGGGCATTTATTTGTGTGATGAGCACGAATATTTGTTCCTGAGTTATGGATATAAGTATTTATTTACATGTATTTAAGTATTTATTTATCTATATAAGTATGTTTATCGTCGTCTAGTACCCATAGTACAAGCTTCGCTTAGTTTGGGACTAGGTTGATTTGTGTAAAATTGTCCCCTAATATTTTTTTATTTATTTATTTATTTATTTTACATCCCCGCCGTTCACCCGTTATGATGCCAAAGACAGATGCACATTATCGACATCGGCAAGGAAAAGGATCCTTCGGAATCCCAACATGCAAGCGAAATTTCTACTTTATTGCCACGATGTCAACGAATATTGCTATTTGGCACCTAAATTCCTCAGCCGTGCCGATGCCGATAGTTCCCGACAGTATGCGCTTGCAAGTAGGGTTGCTGAAGGATCCTTTTCCTTGCCAATACCGATAATAGGTTCCGGGTTTTAGTGATAAATTGCCGCAATAACTCCCAGGTGAAACTATAACTATGAATGGAAATCAGGAAAGTTAAAAACAAGAGATTAAGGGGCTGTTTCACCACCCATTGATTAATTTTAACTGACGGATAAATGTGATGCCGTCTCCGTCTATTCGAACAAAACAAACAGAGACGGCATCACATTTATCCGTCAAATAGATCAATAGATGGTGAAACACGGGGTAATAATCTTAAAATAGCTATGACTGAGGCCGTTGGAACTACTAAATGCGGTCTTATCTCTATGCAACAGGCTTGCCACTGGAAATTATGCGGGACTCACAACTTTTTACTGGCAACGATTGACCCAAAACCGGCTTAGGCTCATCCATCAGTCAAATCTATTGACGCAGAAACACTGAAGTGATGGTATAATATTTCTTACCACTCAAAGTAGACATATTTCACTAAGGGTGCGTATCTAATAGTACGAGAGCCCACGACCAAAATTTTTGTCTCATAGCAATACGGCCAAAACCGCATCAAATCGATAGATACGATTATCCTGAACTCGAAAATACCAATATCAGACATTTTCCGCGTAGCGTTTGATCTGACCGAATTTTCAAAATTGTCAAAGAATTTTACCGAACTGCATCATAGCAATATGTCTGATTTGCAGACTGTAGTTGAATGATAGTTCTGAGATACCGGAAACATATTTTTCAGACGTTAGTGGTGTAGAGCAAACCCGTAAAATCACTTAAAAAAATTAAAAATGAGACAAAAAAAATGTCTCATAGCAATACGTCTGAAAATCTTTTTTATTAGTAAATTTTGGTTATTTGATGCGAACAAAACAATTTTCAGACGGAAATGTGAACGCATTAAATTTTGAGACCGTTTTGAAAATGTTAACAAATTTTACCGATCGGTATCATAGCAATATGTCTGAAAATTGTTGGACATGATAAAATAAGTTGTCCACATGTGCAAAAAATTTATATCAGACAAATTAAGTGTAGCACCTTATCTATCAGACAGTTTGATAGTTTTGGTTTTATTTAAAGCACACTTGAGTAACTTTTACAAAAGAAAGAAGTAATGACATCTGTCATCTGTCAAAGTACATATAATAGACAAGGGAGATTCTTGAATATCTATGAAGCCTGCAAATTTAAAAAAACATTTAACAGAGGCGTCGGCCAGGCGACTCCGAAACGTTATTTTAGTTTTTGGGAGTATATGCTACACTTAAAGTGTCTGAAAACAGGTTTTTGGTAATCCTGGCAGCAATGCGAAAAGTTTAAAAAAAAATTATCCGTATTGCTATGATACAGGTCGGCTAAATTTTTTGACATTTTCAAAAATGCGCTCAGGCTATATGCTACGCGCAAAATGTCTGAAAACAAACTTTTTCGTAATACAATTATAAAATCTATGTACATTTTCACTATCAGACGTATTGCTATAATACCGACTGCCTTTTTTTTGACACAGCAGAAATGGCCTCCCACGCAGTTGCTACACTTTCGACCGTTACTACACCCTAGTCGGGTTCAGAATCATACAATCTAACGATTTTATAGGGTTTTTGCCGTATTGCTATGAGACATGGTTTTCCTATAAGTAAGTACCAGAGATGTATACTTACTATGCTACGTTGCTATGGATGTTTTTTTTTTTTTTTGGTATAGGGGGCAAACGAGCAGACGGATCGCCTGATGGTAAACGATTACCGTCGCCCATGGACACCTGCGACACCAGAAGAGTCACAAGTGCGTTGCCGGCCTTTTAGGTAGGAGTACGCTCTTTTTTTGAAAGCTTGAAGGTCATATCGGTCCGGGAATACCGCAGCCTCATTCCAAAGCTTTGCTGTGCGAGGCATGAAATCTCAGGAAAAACGCACAGTAGAAGACAACCAACCATCCAGATGGTGAGGATGGAATTGTTGTCGCGTAGGACGGTTTTTTTTTTATGGAAAGATGCGTGCTCTGGATGCGTGTTGAGGATGCATGCTATGGTGCTAAATTCAGGAACGATCCTTCACGGGTTTAGTATAGCGGTAATTCAATCGTTTGGGTTGGGTATGGTTTGAACTGCTATTCAGGAACTGGTTTGCGAGATGTTTGGGCTGAGTTTGGGATGAGCCTTATTTATTTACTTATTTACAAAGCGAATTAACAGGAAAATAAGGCTCATCCCAAGCTCAACCCATTCCTATCCTCTCCCAAACGATTGAATTACCGCTCGCAAACCGTGTTGGGTCGTTCCTGAATTTAGCCCGTGGATCTTCTTCGAGCGGCTACACAGCTTAACATTAGTGGAAACATATAATTCACAATATAGTTTCGTAGCTTAGCTTTCATATCCTTGCAGCATAGCTAAATAGCACACAGTGGAAAAGCATTAAGGGTTGAATAAGCCCCGTGGCTTACACAAATCGAAAATGCTGAATATCTAACAAAGACGATATAGACTGGATTAGCAATCTCAATAATACAGATCGGCCGCGGAAAAATAGTTCAATTATTAAATCTAGATGGCGCTGACATACAGGGTTATTTTTAATTCACTAGCATCCTTTTAACCCTAAACTCACCACTTAAACAAATGTTTTTTGTTTTACGGCTTTGGTCATAACTTAATACTTTTGGTGTAATAACGTTTTGAAAATTGGAGATTACCTCTTATTTTTACGATACTCTGTGTATTTGTATGGGAAAAAAAGTGCTTTCTTTTAAAAAGTCGTAAAACAAAAGACATTTGTTTGAGTGATAGGAATTCAGGGTTAAGAGGATGTCAGTGAATTACAAATAACCCTGTATATCCCGAGGGTTTGAAAGAAAAACAATAAGACTACAGATATTTCATATTACTGCAAATGTATTATTTTGCAATATTTTTGAAAAATAAAACATATTATAAATAATACATCTGTAATCTTATTGTTTTGCTTTCAAAGCTTGGGGCTATATTTCAGCGCCATCTAGGTTTAATAATCGAACTATTTTTCTGCGGACGATCCGTACTATGGTGATTGCTCATCCAGTCTATATCATCCTTGATATCTAACCATAAAGTAAAAAATTCAAGAACCTTCAACGCAATTATGTCACACATAAGTTTGAAAACAAAGTAAATGCCAATTATGCGTCTAAGATCCCTATCCGAACGCAGTTAACAAAAGAGCTGATAACTTTAAAAACCGCGTCTAAATCGACTCCGTTTAAGAGCTATGATGCTACAGACAAACACACAGACACACACACACAGCGGTCAAACTTATAACACCTCTCTTTTTGTGTCGGGGATTAAAAATACGTAAGATGCAATTATTTAAAAGAAATACACTGAACCACTCCGCGCCGATGTAAATTTAAAATAATTAATTCGTCATCACAAATATAATTCTATATAATTCACTCATGAATATTCGATACGCAATCATTAAGCTTTGATAAACATCTCTTTAATCTTAAAATTAAGCCCCGATAGCTCAAATCGCAAGCGATCATGTTTTGTTTTCCTTTTTAGCACCGACGACAGATTTCTTCTCAAAGCAGCAACGTATTAAGAAGAAACATGCACTCCAGGGCCTCAAGATACAGGCTCAGCCTAGTTTGGGGTCCGCCAGACATCCCACTTGTGTATATACATGTACTCTCTTTTTAAATTTAAATGAATTGTATATTGTTTTGTAATGTATTTCAAGGATTATTAGAAATAAATTATTATTATTAGAAATAAACTAGCGACGCGCCCCCGGTGCTCTCGGATAATATTTATTTATTTAGAAAGAAAGAAAATACATTTATTTAATGAAAAGTTAAAATATGAAAGTAATTTTGAAGCACCCGATGTTAACCTCGTAAAACCCTCGAAATTTTGACTATTTTACATAATTTGAAAATTATTGTTAATCAAGAAGAGTAAACACTCACTTTGCGGCTATTAATCGCGAATGTCGAATAAATCCTGGTAACGGGCGTGAGCTCAAGTTATGCCGGTTCTGGAAAAATAAGAAAAAACACTGTCACTTAGTTAATAGAGTCGATAATAGAGCAGTCGATGAGAGTTAAGTGATTATAGAGTCTCATAACGTAGGTACGATTTTTAGTGTAGTAGATATTTTATAAAAAAAAATGTGTATTATCGCAACTCGTCACAAAATAAACAGCCAGTTTTGACAGTTCACGCCCATGAAGTTCTCTATTTTTCAACCGACGAAAACAAAAGGAGGAGGTTCTCATCCGACGTGTATATTTTTTTTTGTTTTTTATGTATGATCACGCATTACTTTTTACAGAGTAGCCCGATTTTGATGATTCTTTTTTTATTGGAAAGCGTATACTTCGTGGGTGGTCCCATTTAAATTTGGAAACAATATTCCTACCCTAAGGGCAGAAAAACAGGGGATGATTGATTGTTCAGTTACTGATTGTACTATATGACCACGCATAACTTATTACAGAGTAGTCGGATTTTGATGATTCTTTTTTTATTGGAAAGCGTATACCCCAAGGAAATTACTTTTATTATTGTACTTCCGTCTGTACAATTCTCCATACAAATCATTTACGCCGTCGCTAGCGAGTACGGTCACTGTGAACTAGTGTAAACTCATGGTTGAGGTACTGGAATGGAAATTGGCGAGTAATCCATACTTTCATACTTAATATTATACTTTTGAAAGTGTGTTAATAATTTACGGCGTCGCTAGCGAGTACGGTCACGTAAACTAGTGTAAACTCATGGTAGAGGTACTGGATAACATTATGTGTCAATTGTGCTCTTATCTACCTACACGCGTAGGGCCACTGATGTCCCATTTTAAAGGTTCTTTGTAACTAGGTCAACGAACCGCGAAAAAATCCACCAACAGTCTACTGTATACTGTGTACGGAAGTAACTGGATATTCTTGTAACTCCTCTAATCACTGTTGTAATTATCCGCATCAAAAACAAAAAATAAACACAAGTCTTTATTAAAACGAGAATCAAAAATTTGTTCCAATAAGTATTACTTATCGTAGGACCTTTCAATACCTATTACTTAATCGGATTGGTTTTTATTTAGCTAAGAATTCTTAAAGATCTGTGGCAATTTCTCAGAATTGGTTTGTTTTTGTTGCCAGCTTAATACGTCATAGGCCATCTTTTTGGCTTAAATTAAAGTTAAAACGTATGAATCAACTACAAATAATGTGAAGGATTCAAAACCCAAGGACTTGAGCCTTAGAACACGTTGCTCATTTCTGTGCTCGCGGCGGCAATAATCCAGATTGATTTTAATTTTATTTTAAGTTGCCAAGTTTTTTATGTCTTACATATTACTAGCTGTTGCCCGCAACTCCGTCTGCGAAGAATAGGGGTATTAAAATAGCCTACGACCTATTCTCAGACCTACCAAATAAAGAGAAAAAGTTTGATAAAAATCGGCCTTCACCACATTTTTTTTCCACGCGGACTAAGACGCAATATTTTTTTTATATTTTACGAATAAATCTTTCTTTCTTTCTTTCTTTCAACCACGGGCAAACGCCATTGAATAAATAAAGTAAACGTCCCTGTGCTCGACACTGACCCAATACATGGCACCTTCAATCTTATTCTTTAAGAGAGGTGACAGATGGGTGTCATCTACTGGGCGTTGAGGTGTAGAGCATTGGTACGTTTACCTTATATTGACTTACTCGTAGCTCTCCAACAGTAGAAACGTTATAATATTTTTATGACACGAGCAACAGATGACAAGGTTATGGAAACCGTTTATTATTTTCCCTAGCAACATTTTTCCATGACAAGTAAATGAAATTCTCACTGGTAAATGTAATGTTGTTGTTGCTGGGCTGAAAAACTTTGTCCAGAAATAATACTAGCTGTTTTCCGCGATTGTCTGTGTATTATATATACACCGTGAAATTTTAGTGGTTGTTTTCCCGAAACGAGGTGATTTAGTTTCGATTGTACAATCGATTTATAATTACTATTTTGACTAGAGTCAAAAATCCAATTGTGAAAAACGAAAGTCGAAAATGACCGCAAACCAATAGTAACGCTTCGTTGGTACAAGTAGCGTACGATCGTACGATAGGTTAGGTACCAACGAAGCGTTACTATTGGTTTGCGGTCATTTTCGACTTTCGTTTTTCACAATTGGATTTTTGACTCTAGTCAAAATAGCAATTATAAATCGATTGTACAGTCGATACTAAATCACCTCGTTTCGGGAAAACAACCACTAAAATTTCACGGTGTATATATTTTATGGACCAAATTATGATAAATCGGGCATTTTTCATAATGACCGGGCACTATGAAAAATGCCCAATAACAATTTGATAATAATTATTCAAATAATCAAATTGACTGGGCATTATACATAATGTCCATCACCTTTTGGGCAGAGTAATACAAACATATTTAATTACTATTTTTTTTATTATTGCAGTCATTTAACTTAAAATAAACTAAATGTTAAACAATTTAAATAATCAGACTCATTATACACATAGATTGTATATTTACTAATTAATTGTATTTTTCCGGGTGGTCATAAAAAAAAATAACTAACACCAAAGGCTAATACGGGCAAAGGCAAAGGCGGGAGCGTAGCGGAGCATTAGACTTTGAACCTAACCATTCCGAGTCGCTTCCGCCCCGTACCGCCTTGCTCGCTCGCTTCGCTCGCTCGCACCGCGTCAAACTTAGCTTTATTATCAAATTTCCCATTTGTCACGTAGCAATATAATAATGACCGGGCAATATGATAAATAATGATTTAGATAGTAATTAATCACTTTGCCCGATGGAGCTAGACATTATTAATAATGCCCGCATTAATCACTTGGTCCATAATATAAAATATACACACACACACACACACACACACACACACACACACACACACACACACACACACACACACACACACACACACACACACACACACACACACACACACACACACACACACACACACACACACACACACACACACACGCACGCACGCACACAAATACATATACCCACATAACTACACACACACACACATACACACCAACACACAAAGCACAAAATTTTCCATTTTAATATTAGTAGCGATGGTGAACTTGAATGTAAAGAACATTGGAAATTAATTCGATTGACTGTTATTTAACGACAGACATTTTGTGAATACTTGAACAGACCTGTGAATAGCTCAATTATCATTAAACGTCTTTCTCTTCAATCAAACTCGAGTACTGAAAGGAGAATTCGCAAGTGAACGATTCTTGATTCTTTTGCAATCAGCAAAATTATTTCCTTGTTACGAATGCGAGAACATTTTCATATATTAGAAGAGTATCTGTAAGGGAGAGTTGGGGGAGGAATTTATTGATATTTGAAATACATCTTGTTAATTTTCAGAGCGATATGGATGAAAAGCCATGGTGGCTTGGTTTGAACAATGTCCTTTCAAGGGGGGGATCGTGGATTCAAACCAAAACACGCACCTTTGAGCTTTCGCAATTTATGCATGTAGGCACGTAATTATATTTGAAATTTAGTGACAGCTTTACGAAAAAATCCAGTGTTCCTTAAAATTATGGAAGTCTCGAAAGCAGCCATGTGGATTTTAATTACACCATACCTACTGCTTCACTGGCTAATCCTTTAAATTTAATAAGAAGATCAATTAATCCTTAAACAATTTCAGTACTGCGTATTTCTGAATAATATTCTTCATCTTATTATATCACTGTAATACTGTAAAGCAAATAAAATTTGTTCAGGAAAGTTCTAGAAAATCGTATTGTAAGTCGTAATTCAACTCCAGTGCCATCAATTTGCATACTTTTGTTCAAAGCCGCTTAATCTTGTTCGTTGCTTTTTGTTACATGGCGTGTGAAGCCCTTACCCTTTTCACATTCCTGTAAACGCGGTGAATCTTTAATAAATAAATAAATAAATATTAGGGGACAATCCCACACAAGTCGACCTAGTCCCAAACTAAGCAAAGCTTGTACTATGGGTAACTAGACGACGATAAGCATACTTATATAGATAAATAAATACTTAAATACATTGAAAACATCCATAACTCAGGAACAAATATTCGTGCTCATCACACAAATAAATGCCCTTACCGGGATTCGAACCCAGGACCTCTTGCTTCGTAGGCAGGGTCACTACCAACTAGGCTAAGGCGGTCGTTAAAATTATCGATTTCTATTTGTATCGCCGGGTCTACTTTAAGACGTTTCTGATGTTTATCAATATTCAGTACGCAATACCGCAATACGCAATAGCGTTATTGTTGATATTCGTTGGTCAATAATGTATTTTGTTCGCTTTGCCTGAGATGTATACTGTCTGTAGGGTCGGAAAAGATCCTTTGTTTCGGAAACCTAACCCAGTATTAGGTTAGAAATTTCCTAATGGTGTTACAGTACAATGTGTTCCTATGATAACCAAGATAATGTATTACTTAAGCTATCTATCGTAAAATATGATCCCTCAAATCCTTCAGATCCCTTTCCAGACACACTATTAGACTGTGGGATCAGTTACCGAGTGACATCAGGCGCTCGCAGTCGGTTGGTATTTTGCGGAGTCGCTTAAGGACGTACTGGCTTGGCAGTTCCCCTTAAGAGTTGTTGTGTGTTTTCTGTTCCGTGTGTTTATTAAAATATAATTACTTTATGTAGTCAATTCAGCTTGAGGTGTATTACTGTAGGTATTCATTATTTGTATGTGTAATCTTAACGCACTATTTGTTTAGATTAAAGGATTTGCTACACTGGATGCGTTCTGCGGCCATCGCATCGCAACGCATCCAGTGTGGCCAATCCTTCATTTGAAATTTCGGTTTATTTTACTTATTCTTACATTCAATCTTGTTTCTGATGTCGTGTCAAATAGTTCAAAGGCTATGCCATTGGTGGCCCTCGAGCGAATGTTTATACTGTGTTTAAATTATATCAGAAACTCATTACATTATACACAACTTGAATTAAATATGTCTAATGAGAAAAAATATGTTATACATTTGAATGTATAGCAATAGCTTGGCTGGGAACAATAATTTAATATTGTATGACGTCCAAAATGGCACCCTGTATTTTCTGAAAAGACGTTACCAATAGGTATGTACGTTAACTTTTAGTTTACCACTGACAGATGGCTTGCCTTCATTTCATATTCAACTTTAACGACCTACAAATAAAGCCAATTTTAGAATACTGTTTCCCACATTTGCAGATTTTGTAATAACTACTTTATTTGCATGGTGTTAAAGTTGGAAATTAAATGAAGGCAAGCAATCTGTCAGTGGTAAACTAAAAGTAAACGTATTGTACTACGAAACGTATCGTGCCATCGCTTTCACTCTTCTCTTTAATACTATTAGCATGAACAGAACAGCACGATACGAAGTTCGAAAATCGAATTTCGGAATATAAGGAAGGCCTGTTTGCAAAGACAAATCCGTTAATTTCAACCTTCTGGGCTACAACGTCAACGGATGTTTAACAGTTAAACTTTATGGTATATTATTAATAAGACGTAGTAAATTAATTTGTTTTCGTACCGGGTGTCGAGTTTATTTATGGATCAATATCGATTTTTTAACATGCTGGTTCGAGCACCACAAAACTAATAATAACAAAAATAGACATGTCACGCGTGCTAATAACGCGAGGCGCTTGTCTGTTAAAGAACCACATATTTGCTATCCCTCAATCTGATAGAAACCGCCGCTGTAATTAATTGCTCGAAAATAGGATATTGCAGATATCATGCTTACGGTAATTTAGTAAAATCTATGAAAACTCAAAACAGCGATACAAACGATAGAATTTCTATTTCTTATTGGTTCTGTGTTAAACATTCTGTGTTATTTATGCATTCAAGAGCTAGAGATATTATGACTATTTGCTACTGAACACCATGTAACAAGGAATACAGAAAAATATAGGTACCAGTTTTTAATGATTCATGGTTAGACATACATATATCTCACGGAATATACACTAAGTACACCGTGATGATCGCAAGTTTGATAATCATAACGAGTTCGCAAGAGCTCGTAATGATAACCACGGTCTATGTATTTATACCCCGTAACAAACAAATAGTAGATGGAAAAAAGCATTCTTTAAACGCAAACGTAGTTATTTTGCATGAGTTGGCCTCACTACTTCGTGGAGGAGCAAAATAATAATTCCATTTATTTTAACATGGAATTCCGCAAAGTAACGCCTGAATCTATAGAGTATAGGTACACTACCTATTTAAAATAAACAAGTTTTACTAGCACCCTTCAACAAGGTAATGTCAGACGCTACTAAGTAGATTTCAACTTAGCGGGATCACATTTCCTCGGCAAGTTTTGTTAATCCGATATTTAGAGTATAATTTTTTACTCTTCGGGTCACTTTGCTATTTGTTTGTCTTCGTCAACCAATCATTGTTTGAGTATAAATCAATCAATTTAACGTTTTATTTTTTATTTTGGTATTTTTTTGATATTGTAAATAAGGCTTGCTCAGTTTAAAAGGCAGAATAATGGAACGTATTTGTAGCAAGTAAGTAAGTTCCATTATAGAATATAAGGAGCAAATCATCCCCTTGAAATTAATCCCATGGGAAATGACGACAGATAACTAAATGATATAAACTTTAGATGGCATCAACCTGTCAGAAATTTCGCTATCATCAAGTCTATACGGCTATATATATAGTATATGGCTATGGGAGCCAAGTGTGCTACCAACTGTGGCACGGGGCTCCCGACCAACCCTCCCGAAAAGCCAAACCTTTAAGTTTAAGTTTCAGAAAATCTTAGATTTCGTTGAACAAACGTACTGCTGATATAAATATAAATAAATAAATAAATATTAGGGGACAATCTATGATGATAAAGAGTCTTAATATGTTTTGCTTTAGTCAAATGAATCTTCCACCACCATCAGGGTCGCAACTGGCCCTCAGAAATAGATCTCTTAGACCATTCAGGTACTGGTCTGAAAAATGCGGGCTATTCCGATTTTAGACGCAGTGTAGGTAGGCCTCCAACAAGATGGAGCGACGACCTGGATTAGGTTGCGGGAACGCTTTGAATGCGGGTGGCGCAGGACCGGTCTGTTTGGCGAACCTTGGGGGAGGCCTGTGTTCAGCAGTGGACGTCTTTCGGCTGAAATGATGATGATGATAATGATTCCGATTTGAAGTGTTGTGTCTGAATTCAAGTAATTTTCAGATTCAAAGAAATATTTCAACAGATGGTTGGGTTAGTTAGTTTAGCTGAACACTCTTGTAAATAGGTTCTTTATCAGATTTTTTAATTACCTTAATAGTAAATATCCAATCACGCCTTTGACGTGGTACATTTTGAACATCGATCAATATAATATTTGCAGCCGTGTTCAATTAAATTAATTCAACCACCTGGGCCCAATTGTATAACAAAGTACAATAATATTACAAGCGGAACTCTCGCTTCAGTTATATTAACTAGAAAGGGAGTTCCGCTTGTAATATAAGTTGTACTTTGTTATGCAATTGGGCCCTGCTGTAATTTTTCGAATGAACCTTAAGTCCTTGTTTAGTCTTTGACTGGGTTGAAGCAGCCCGTATATGGTCAGGTATGATGATAGCTTCAATTACGCTGCAAGAAAAGTACCCTCGAAATTTTAAAGACGAATCTTGAAAACGTTAGGGCTTCAGTAGAGACATTGAAAGATGAAAAAATATCGTTCGTTTCTGAGAAATCATTGATCAATTTTATTGATATATTAAGTACCTATATATTTTGATTTGAGAGCTCTTGAGTTTCTTGTACAGATATTGAAAATGGGATCAGAACGTACTTTTTAGACTCTCGTGCCCAAAAGGTGTCAAAGAATGAATATTAAGTATTAACGTTCTGCTTTGTCCGTTGGTCTATCAAAGGGCTGCATCTAATGGACCATAACTGGTAGACACTTGAATTTTTAGAGGGAATAGACGCTATGGGCGTTATGACAATAAACAATGTATTTTAATGGGCATGACAATGGTATCATCCCCATTAAAAATATACAGAATAAAAAATTTAAAATAAAAAATAGAACCGCCTTCAAAAACGCCCAAAAAAATATTAAATAAAAATTTAACCGACTATAATGAGCATTATAATATCTTTCTACTAATCTGTTTGAAGTCGGGCCTCAGCACGAGATAGCAGGAGTGGTAGAAGCCCAACAGATAGTAGGTATAATAGGGATAATAGTTAGGTAAGATAAATTACTACTATAAAGTTTGAGGTCCCAGGTTCGGTTCCCGCGTCGGAGCAGATATTTGTATGAAAAACACGAATGTTTGATCTCGGGTCTTGGGTGTTTAATATGTATTTAAATATGTATCATCTATATAAGTATATTTATCAGTTACCTAGTACCCATAACACAAGCTTTGCTTACTTTGAGACTAGGTCGATTGGTGTGAATTGTCCCGGGATATTTATTTATTAATTTAATTACAAGGTCCACTCCTGCTGGCTCGAGCTGAGGCCCGACTTCAAACAGATTAGTAGAAAGATATTATAATGCTCATTATAGTCGGTTAAATTTTTATTTAATATTTTTTTGGGCGTTTTTGAAGGCGGTTCTATTTTTTATTTAATTTTTTTTATTTTTGGCTTTTTAGTTGTATTGTTATAAAAAAGATGCGTAGGCGTAGCCAGTAAACGAAGCCCCGCTTCTGTTTACGCTCTGAGGATCGCAAGGTAACTAACGAACTTAACCAGGTTAAACGGGGGTAGTTTGAAGGTATATTTTTTAATGCGGTAAGCTCTGCCCCCCGAGCCCCCCGTTCCTGTATCGAGGCTTCTATTACTACTCTGAGGGACGCTAGATAAACTGACGAATTTAACCAAGTGAAACGGTAGATGGTTTAACAGATTTTTTTATTGCGGGGGGCTCTGCCCCCCGAGCCCCCCTCCCCTCCAACAGCGGTGCTTTTATTTTCACCCTGAGGGACGCAAGACAGCTAACTAACCTAACCAGGTTAAACGGGAAGTGATTTGAAGGTATTTTTTATTACGGGAGCTCCGCCCCCCAAGCCCCTCTACCGGTAACGAGGTTTCTATTTCCACTCTGAGGGACGCAAGATAACTGACGAATCAAACCAGGTTAAACGGGAGGTGATTTAAGAGTACTTTTATTGCGGGGGGCTCCGCCCCCCGAGCCTCCTTCCAACAGCGGAGCTTCTATATCCACTCTGAGGGACGTAAGATAACTAACGAACCTAACTAGGTTAAACAA
The DNA here is from genome assembly GCA_947859365.1 of Archips crataeganus. NCBI lineage: Eukaryota > Metazoa > Arthropoda > Insecta > Lepidoptera > Tortricidae > Archips > Archips crataeganus. The sequence goes on from OX402062.1 coordinate 14,442,176, forward strand.
GGGGTGGTTTGAAGGTGTTTTTTATTACGGGGGGCTCTGCCCCCCGAGCCCCCCTTCCAGTACCAAGGCTTCATTTTCCACTCTGAGGGACGCAAGATAACTAACGAATCTGGTAAGGTAAACGGGACGCGGTTTGACAGTTTTTTTATTACGGGGGGCTCCGCCCCCCGAGCCCCCCTCCCACCTAGTATCACTTTGAGGAGCGCAAGGTAACTAACGAACCTAACCAGGTTGAACGGGGGATGGTTTGAAAGTATTTTTTATTGCGGGGGCTCCGCCCAACGAGTCCCCTTTCCGGTAGCGATGCTTCTATTTCCACTCTGAGGGACGCAAGATAACTGACGAATCTAACCAGGTTACACGGGAGGTGGTTTAAGAGTATTTTTATTGCGGGGGCTCCGCCCCCCGAGCCCCCTCCAATAGCGAGGCTTCTATTTCCACTCTGAGGGACGTAAGATAACTAATGAACCTAACCAGCTCCGCCCCTAACAGGGTTTAAAACAGGTTTGGTTTTAAACAGAGGGTGGTTTGAAAGTGTTTTTTATTACGGGGGGCTCCGCCCCCCGTTCCCCCCTTCCAATGCCAAGGCTTCATTTTCCACTCTGAGGGACGCAAGATAACTAACGAATCTGGTAAGTTAAACGGGAGGCGGTTTGACAGGTTTTTTATTTCGGGGGGCTTCGCCCCCCAAGCCCCCCTCTAATATCACTTTGAAGAGCGCAAGGTAACTAACGAACCTAAACAGGTTAAACGGGGAATGGTTACAAAGTATTTTTTTTATTGCGGGGGGCTTCGCCCCCTGAGCCCCCCCCCCTTTATTATCACTTTGAGGAGCGCAAGGTAACTAACGAACCTAACCAGGTTAAACGGGGGATGGTTTGAAAATTTTTTTTTGCGGTGGCTTCGCCCCCCGAGCCCCCCTCCGCTGACTGAACTTCCATTTCCACTCTACGGGACGCAAGATAACTAACGAACCTAATAAGGTTAAGCGAGAGGTGGTTTGTAGGTATTTTTTATTGCCATACCTACTTACTATAGTTTAGGTGAATAACTAACACAATTCTTAGGACTGCTTTGGCGAATTAATATTAGTAATAAAACGTAACGTAGGTAATTTGATGTTCTTGTTATCAATATAAGGACGAACAAATATGCTTTAGGACTTTCAACAGTATGCCAAACATTCTTCGCCAGAAAATTTTAGAATGATCAACATTATGCGATACAACAGGCACTCTTTGCTGACTGTACTTTTTGATCCTGGTTACCAAAGTACTCGTCAAGACGAATCAAACGAGCCCAAACTCGATGGGGTTATGTCGTTTTATTACGGAGTTCTTATGGTCACCTTCCAACTCCATCTTCAGACCCTAGTTACCATCTAGGATCAAAGTACTCGTCAAGACAAATCAAATGAGCTCAAACTCAATGCGGTCGTATCGTTTTATTACAGAGTTTCTATGGCCATCTTTCAGCTCCATCATCAGATCAGCTCCATGTCATAATTATTTTGCATTGTCATCCAATTCACGCATGTCTGCAAAATTTCAGCTCAATTGGAAACCGGGAAGTGGGTCAAATTTAACTTGCAAGATTTAACCCGTTGAGGAGTTCCGTTGGCCATCTACGGTCTTCTTCATCAGGTCCAGTTTACGAAATGATACTTTCTGAATGCAAATACTTCACTTGATACTAAAAATGCTAAAATCACTCTAGGTTTGCCTGTAAAATTTGAAGGTTGCCCTCAATTTCTCTAGGATCCCATGATCAGATCTTAACTTGGTGCCAATGGGACCACCTCAGGAGTATACTGTTTCAAACAAAAAAAGAATTTTTAAAATCGGTTCACAATTGAGGGAGTAATCGCGTAAAAAACATACAAAAAAAAAAAAAAACATACAGACGAATTGATAACCTCCTCTTTTTTTTGAAGTCGGTTAAAAAATAAAACACTTTGTTTTATCCCTGAAAATCAGATTAATTTTCAACAACAAGATATAATTTTTAGCTGCTTAAAAACAAATAAATAGTTAGTCGACTGAGTTGGCATGCAAGTGGCAATTACCATACAAAATTTATGGAAGAATCGAGTTTAGGAAGTTCATAAAAAGTAGGTACATCACTTAATTGGTGGTAGTTCTTACATTTTAAGAAGGTGAGTATGTATACGAATAGGTGAAAAACTTAAGAAAATGACCTGTTATAATATGTAGCAGTGCACAGAATTGATATGGAGACAACTGTATCGACAAAAAATCCGTATAATTATCGAAACCGCTCACAAAATTTCACGAGGATCGATTGAATAATGCGACCTTTAGAGGCTGGACATTTTTGAGTCATTAACTCGAGCGACGCTTTGTTAAAGAGGCGCTACTACGAAATTCGAAAATCGAAGTTCGTATCGTATTATCCCTCTCACTCTCGTGTCAAATCATATTAGCGTGAGCGGGACGGCACGAAACGAAGTTCGAATTATGCACTTCGTGGTAGGGCCTCAGACTAAACTGGGAACTTAAGTACCTACCCGGGGCTAAATTCAGGAACGGGCCCTCACGGGTTTGGTAGTGGTAATTCAATCGTTTGGGTTGGGTTTGGTTTGAACTGCTATTCAGGAACGCCAAAAATCACTGGTTTGCGAGAGGTTTGGGCTGAGTTTGGGATGAGCCTTATATATTTGTTTATTTATTTATTTACAAAGCGACTTAACAGGAAAATAAGGCTCATCCCAAGCTCAACACATTCCTATCCTCTCCCAAACGATTGAATTACGCAAACCGTGTTGGGCCGTTCCTGAATTTAGCCCCAGGCTTTTTATTTAGATAGGCGCCTCATGCATTTTGCTCGCGTTTCACTTATATTACACATATTATTAGTTCTTCGTATACTTATATAAAACTTGTACCTCTTAAATTTTCTGGCGTAATAGTCGCGATCGATACATATTTTCGCACTCGAATGTAATGCAAATAATCCTAAATTATCCAGTACCTATTCGGCAGACGAGTCTCGCTGGAATCCAATAAATCTAATTTACTAGAGCGCTGTTATTCGATAGTTTACTTATTCACTTAAATCAAATAACAGCAACATTTGTTTTGATCTCAAAACCCTTGTCAACCCGCGCGGTCCCCCGACTCCATCCGTGAATTTTTCACAAGGGCATTGTAACAAATAATTGTACTATGATACCAGAAATACTAAGTTTTACTACCGTGCAGTAAATCTCAGTTTGGCTTGTAGGAATTTCCGGAAGAAAGTCATAAAGAGTCCCTGTGCAAATGTCAATAAGCCGACGCCTTCGTAAGGTTCAATTGGATTCCGGTTAAGGATTTATTTTATTACTAGCTGTTTCCCGCAACGCCGTCTATTGCGAGAACCATGCAATTTTCCAAGACAAAAAATTATCCCCGGGACTTAAGATATCTCCATACCAAATTGATTTTAAATTTTCCGATCCACAGGTGACCATAAGGCTGGCTCTCTCCTCAGTCAACGTATTGGCGTTGCCATACAACGAGGAAACGCAGCCAGCATTATGGGCACCCTGCCCATTAGCAGCGATCTGGGAGATATTTGTAAGTACAGGTTTTTAGATTTAGAAAGTTAATTTAAGTTTTTTTTTGTGTTTTAAAATATGTTTCTGTTAAATTTGTATATTTTATGTAAATAAATAATTCCACCATTTAAATTGGTTCAAACATTATTGTATAGTTGAGTAAAAACATTCACACACTTTCTTATTTATAATATTAGATAGATGGATTGTTCCATGATAAAAATAGCCCTAGCTGAAGTGCCAAAAGAAAATAGCATCCATCTATTTGTCTGTTTGATGTCATCCAGTTGGAAACGGTCGTAGCGAGCGCGACTTGTACTTGACTAGCTTGTTTATTACTGCTGTGCCACACGGATGCACCCGTTACTGAAGAGGATTGTGAAGTAAAAGCAAAAACTAACCTTTACATACGTTTGCCTGGAAATTGGATGAAGATTTAAATAAATTGGAGGAGTTGACCAAACCATAGACCTCCCTTCCCCTTCCTTCCTTCCTTCCTTCGACACTGCATTAGGGGCGTCGCGAAACGGTACACATGGGTCCCATGCATATGCATGCATCATTTGCATCTTTTCCGGGAACAAGTGTCTTCAGCCTAGCCGATCTGTGGGTTGTATGCCTTTGTTCTATTTATATATTTTTACTAGCTGTTGCCCGCGACTCCGGCCGCGAAGAAAGGGGGGGGGGGGGGGATAAAAATACCCTACGACCTATTCTCAGACCTACCGAGTGTAAAGAAAAAAGTTTCATTAAAATCGGCCAAGCCGTTTCGGAGGAGTTCGGTTACAAACACCGTGACACGAGATTTTTATATATTAGAAGATATTATACTATGTTTTATTGCATATGTATTATTATTTTATTATACAGCTGCACACTGCGCTTCTGTTGTTTTGCTCTGCAATGCGACTCTCTCTATCTCTTAGATTTACTTTAATTGTTTGCACGGATTCACTGAAAATGAGTGTCGTTGCACTTAATGTATCAACAAATGCTGAGTGAAAACCTTTTTTGGAATCACCTCAACAATAAACTTATTGTGCCTACTTTTCTTAGACTTAAGCTAAACATTGTATACCTAATATTGTTGCGATGTATTTCAAATGAATCATTCATTCATTCATTCATATGTAAGTATTGTAGCGAAAACGCTCCGAAGGAGTTTTAAATGCATTGTCGCTTTGACAACCTCCGTGGTATAGGGTCGTTCTTTTACAGGCCGTTGGTATTTCAACTTTTCAAATTTCGATATTCGTGTTTTGACGGAGAAAAAAATGAATTGGTAGTCAAGAGCCATTGTTTCGCCAGTAGGCATCGAATAAACAGCCTTGCTAAGGAGTTTTTAGCAATTTTCGGTGTGAAGAAAGTTATTTTTGTGTCTTTGCCGCATCAGTTTTATTCGCGGGCTACCTGTTTTGTGAACGTACGTGTTCGTACCTGGACCTGGACCTCCGCGGAAGGGGTCCGTACTGTCCCGTCGTCGCTTTTGAGGACCGAGAAGCCAGCTGCGTTTTACGCCTGGGTGAGTGTTTGGTGAAGCTCTCAATCTCGTTTTGATTTCGCTCCGAGCAAATCCCAGCTATTTTTCCGATAGGATTCTCATTTTAGGCAATCTTGTTCTAGCTTTCCGGAAGAGGGACCAGGCCTTCGTCAACCGACGACTATCGCCCGTTTTAGTCGGAACACCGCGTAGAGCGTGAACTGAACCGATCCTGCGGAGAAGACGTGTGGGATCACCGCGGGTGCAGTCCACGTATATTAGCGAATAATCCCCTTGTAATTAAGCCGACGTGTTTATAGCGAACCTCTAGGTACTGCTTATTGCGTAGCACTAGGTTGAACGCTATGGCAGGCTTGCAGGAATCCGTTAATCCATGGCCCTCGACTGAATGCTATGGCGAACTTTTAACTTGGCGAACTCGTATTTTGTATTGCTTAGCTCCGTACTGATCGCATTGCACTGAAATTTATTTTAGGTCTTTTCCCAAAATTCCAAAAGGCGTATCAAACGCCCACGTACCGCACAATAGCGGACTTTTCGGTACCGTTTACTAAACTGTGTTAGCCTCAACGCCTTGCGAACGGAATTTTTACTTCGAAATTTGCTATGCTTACCGTAGTTTAGTCTGCCAAGCGACTCCATTTCACCCCCTCATTCCCACGCTCACTATTTATCACCCACTGTTGCTTGAGAGAATTTACTCCGTGCGGTAGGCGGTTTTGCCTGAAACCACCTACTACTGTTTCTTTCGATACGTTGTAAAGCGCGTTTGCAGGCGTTACGTTAAATTGTCATGTCTCCAGGTTTATTATACTACACGTTTTTCTCGGTGTGACCTCGGTCGTTCTGTACTTGACCAACTTTAGACCTGTGTTAATTTTTCAACAAGTGCTAGTGCGTGTTTTTCGCGGTTAATCTGTCGCGTATGTGGTGTTTTTTTTTTGTGACTAATACATTTGACCTTTTATTCAATAAATTACCTTCGTATCATTGCTACTGTGTTGTTTCAATCAGATTTTTTTAATTTTAATGTAGCAGTATCTAGAGCTACCCGCAGGTCATTTCTTTTATAAGGGCGTCGCAAAAAAAATACGACATGAGAAGAGAGTCGCAGTATACTTAACAAATATTGGTAATCCCCCTGCCATTGACAATAATAAGTTTTTCAGCAAATTAAAGATTAGAATAGCTTCGGAACGTATAGCACATAGCTAGTTACACAGACCCTTTTCTAGAATTTTAATCACAATTAACATTACATTTACCAAGCCCTAAAAATGGGAGTGCTCAAATTTTTTGCCCGAAAGAAATCTACAATTTTTTTGTTGGTAAAAACGAAACCACTTAGCTAAATGCTTCATTTTAATGCCGATGGAATGTAACTGTAACTCCACCTTACAATATCAGGCCCTTTAAGACGATTTAAAGGCGCTCATGTGCATCCAATACTCAGTAATAGGCTCAATATGAACGAGAATAGGCAGGTACAATACCACAGAACAGAAAAAACGTTAAATGTTTAAACCTGCAAGAAAAAGCGTGCAACTTGAAAAAGGAAACTTCATTAAAATAAACTAGGATGTTTGTATCACAAAAAACTGCGATTCGAGAAAAATAGCTGCTCTAAAAAAGAGAGGGTGTTGTCGATAATACTATATCGATGGCAGAGTTGGGCAAAAATTATCTATTAACGAAAAACCGGGAAGATAACTAAATCATCTTTTATTTGAAGCAACTGGGTCAATCAACTTTTTTTTGTAAATTTCTATTTACTCCTTTACAAGTAACTCTGTAATCTCTGGTTAGTGAAACCATGATTTTGCAGTAATTAGATAAACTGTTTATCATAGTGCGTATGTGAAAACCAAAAAAAATAAGTATTTCTATGAAAAAATCCGGTCACCCAGGGGAAATACCACTATTTTCATACAAATTTCGGGGACAACATTGTCCCCTGGGTCACCCACGAAATAGAAGCTAAACAAAATAAAATAAATATGGTAATTATATCATTATTGACTACAAAAATCTAGGGTTTTGAAAAGTATACTTTAAATAAGGAAAAACAATCAGTTTTTTAATTATTTCGGTTTTCATAGAAAGTAGAAGAAAATCGTTTACAAAAAAAAGTTGATTGACCCAACTAAATAATCCGTCATTTGTTATTTTGAATTTATCTAGATCTGTTTCATTTTTATCTACACCGTGAAATTATAGTGGTTGTTTTACCGAAACGAGGTGATTTAGTTTCGATTGTACAATCGATTTATAATTACTATTTTGACTAGAGTCAAAAATCCAATTGTGAAAAACGAAAGTCGAAAATGACCGCAAACCAATAGTAACGCTTCGTTGGTACAAGTAGCGTACGATCGTACGATAGGTTAGGTACCAACAAAGCGTTACTATTGGTTTGCGGTCATTTTCGACTTTCGTTTTTCACAATTGGATTTTTGACTCTAGTCAAAATAGTAATTATAAATCGATTGTACAATCGATACTAAATCACCTCGTTTCGGGAAAACAACTACTAAAATTTCACGGTGTAGATAAATTAGTTGGGATTTTAAATAAAAGATGAATGTCAGTAGTACAGTCATATAGGTACCTAGAACTAGATGTAGTGTCAGTGTGACGGTTTGACCCGACGACGTGACATTCTGTATACATATTATAAGCTTACTTCAATAACAAACGAGGTTGGTTATCTTCATCTAGATAATTTATCTAAATAAAAAAGTTGTCAACGGACTATTTGTGATTGAATTTATCTTCGAATAAATTTATTTGAAATGATTTTATTTGAAATAATTATCTAGATAAGAAATTATCTAAATAACGCCCAACTCTGATCGTTGGTATCTGAGCTACGCTACGACTAATAAATTGCCAAGATTTCAAAGGTGCATGGTGAGCATTGTCGCCGACACTGGTTTAGATTGAAAACGGAACTCATAACACTTCCACTTGTTTTTTCTATATGTACCAGTTAATAATAATAATAATAATAATAAATTTATTTCTCTAAAAAATTACAAGGACAGTTAAAATATCATAGAACAGCAATAGGTTTACATGTAATTTAAAGAGCAACGAATTTCCAATCCAATTTGACTGGTCCCTACACTAGGCATAGCCTGTCTCGTAGGTAACCAATTAATTTCCCTGTTACCAAGAACGATGCGAATTGCTAACAAAGTTGACAATAAGAGTCCTTTACAATAATTAAGAAAATAGAACAAAACGTAAGCCTAAGTGTGTCTGTCTGTGTGTGTGTGTGTGTGTGTGTGTGTGTGTGTGTGTGTGTGTGTGTGTGTGTGTGTGTGTGTGTGTTCGTGTGTGAGCGCGTGTGAGTGTGCGTATGTGTGAGTGCAAATAAATGTGTATGCAGTTTTATTTTCATTTGATCACTCTCAAAAGTTCCTCAGTTTCATCATATGACAGGGCACCAAGCCAAGATTGAAGTCTGATCCTTAGTTCGGCCAAAGTGCAATCCTTAATAGATAGTCTAGAGCTTATTTTATTATATATGAAAGGATGAAGGAATTTGGCATGTCTTCTACCGAAAGCGGACCTTACTTACTCGTGTAGTTCGATATATTCCAAGTGGAAAAAAAAGAAAAACATTTCTTTGCCATTTATTTATTACATTTTGTACGATTCAGTGCACGAGGTATATAATCCTATTTCTGGCCCGCGGTAAACCACCGACTTACTTTAAGACGTGATCTGATATAAAAGCAGATCGCCTTGTTGTCCATAAACTTATTGTTTCTAATTTTGATACTCATAATTTTGAACAATTAAATTAGTTTTTTCGAACAGTTTAATTGGCATCGCGGGCTATTTGTTTGTCAGCAGTTAGTGGTAGTGGTACTTTATGATTAAGTTCATAAAGTACCACTACCACTAACTGCTGACAATCTCTGCTGATAATCTGCTGCTGACAGGTATCTAAGTAGAGCTAGTAGTTTGATGTTTAGAGATGTACGGAATCGTCATTTTTTTTGTTATAATTTTTATGCAACTATAGCTAAACCGTTTAAATGAATCCTCGCCCGCGCGGTACAGGGCCCCAGGGGGGGGTATGACGACAAAGGGGACCGCCGAGAGAGGTGAGAGCGGCGATTCATTTTCATCATTTTTATGTAGCTATAAAATTACGACACGTGCGTCGATCAAACTACCACAAATTACTTGCTCATGCTCATGAAATGTATGAATAATGTACTTTACGGATCCGTCTTGATGACCCGTAGTAGGGTCACCCAGCGCGATATGTCCTCTTATCAGCCTTTATTGAGAATTAATTAAACAACTAATTAACTGGGTGAGAGATGTCCAACTGCCGGTACCTTTCAGCTTATCGCACTCGTCATTAGTGCGAATGAGACAGCATAATAAATCGATTTAGATAAGTGGATGCGATTTATCTAACAAACAAAAGCTAAACAATACAGGTTTTCACTTCTTGCAGGCTATAGTGAAGCTGGACCAAATTGTGCTAAGTCAAAATAAAAAATAATGTACTGATATTTTTAGTCCAGAGGTAGTATTGTCTAACGAGCGGACGCTTGTAATCGCTTTCATCATCTCTTTCTGTCACCGTTTTATTCCGTTTGACAGAAAGAAATAGAGAATGTGATACCAACAGTACCTTTACCATGAGTTAACACTAGTTTACGTGACCGTACTCGCTAGCGACGGCGTAAATTATTTGTATGGAGACTTGTACAGCGCCTCTAGCGGTCACTTACGGAAGTACAATTCTCCATACAAATCATTTACGCCGTCGCTAGCGAGTACGGTCACTGTGAACTAGTGTAAACTCATGGTAGAGGTACAGGCAGCGCGTTAGTCAATAAGCGTGCTGGTTCTTTGATACGATGCTCTGAAAACTATTATTGATCTATTCAAAAGGCTAAGTATGCTGGAACCTAGATATAGCGGCAAATTTTAGGGGAGCGGCAAATTTGTTTATTTTTTGTGTTGGAGTAATAAAAAAAATTATATACGTATAGTTAGGTACAGTCGCGGAATGAAAAGGTTCGTCACTTTTCGACTATAAGTCAACGAGTTAAGGTCGAAAAGTGACGAATCTTTTCATTCCGCTTCTATACATTGAGAAAAGGAGTCTCGAAAATTTAACAAAATAAAACTTTTTAAAAATTAAATTGCAATAGGTATATTCGTATACCGAATACTCTACGTCATTACATGAAAACTACTCTTCTGAAGATGATTTTTTTAAAGTATTCAAATAGCGTTTCAATATTATACAATTTTTTAGGGTATTGAATTGCAGAGGTTGGTAGAGGCGGCAAATATTTCATAGCCTAATGGCGGCAAATGTGTAAATCCGCCACTTTAGAGACTTGGCAAATATCATTTTTTAGAATCATAGAGATGCAGTAAGAAGCGAAGGAAGAAGAAGGAAGGAAGAAGGAGGAAGTAAAGGGAGGAATAAGAGGAAATTGTTGATAAATTTTATTTCTGCGCGGGCGAAACCTAAATAATAACTCGTGACAAAATTTGACCAATCTCATTCTACAATTGCGATTACAATCTAGCGGATCCCTTTTGAGAACGTAGAAATTAGTGAGTCAAACTATGTAGAGGTTAGTTTTAATGAATAAAGGAACAGTCGAGATGAGGGCTAAAACCAAAACCCCTCGCAGGTGTAACCCTGCTATCGCGGTCCCGATCGTGGTTTCAATACTTAATTATTAGGTGTTTGCGGTTGGACCCTTTGGTGACACTATTTATAAGTAAGAGCCGAAAGAGAAGTACGTTTTCGGCGTAAATACGAAAATTAAACGTATAGAGTCTAACGTTTAAATGATTTTCTTTGCCGGTTTTAGATACATTTACAATTAATATTTCATTCATTTCTCGGTTTTTATCGTTTTAGAAGAATTTCATCTATAAAAATACCAAAAAGTAAATAGTGAAAAATACGGAAAAAAACGCGAAATAAAACAGCAATAACAACAAAAGATGTCATCAAAGAAAATAAAGAAGGTGTAGCAATGCTGAAAATATAACTTGTGTACCTAGTTATGAATGTTTAGTGTTGTGAAAAGAAAGGTATGTACAAAGGTTCAGCACAAAACTACGAAAACCAAAGCGCTGTTCTGCTACAACCTTTCGAGGAAGACGGACTGATCTGTGAAACATTACGGCATGGACACGACAATTACACTGAGGATTATAATTAATACCACCCGGAGCTTTAATCACGACTATCATATTGCTAAAATTACCTATTTCATTAAAGTATAATTCTAGGAATATTCAGTTATGTCCCGGATGATGTTAATTATGAATTTGTGAAAATTATGAGTGAGAATCGCGTACGTTTAATACTAGGGGCGTTCAATAAAAAATGAGAATGAGTATGTTATAAACAACTTTTACTAAATGTCATTTTATTTTTCGACATAGTCACCTTTTAGCATAATACACTTAGTATATCTTTTTTCTAAACTTAAAATTCCATTTTTAAAAAAGGTCTCATCTTGATTACTTAAAAAATCTTGTACTGCAGCGACTACCGCGTCGTCGTCTTCAAATTTCTGGCCTCTCAGGTATTGTTTCAATCTCGGAAATAGGTAGAAATCACTGGGAGCGAGATCTGGTGAATACAGAGGATGCTTAAGGATATCGAACCCAGCATCACGAATTGCAGCCATTGCAACGGCGGACTTGTGTGCCGGGGCATTGTCCTGGTGGAACAGCACAACTTTCGAGAGTTTACCTCGCCGTTTTTCGCGGATCTCATTGCGCAATGTTGCTATTTGTTTGGTGTATAATGTGCCCGTAATAGTGGCTTCATGCTCGAGATACTCAATCATTAATACCCCTTTACCATCCCAAAAAACAGAGCCCATGACCTTACAGGCAGATGGGCTCACCTTGAATTTCTTCGGAGTTGGAGATGATGGCCTTTTCCATGTCATAGACTGCAGTTTCGTTTCTGGGTCGTAATGATGGAGCCATGTTTCGTCCATTGTTATAAATCGCGCCAAAAAAAGTTCCCGGTCTTGCTGCATCAGGTTCAAAGCTTCTTGACAAATCTCTAGTCTAGTTTGTTTTTGCGTGTCAGTAAGCATTCTTGGTACCCAACGCGCAGATACCTTTTTCATACCCAAGCGTTCATGTAAAATATTATGCACGCTCCCCGTTGAAATCTTTACATTTTCAGCAATAAAACGAACCGTGACACGACGATCCACCAAAACTGAGTTTTCGACTTTTTTCACAATTTCTTCAGTTACTGCTGTAGTAGGGCGTCCGGAGCGGGGGTCGTCCATTGTCGATGTTCTTCCACGTCTAAATTCGGCGCACCAACGTGCGACTGTCGAATACGGAGGAACATTAGACCCTAAAGTGTCCCACAAATCCAAATTGACTTGGTCCGTAGAAAAATTTTTCAAACACAAGTATTTGATAACGGCGCGCAGTTCAATTTTCTCCATTTTCGCTAACGTACTCAATAGCATTGCAAAGAAATTACCGTATATTTTTTAAACAAAAGACAGTTAGTTTTTTTTTTCATAGCAATCAGCTAGATAGATTAGCTTTACCGGCCAGTATTTAATTTCGTAATATTAAAAGACTTTGCATCTCATTCTCACTTTATATTGAACGCCCCTCGTACAATCACAATGAAGGTTTTCTGACAGTAGAATATCTCTAGATGGCGTCAGAGTTGTAGGGTTGTTTGACGTTAGACACAAGGCAATTACACTACTTCGTTCACCTAATGCAATCGTATCTAACATATGTAGAAACGGTTTCACGGATTCTGACGAAATTTGGCGCAGAAATAGTTTATAACCTGGATTAACATATAAAATACTTTTTATTCCGGAAAATTGTTTAGTTTCCGCGGGATAGCGATAAACGAATTCTTCTCAGACAGAGCCGCGGCAACAGCTATTAATTATTAAATTATGACGATTCCATTTTTCCTTTTGAGGTACGGAAACCTAAAAACACGAGTACTCAAATAACAGTCCATGTTGAGCATACCTCGACATAACTGAGTGATCCACTTTTCTTATTTTTGTAAAACCATTAAAATGCATCGGTGATTTTTATTTATTGCAATCTTTATTCAATTAGGTACCTAACCCATGTATCTACGTAACCTCTGAATCCCAATTCGATAGAAAAGCTTGGCAATGACATCCATTAAACGATACTCTCCAGAAAAACACTTTTCCTAATGAAAACGTAAACAAACCAAGACATTAACATAATAGGTTTCCGTGTCACAAGCTCGCAAAATGGCCGGATCCTTTGGTCGTCCAGATTGTGTGTCAAAGTCTCGATATTGCGTAATCCGAACCCTAGTTAAACTCCTAACTAGTGATGTTCCGGATATCCGTATCCGTATTCCGATCCGTTATTTTTACAAGCTTTTATTTAGGTACTTTTATTTGTGCGGTGTCAGTGTCTGTCTGTAATCAAATCTTGCTAGTCGAATTCAATTCACTTTCATTGGTCGGATTGACATGGTGCTAAGTACTTAGTGTTTATTTAATTGTAACGTTTCTTACAAGGAACAATTCTTGCAAATGCTTGGAAATGATGCTCTATTGGGGCGTAGCAATGTTAAATTAATTACAACTAATATGTACAGGTACAATCAACGTTATAAATAAGTGATCATTTATGTACCTTATCGCTTTCAGTCGTTATATCACTTCGTATTGACTTTTCAAACATGATGTTAAAGTGACAAGGTACAAAAGTGATCACTTATTTATGACGTTGACCCTACATGTCCATCATACACCGTGAAATTTTAGTGGTTGTTTTCCCGAAACGAGGTGATTTAGTTTCGATTGTACAATCGATTTATAATTACTATTTTGACTAGAGTCAAAAATCCAATTGTAAAAAACGAAAGTCTAAAATGACCGCAAACCAATAGTAACGCTTCGTTGGTACAAGTAGCGTACGATCGTACGATAGGTTAGGTACCAACGAAGCGTTACTATTGGTTTGCGGTCATTTTCGACTTTCGTTTTTCACAATTGGATTTTTGACTCTAGTCAAAATAGTAATTATAAATCGATTGTACAATCGATACGAAATCACCTCGTTTCGGGAAAACAACCACTAAAATTTCACGGTGTATAACTAAGTTAACATTTTTGTTAAGATTTGGTATACATTATGTAGTTTGGATGACAATGCAAGTAAAGTAAACTGAACATTCATCAAAAATTAGTATTAAAAAAGTGAATTTTTAAAAAGCTTATTTGTGAAGATCTTTTTGCAATAGTTGGGAACCTGCTTGTTCTTGAGGATATTGCATACAATTAGCTGAATTTCGGCGCATACTGAAGGTCTAATGGACTGGGAATGCAAATGGCATTGACGGCCCTACCCCCATCTAGACCGCTAAGTTACCTTACTAGTTGGTATCATACAGTGGTCACACGTTAAGAAAAAAGTAGAGGGCTGCATTCATATCCGTATCCGCACCTGTACATATTTAACGATACAGTGCATCACTACTCCGAATCTTCGCACCCGGCCTGGGCGGGAATGCTTGTTTCCAGCACTAGATTTTAGTGCAAAAAGGCTGTGGATAAAAGAAAGCGAGGCGGGCGCGAACTACGCCGAATGCGATGCCTGTGTACCTGGACATTTCTCTTTCGGTACGTGCGGTCATTAGACCCGAAAGAAAGTGGAAACTTGATAAACCTGGAGCGAAATGTAACTTAGGTATTTAGGAACCTTTCGTCGTAATATAACGGAAAATCACGCCACGAATAAAATGGGCTTCTGAATTCTCTTTTCACAAGCTTTAACATACAATCATCATCATCATCTTCTTAGCCTATATACGTCCCACTGCAGGGCACAGGCCTCCTCTCAGAATGAGAGAGCTCCAGTGCGGATTGGGAACATCACACACACCATTGAATTTCTTCGTAGGTGTATGCAGGTTTCCTCACGACATACAACAAACGACAACTTACAATGTTAAAATGAAATTACATATGAAAAGCTTGATAGTTCATAATCTTGCAATTCAAATTCCACCTCTCCTAGTGATTAGTTTGAGCTTAAAATTGGTGCGAATATGTAGATGAGATGATAATGCATGCAGAGTCAGCCAATTTTTAGCAAAAACTTATTTCGTTGGACTGGTATCATGAAGAATTGCGTGAGCGGTGTGTTCTCTACCTCAGTGTTTTGATGTTAGCCCCGCGCCACGCCTACGCTGCGCCCCGCTGCGCCCGATGTGTGGCAAAGCCTTACAATGAACCCCGCAGTATATCCGTACAACCACCCTGTTTATTCGGATTTGTATTACTGTACCTTGTATCCTCCCAAAACTCCTGGGTTTAAAAACATTGCGAATGAATTCAAATATCAAACTTCGTAACTTGTTTCATTAACTTGATAAGAAACATTTCTTGGCGAACTTTCCCGTTCGCGACAGTTCGCTGAAGGGGAAAGAGAGAGATGATCGTTTGGCCTCTTTATAAACTAAAGTGGATACAAATTACTCGAACTACAGTTTTTTCTTGCTAATATTTTCTCTTCTTTTTCGCTTGCTTACAGAGTAATAAGGAAAACAATTATAAAATCAATTGCACAAGATATATATATCCTGTGCAATTGATTTTGTAATTACTGACACGGCAAAAAAATAATTATATAAATAGGTGCAGCCCTTTGATCAATTATAACTGTAGATCCACAGTCGCGCGCCCGAAAATGTCCGAGCCAAATGAGCGCCACTTTGATAAAAGTGACCTTCTTTTTTCTCAGTACGTTGCGTGAAATTGTCAAGTTTAGCTGTCAAGTGTCAACCGAAATTCGACCGAAATTCGACTGTAATGAAGTAAAGACTAGGTTCAAATTTCTGTGAAGGTGATGATTTTAATTGTTATGCGAACAAATAAAAAAGTTCGGACATTCTTTGAAGGGGATTTTGCTCGGCAATGTGTATCTTCAGTTATAATTGATCAAAGGTGCAGCCATTCTAAAGTTATACGCGTACATAGGTATACCTATGTAGAATGTATATGTAGAATGGCTGCACCTATTTATATAATTATTTTTTTGCTGTGTTAGTAATTACTAATTATTGAGAGAAGGTTTATAGTGAGAATATTATACACTATTCCTTTTTTTTTATCATTTTCATTGCAATGATCTGTGGTGTTCATTAAATAATAATAGGAGTCAAGGTAAGCCTAATGGTGACTTATGCCCTCTCATGCAGAGCATCATAGTTTCAAGCCCGCACTCGCACCTCTGAGTTTTTCGGAATTTATACGCGAAATTAGATTTTAATTTAACTTTACCATGAAGTGGAAAACAGCTACTACTAATCAAATCAAATTGATCGTCTGAGTCGTATACCTATCAGATATAAGTATATCCACTATTAGGACACTACTTTTAGTTGTACATTTATTTATGCTGCTGTCATGTCAAACGCAGGATCAACATTCTGCGCGCTGCCGTAGAACGTGGCGCGAAACGTGAATCGCTACGTTACGTGATACGTTGTCACACAAACAGTCCACTAATCTAATCTTCTAGGACACGGGTAGCAAACTCATGGCGCGCGTTGTCACAGAAAATTAAAGACCAGTTGGATGAAGGATGGGCAGCTTTGTATGGATTCTGGCCTAGGGACCAATAACGACAAGCCATCCATACATCATTAAAGGTTTTTCATATTCTACAATTTTTGGTATGACGGGAAATCTTGAATCGCTGTGTAAAAAAACCGTATGGCAAGATAAAAAAACATAACATATAATAGTACATATTGTCGTGGCCTGGAAGTAGGCAATTGCTGGCTGAGTATGAGTATTAAACGGACGAGCTTGCGAGTCCGTTTAACTAATACGAAGCCAGCAATTGCTATTCCAGCCGAGACTAATATAAAGCTTTTCTCAAAAATGGTGAAGGAAAAAAATAGAATAAACTTTTATTGACTTAAATAGGTACAAAGAATTGCAAATCACTTGAAATTAAATGTCATTAAACACTTTCCCGCCTTTATCCATTAAAAAAAACTGCAGGTGTATTTTTCTACCGAAAACACCACAAGCTGTTTCAAACACAATAAAAAAAGTCTGGAGTTCCAACAAAACAACTGATACCGGTCATTTGGTGGTGCCAACTTAACACCATGGCCGTTTTAACTTTTTAAAAAGTTTGAGACTCGACAATAATGGAATTTGTATACGACATTGTTGTCGAGTTTATCGAGCCTGCAATGTTTTTAACTTTTTAATTTTTTTACTGACCATAAACTATGCACTTCACGTTCTGATATGTAAAGAATAATGTCAACGTTTACGGATATTTTTGAGAAAAAAAAATTAAATTATAGCACAAAATCATCTACAGTTACAAAAGCTTCACAATCTGTAAAGCTGCGTACGGACTGCGCGCACTGTACGCGTACCCGGGTACGCGCACCCGGGTACGCGTACCCGGGTATGCGTGTCCTGGAACGCCATGTCCGTACGCCATGTACCTACGCGTACAGTGTAAAAAAAACGAAGTATAGATCTGTTTGAAAAAAAAAATCTCTCGTTGAGTTTCTTGGGGGATTTTTTGAAATTCATAAGATCTTGTATTGAATAAATAATAATTTGACTTTGACTTACCTAATTTCAGTTTAGGTACTTAGTAGTATACAAATATTTTGTAAGTATAATTTTAGTTTCCATTAAATTAAAGAATTATCTGGTAGTTTTTAACGATACAAAAGAAAACCAACGGTTCCAACGGAAGACCAGCGTCGGCTACCAGGCCGACATCAATCTGAGTTGGGACTATTTCGTGACAATCATCATCATCATCATTTCAGCCGAAAGACGTCCACTGCTGAACATAAGCCTCCCCCAAGGCTCGCCAAACAGATCGGATCTAATGTGTTCCTTAACTAGGTCGTCGCTCCATCTTGTTGGAGGCCTACCTACACTGCGTCTTCCGGTCCGCGGACGCCACTCGAGAACCTTTCGGCCCCATCGGCCGTCAGTGCTACGAGCGATGTACCCTGCCCACTGCCACTTAAGTCTAGCGATTTTTCGAGCTATGTCCGTGACTTTAGTTCATCTTGCGCGGATTTCATCATTTCCCTCATCATAGCCCTCTCCATCGCCCTTTGAGTGACTTTGAGCTTAGTGACTATATTATAATATTGTATCTGTTACAGTTTTTCTTTTGTTATTTTTTTTTTAATTTAAATGTTTCTCTTTCTTTCTTTCTAAAACGCGGTGTATGTATTTTAATGTAAAAATTACGCTTAAATAGGATGAAATATCCGAAAAACCCTGGGGTCGGTTTTCACGAGCCAATAATTCGTAGCTAACAGACTATGGGGAGGGTATGAGATTAATTAGTCGCTTAATCGTGTGCCCCTGGGGCCGTCTGTGATGACTTAGGAGCTTCGAAGTTGTACAAGTTGTGTAACAGGTGGTTGCATGGTAGACAAGTTGTGGCTTCGAGAAGCGCAGTATGGCAATTTTGGAGGTCAGTGATAAATTTAATTAGGTATTTATTTATTTCTTGAAATCAATGTAAATAAAGACCCGTAAACCGTCGCGCAAGCGTCACTCTGTACAAACTTTATTGGTACCCGAATGGTGACTAACGAAACCCTAAAGGCACTTTCACACGGGCAACGTCCCGTTTTGTGCGGGTTCGGTTTTTTGCAGGATCCCGTTTAGTAGCACACGTGCTACGTGGTATTCACACGAGCATTCGGTTTGCGGTATCCTGCAAAAAACCGAACCCGCAAAATACGGGACGTTGCCCGTGTGAAAGTGCCGTAAGGCGCAAGCCACATAGAAGATACATTGGACGGGGGCGCGTCGCAGTCCCGGCGCCGCCCCTTGAATCAGAGGCGCTACTACGAAATTCGAAAATCGAAGTTCGTATCGTATTATCCCTCTCACTCTCGTGTCAAATCATATTAGCGTGAGCGGGACGGCACAAAACGAAGTTCGAATTATGCACTTCGTGGTAGGGCCTCTGCTTTCATACTAAACCTCTACTCTTTGTACTAAACTCGTCACAAAATAAAAGGCCCGTTTTGACATTTGTCTTCGCGACGTAACTAGTGATGTAACCATACGACTCGGTACCCGATACTCACGATAAATCGATTCAAGTCTGCATGAGTACCTATTTGATCGATTTGAATATGTATTGTAAAGTGCATTGGATTAAAGTTCTGATTAGAAAATTTAACTTAAACTGATATTGTAGGCCAACACAAACAAGCCATTCTATGTATACACCGTGAAATTTTAGTGGTTGTTTTCCCGAAACGAGATGATTTAGTTTCGATTGCACAATCGATTTATAATTACTATTTTGACCAGAGTCAAAAATCCAATTGTGAAAAACGAAAGTCGAAAATGACCGCAAACCAATAGTAACGCTTCGTTGGTACAAGTAGCGTACGATCGTACGATAGGTTAGGTACCAACGAAGCGTTACTATTGGTTTGCGGTCATTTTCGACTTTCGTTTTTCACAATTGGATTTTTGACTCTAGTCAAAATAGTAATTATAAATCGATTGTACAATCGATACTAAATCACCTCGTTTCGGGAAAACAACCACTAAAATTTCTCGGTGTAGAAATCAGTGTTGCCATTATTTACGGCTTTGAGCTCCAAGCTCATACTTAATTTTCAAAGATCACTGCACAGCTGGTGAAATTCAGTAATTAATTGGTCTAAACACTAGTATTTAAATAAATAAAACCGGCCAAGTGCGAGTGGACCTTAAAAAAAATATCATGATCGATTTATTTTTTTCCTTAACCGGTTATTAATAGTCTGTGGACAATATGAAAAAAATCGTTATGCACAGCACTTAGCCGAGTGGGCGGTACCCATCAATAAAAAATGTAATTACCTTCAGAACATTTCGATCGCTAGAAAATAGAGAACTTCATGGGCGTGAACTGTCAAAACGGGCCTTTTATTTTGTAACGAGTTTAAATTTATAGAAGCGTCGCGATCCAAAGCAGACAGAAGAGACGAGGCCGAGTCTCCGTCTCTCGCGACGCTTCTATAATAGTATTTTATGCAACTGTATCATAATAAGGGCCATTAAGACACGAATGCGAGTTTATGACATGAGGCGAAGCCGAATGTCATAATAGATACGCATGAGTGTCTTAATGGCCGATTATGAATAGTTGCATACATTACTTTTTCTACGAGTTCAAAATAAACAATTATTAAATAATGATTGCTTACATAACGGACAATAAATGAATTTTTCGATTTTAAAAGTAGCAAATTATTGCTCACTTCAATTGCCGCCTGTTTTATTTCTAGCGGCGTCAACATTTCTGCATCACTTAATTCACCAAAGTCACAAATTCTCACAGATAAAAAGTCATTTAAATAGTGATTAACTCTTTTATTTCTTTCAACTTGAATTGAAAGAATTCCGTGCAAAGCAAAAGAAATTCCCGCTATTTTGAAACTTTTTTTTTCACTACTCGCAACCTTAGAATGGACCCGGAAACTTTAGGTCATACAGCCAAATTGAATGAAGTTAAAATATTCATATTTAATAATGACTTTAAAATTCATTTATTGCCCGTTATTTAAGTATTCATTATTTAATAATTGTTAATGTAAACATAATAATAATAATTTGTTTGTTTGTTTGTTTGTTTAATTAATGTATATTGACTTTATATTAATTTCCAGCTTTATTTTTTTTTAATTTGCGACCGTACTCGTACTATAGAGCTTGATCAGCGTGTTCTCAATTACGAAATTACGCTTGAAAAAATAAACCTTGATTGTGATTCGTCCTACCTGTTCTTACTCATTTTTAAGCAACCAATCACGTGGCACACGCATATTTAAAGAAACTCGATTATCAAAATTGATTTCAGTATTCTTTTTTTGAATGTTATTATATATTACTCTGTCCCGTAACATAATGAAATTACTATGGGTTATTATGTTACTGAATTTGCACCATAGAGTATAGAACTTGGAACAGACTTATAACGTTAGTTATTATTGCATAGTTTTTGACCATATAATTGAAAGATTATACTACAGGAGTAGAAAAATTTAGTTTGAAAACTGATTCAAGGGGCGCCGCGACTGCGACGCGCCACCGTCCCACGGCTCTTCTGAGTTGCTTGTGCCGAAGCCTAACCCTCATCATCATCATCATTTGAGCCGTAGGACGTCCACTGCTGGAAATTAGGTCATCATTGATACCCAATCATTACGGTTGAAAGCGGTTTACATCCACTTTGAAACTGCGGCATGGCCAAATCTTCCGTTCATCTCGTTAATGGTCGTCCCACTCTGCGCTTGGCGGTCCGTGGTCGCCATTCGAGAACTTTTTGGCCCCAATGGTCATCTAATATAATAATAGTAATAGTAATAATTTTATTTTTTTTCGTTTATTTCCTTAGTTATAATAATCTTAAACATTTAAAGATTGTAACTAAGTATAAGAAAAATTTTTTTTTTGTAACATTAATTGCAATAAACAGTTTTTTTTTTTTATCTATTCTGAGTGCTATATGGCCTGCTCATTGCCATTTCAACGAGCTAACCATAAGTCTGACCTATTCGAGTATAAATATAGTGTTTCTGTTAGTAGCTTTAGGTTTTCCTAGATTTTACTAATAGTGCAAAAGCTAGACATTTTAGAGTAGGTACATACCGTGTTTTTTTATTTCCTACACTTTAAGGAAACATTCAACAAGTTAATTTCTATAAGATACTCGCGTCCTAACTCTTATTGTTAACGACTGTCGGGTGAAAAGGTAATCAATAGGAAGAATTAAATTTCATTAATTATGAAAGTTCTTAATTTATGACGTCGATGTCAAAACTCTGTCAAATTTGACACTAACTTTTTATAACTTTCAACGACTTTACAATGGATTTTACAACGACTGATGTAAACTCAATTTTACTTATTATGTATCATCATCATCATTCCCGCCATACATATTCGTCCCACTGCAGGGCGCTCAGAATGAGAGGGCCGTAGTTCCAACGCGGGTCCAGTGTGGATTGGGAGTTCATGTGAACGCATCATTGAATTTCTTCTTAGATATTTTCCTTCACCGTAAAGCTCGTCGTAAATATCAAATGTTATTTTGCACATGCTGGCCATGTCTGCCGCATGCCAGACGAGTTGTGGGCCAAGATAACCACCGAGTGGAAACCCAACAACTCGAAAAGGCGACCTGGCAGACCCAGACAGCGATGGCGGGATGAACTGGACTTCTTCTTGGAGGACAGAGAGCAGTGGAAATGTTGAGGGGAGGCCTTTGCTCAGCAGTGGGACAGAATAGACTAATAATAATAATTCCAAAAACTCAGACGAGCCCGGGCTTGAACCCACGACCCTTAATTTATTTTTTAAGTATCTACCAGGTCAATTCTCGGAATATTAAAGGTATCGACTGTCGATTACATTGATTGAGTTATCGCGAGTTAATACTAAGTTAAAGTTAGCTTAGATGTATGTCCTAAATTTACGTCGTTGGGCCTTACAAGTGTAACGCGACTATTAATAATACCCGCCAATTATGAATAGAGTTACAGTGGCAACACTGTACTTGCTTACGTCAAAGTGAACGAACGGAGGGAAACGTCACATGCAGTCGGTCGCCATTTGACTCACTTCGGAACGAGGCGTCTTTGAGTAAGGTTGGTAACATTTTGATTATACGTATTATATTGTGATGAATTTTCTGTTATTAAATACTTGTGCTATAATTGCTGTTTTAAATTATTCGCCATCTGAGATGCCTTAACACAAGGTTAAATGTCCAACTTGTTGAACTCCACCCTTAAGCCGGTCGGGTTGACCCGACACCCGGACATGCACTATTTACACCGTAGATCCCCAGCTAAGCCCACAGGACCGAGATTTAGTTAAATAAACAAAGGATATTAAGTAGATACAGTTGAGCTCAAAGGTACCTATAGGTAGTACATACCTATTGAACCAACTGATTCGTGACCCACTGTTACAGTACAGGTAGTTAGTTACAGTTCGAATTACTTTAAGATCAAGAAGATGTAACTTAATTATGTACTTATTGTATTTCCTCATTACTTACCAAATAAATTCCTATCCTTCGAAATCCAATTACATCTCAAAAAGACGAGTCGAAATGTTTCATGAAAAGATTGTATGCCTCCTCAAGGATTGTCATGGACCGAGATGATACTCAGCGGTATTTAAAGTAAAAAAAAGGTAAAATCAAAAGACGAAACGTACCCGTGAAATGTTTTTCAGGAATCTTGTAACCAAAAGCAGGTAGGTATTTACCGGCGAACATCGCAAGAAAGGGCATTGTTGGTTATTCATTGTTCGTGCTACGTGGTTTGACCTTGATTCTTGGTTGACCAGTGGCTCCGTGAGCTGTGGACCTGAGGCCGTATTGTCTAACGCTTCTGACACTTGCCTTCGCTTTCACCATCTCTTTCTGTCATCATCTTATACCGTTTGACAGAAAGAAATAGTGATTGCGAAGGCAAGCGTCAAAAGCGTTAGACAATAAGCCTGCCTGGTGTGTGAATCTGCCTTTTACGTTTACAATCCTCAAGACTACGTCATTTTGAAAATATTCCTACGCTGAATGTACAAAAAAACCGGCCAAGTGCAAGTCGGACTCGCGAACAAAGGGTTCCGTACCATCCATACTAATATTACAAATGCGAAAGTGTGTCTGTCTGTCTGTTACCTCTTCACGCTTAAACCGCTGAACCGATTTAGATGAAATTTGGTACGGAGATAGTTTGAGTGAGACCCTGGGTCTTCCCAGGACTATGTCCTTACATAGGATTTTATGTTATGTTATGTTAGAAAGGCCAGACAAACGAACTAGTGGGTCACCTGATGTTAAATGATCACCACTGTCCATAGACACCCGCAGCGCTTTACACGATGCTAGTGCGTTGTCGGCCCTGGGAAAAGGAGAGGGAATAGGGGAGGGGGAGAGGTATTGGGCCCCCGGCGCTCTCACTGACCGTACGAAACGCAGCAGGAGTACTGCTGCTTCACGCCGGTGTTCTGTGAGAGGGTGGTACTGCCCCGGACGAGCCGGCCCATTCGTGATGCAGCGGCTAGCTACAACATGGCTCTACCACTACTAAAATAGTATAGTACTAAAATAGGATAGTTTTATCCCGGAAAATAACATAGTTCCCGCGGTATAGCGATAAACGAATTCTTTGTAGACGGAGCACCTTGCTTACAGTTGGCAATTCATTTGCAAAATAAAATTGATACACTTTTCTTCGAATACCACCCAAGTCAATATCATCAAGGCTATTCACTAAGCTTGGTTTTGTCGCAGGTGGCGGTGGAGACAGAACACGACCGTGGGTTTTGTATTCTTTGAGAACACTGTACACAGTAGGAATCGAGACACCCATGATTTCTGCCATTTTTTGGGTTATGTCGGTTTTGGATGGATATCGGAGTTGTGTATTTTACGAAGACATGGGTGATGGCGTGCCGGGAACTAGCCGGGCTAGTTCCTTGCTTACATTTCCTTCTCCGAAGAAGAAGCGGACTAAGACAGGACATCTTACATCATCGGAAAAGAATGTGCTTGTGAACATATTTAAATATGTTGAAGAAACGTTGATTGATATCTTTTGGCCACGTTTCTTCAACATATTTAAATATGTTCACAAGCACATTCTTTTCCGATGATGTAAGATGTCCTGTCTTAATCCGCTTCTTCTTCGGAGAAGGAAATGTAAGCAAGGAACTAGCCCGGCTAGTTCCCGGCACGCCATCACCCATGTCTTCGTAAAATACACAACTCCGTAACAAAACAACAGAACAAACAAAATCAACAAAAAATTATCAGAAAACAACAAACTTAACAAGGGATAACAAGGAATTGACATCTCGAGTGAAGTCCAGTTCCGCGACCACTTGGAGAGTAAGGCTAAATTAGCCTCGAAGAAGCTCGGCGTGCTCAACAGATCGAGACGGTATTTCACTCCAGCCCACCGCCTTCAGCTTTATAAGGCGCAGGTTCGCCCACATATGGAATACTGCTCTCATCTGTGGGCGGGGGCTCCCCGGTACCAGCTTCTCCCTCTGGATCGCATACAACGGAGAGCGACTCGAATAGTCGGCTGCCAACGAACTTCTGATGGGCTTGATTCCTTGGCGCTGCGTAGAGATGTAGCTTCACTGTGCATCTTCTATCGCATGTACAACGGAGAGTGCTCCGAGGAGTTATTCGGGTTGATCCCTGCCGCATCCTTCCGCCACCGCCCTACGCGACAACACTTCCATCCTCACCATCTGGATGGTTGGTTGTCTTCTACTGTGCGTTTTTCCAGAAATTTCCTGCCTCGCACAGCAAAGCTCTGGAATGAGGTTCCTGCTGCGGTATTCCCGGACCGATATGACCTTCAAGCTTTCAAAAAAAGAGCGTACTCCTACCTAAAAGGCCGGCAACGCACTTGTGACTCTTTTGGTGTCGCAGGTGTCCATGGGCGACGGTAATCGTTTACCATCAGGCGATCCGTCTGCTCGTTTGCCCCCTATATCATAAAAAAAAAAAAAAAAAAGAATAACATTAAATGAAATCTCGAAAACACCACAAATATCGCACTCGCATCAGATGACAACAAGCAACGGCAAATGTCAAACCGACAAAGTTAAAAATCACGTAAGGTAGGTGTTGCTACATTAAATACGACACTTTCTATGTTTTAGTCGCATTACATTCTGATTAGATCATGGATCAAACCTTGCGTTTTAAACCTCTGCAAGATTGGGTATTTTTTAGTGACAATTTACGAAAAAAAAAAATATTCATTTAACATGATAAAAATATTTTTGTATTCGTAAATGTGTACAAATATGTATTTTACTGAATACAGTAAAATTAAGCGTAATTATATGTTATTAGAATTGAACGGACTGAAGTAGGTTGCTCAATTATTTAAAAATAATAAATATTGAACAGGAACCAAACATTGTCTTAGAAATAACCTCTTTAATGGTTTGTTTACATTCTTTTAAATACCTAAAAGTCTAAAGCATAGTTATCTATAAAAACGTCAAAAAGTTACGTTTATTGTATGGGAGCCCCCTTAAATATTTGTTTTATTTTATTTTAATTATTTATTTTCAAAGTGAATATAAATCAATATATTCGCGCTACAACTATCCTACCGTTTGATTTGGTTCGTTTAGCCTGTGTTTACAAAGCAAATAAACTCTATGAAGTTACTTTGAAATTAATAACTCTATGCTAAGGTAAACAAATTGTGTGTAATTTAATTCAAATATGGTATGTTTTGATAATTATTTGATAGTTCAGGTCTGGGGACTCACAAATTAGCTGTTTATCAGGAAAGAGATAAGCAAAATTTAGAACGTACCTAGTATCCATCGATATTACTATTTCTAAAATGATCGTCGTAATTCAAATTAAGTATGCGCCAAATACGTCAAATTTCATATGAAATATGTCAAAAAACGAGCAAGTGAACCACATGGTAAGTGAGAACCACCACCGATAGACACCCACATCTAAGATAGTCCTCATATTTTATGCTAGTTAGGCCC
Organism: Archips crataeganus; assembly: GCA_947859365.1. Taxonomy (NCBI): domain Eukaryota; kingdom Metazoa; phylum Arthropoda; class Insecta; order Lepidoptera; family Tortricidae; genus Archips; species Archips crataeganus. The sequence goes on from OX402062.1 coordinate 14,468,847, forward strand.
TGTCGCGACGCGTGTCGGCGACGCGTACCGTACCTGTGTATGAATCTCTATGAACTTCTATCCCGGTAGTCGCTTAGGGACTTAAATCGTCGAGTATCGAAGATTTGCGTAGACTTGTGTACGAAGGGACTAACTTCACCTGCTTTCTTAAGCTGCGCACGGACTGCGCGCACTCGGGTACGCGTACCCGGGCTTGCGTGTCCTGGAACTCCATGTCCGTACGCCATGTACGCGTACACTGTACACGTACCTACACGTACACTGTACACGTACCTACACGTACACGTACTGTACACGTACACTGTACGCGTACATGGCGTACGGACATGGCGTTCCAGGACACGCAAGCCCGGGTACGCGTACCCGAGTGCGCGCCGTCCGTACGCAGCTTTACACTACACGCAAGAACATAGCAACACAAACATTACTGCTTAGCGGCAGAAATAGCGAGTAACATAGTGGTAGCGGACCTTGCATAATGTAAGGGCCGCAGCATCAAAATGTTTACCAAATTCTACACGATTTACCCGCAACCCTAATTATCTGTTACATTCTACAACACAAAGATTTATCCAAAAGCTTTCTGACCTTTAAATAGTTCATAGGAAGCGACTTCGCAAGCCTATTAAACGCGTAAGCCGTTTATCGAGGAGAATACCGCTATTAGCGAACATGTGACACATGAAACGCACTTTGCGATTTCATTTTTAGATGCAGAAAGACAGCTGAAGAGGACAAAGCCGACAACAACAGTTTATGCGCGTAAACTATTGTATCGTTTTGCTCTTGTGGAAAAATAAAAAATTGGCTAGCTCTCTACCCCGTGGGAATTTGAATTGCCTGCATACTTCAATTCTCTAACTCCAATGGTTTGGGTTGTGCGTTGTCTGTTAATCAGTCAGTCACGTTAATTTTTCGTAAGTATAAATAGATAGGATTGGATATTTTAGCTCGTAGTTCGTCGTAGCTCAGAAACGCTCAATGAGCTATAGAGAGGGTTATGCTCAGGTTTCTCTCCGGGATCGGATCAGGAATGAGGAGATACAGAAGAACAAGGGTCAATGACATAGCGAAAGGGATTAGCTCGTTGAAATGAAAATGGGCAGGTCATATGGCACGAAGAGCAGATGGGACCGCAAAGTTCTCTAATGGAGATCACGGACTGAACTAACAAACGCAGCGTGGGAAGTCCACCGACCAAAGATAGCCAATAATTACGGTTGGAAGTGGTTTGCGCCCGCTTTTGGCTTATGTCCAGCAGTGAACGTCTTATGGCTAAAAATGGTATGATGAAGAGTATGTCTCGCATTCCTACTCTATTTATTTGTTCACCATCACAAAAATAACAGGCTTACAGTATCAAATCAAAACGTTTATTTTGCAAGTAGGCCGTAATAAGGGCTCTTTTACATGTCACGTTTTTAAAACTACCAGCGCTTTCGTAAGGACCTTCATTGCCCCGCAAGAAACTTGGCAGAAAGTCATCTTTTCAAGCCATATCAGACATCTAAGGCGCCTGCTGTGCGATAATTAATTATACATAAGTAAAGGGTAAAACAAATTACTTCATGGACACTACACATTACAAATGAAAGAAAAACAAATTAAATAAAACAACTGAAACTATTGTTGAATTCCTCTATAATGCCAGATCCACAACAACTAAACACAAGTTAAACAAGTTAGCTATGAAGTATCTTTTTTGTACTTATTTTTTCAACTTCATTTTTTTTTATTACTTTTACGGTCATCCCGTTGTTTAAAGTTGCACAGTAGCGCCATCTCTTGTCCAGGTGAGCGGTTAGTTCCGAAGGAGTGTTAAAATCTCTCGATGAGGGTGTAACATAGATGTGCGTTTGTCACTGCATAAGGTGATGATTTAGCAGATTGAAATGTATGATGTATAGGAAAGATTCGTGTCTAATCTCTAGACCAGTGGTGGTGTAGGGGTATGGCACGCGGCACGGAATGCTGAGGACCTGGGTTCGATTCCCAGCATTGGTCTTTTTTCTGGGGTTTTTTCTGTGCATCTATATTTCAGTTTGTATTTAGTACGAAATACATTATATTGTTCTTAGTAAACTAATAAAATTTTATACCATCTTATTCACAAAAGTTACATTCTTGTTTGAGAAAAAATGTATTTTGTGGGTGGGTCATAGACAGTCTCTCCTGTGGACGTGGCAAAAATTAAGGGGCTATAGCAAATATTTTTTAGTCAAGTCTACATCGGCGTGTGAGACGCCAGTCGCTAACTTTATGTCCACAGGAGAGACAACTTATGCTGCTTACGCTGTGTATGACCCATGTAACAGGCCAAAAAACTGTGAAGTAACAAAAGCAAGCGAATGTTAGCTTGCCAGCTTACAGCTAAGAACTCAATAATTGGGTTTCCTGTTCGTACGCTGCGGAAAAACGCTGCTGCACAACAATACGCGGCAGCGATTGTGTTAACAGGCATTTATTTATAAATAACAATACAATGAAGTATTTATACATTATTTTATAACGCTTCAATATGTCGACCCAGTTTCGATAAACTAAATAAATCTCCTCAAAATAGATAGGAGGATATGGAACCGGGCAAACTGTAAGCCGCGCATTCCTGGCATTATCCATCCCAAAGATTTACGATTTACAAAGTTGTCGTTATTAGTAACTTGGTGCAGCTGACGCTAACTTTTGTTATGTGCCTAATTAAAAATCCGGTAGAAAATGTACACAGCTTGTTAACACCCTTGAACTGTATATGAAAGAAAGAAAGAAAGAAAGAAAAACATTTATTTTATAACAACAATAACACATACACAGGCAAAAATAAGAGTACAAACATACGTATAGACATAGACATAGAAATGTACATATTAGTGCTGCTACAAAAAGGGACCCGGCTCAGCATGTTGCTAGTTAAAAACCAGCACTGGTCTTCCGCCGGGCCACAGTACCTACAAACTCTATGCCCCGTGTTCAATTATCAATGCCAATTCAATTACGTCTTATTGTGATTCATGTGCAAACTAAATAAGGTTATTCCGGCTGACAAAATAGACTAGATACCTGTCTACTCGGAGAAGAAATATTTTACTTGTACATATTTACAAAAAATACTCATGCCCCTTACTCAAATCTGGGGTTGGTAAATTGAAGCCAATGATTATATATACAAATTTTGTAAAAGAGCACCGATTGGTAATACTACACTTTTTTTCTTAATTTATATCCGACCATGCCGGGCTGAGCCCTTGAACCAAAAAGTACGTGTGAAACATGTGATGTATCTCGCATTCCTTTATCATTACCTAGGCTTTTAACTTGCGCTGTCATCGTTCATTCACCTTACCTATCTCTCATATTTCGTTTTCTAGATTTTTTTTACCGAATAACGGCAAAATACACTATTAGACACCTGGGAAAATTGTCCTCTCATGGCCAAAGCCATATTCTTCGACTCGCACTTGGCCGGTTTTTTTATTTCTTATCTTGGATATATTGCATGTCTTGCGCGTGTTTATTCCAAATTTTATTATGATTTACATGAGATAACTTGGAAAATATTACTTAAGTTTTTAATACAATTGATTAGACTACTTATCCTTTGTTCCGGATATACACACCCCTACATCATTTTGATATCCTAGTCGACAAAACAGTCCGCAATTTCATTTTACATTTAAGAAATTAGCATTACATAGCACAAAGGACTTCAAAGGGAATAATCTGTGAGTTGTGTTTAAATTAGAGGCACATTTTGTCATGCCATAAGAGCGAGTAATTATTTTACTTTGCGACAATAAAGGTGAATCATCTCATTGAAAGGACGTAAAAGCGGAATTTGTAACGGCTTTTAGTGTCTTTCGTATCGTAATTTATTAAATTGTCTCGTGTTGTTCGTTTCCGTGGTATCCTGAGGCAATGCGTTAAATGGGTCAATCAACTTTTTTTTGTAAATTTCTATTTACTCCTTTACAAGTATCTCTGTAATCTCTGGTTAGTGAAACCATGATTTTGCAGTAATTAGATAAACTGTTTATCATAGTACGTATGTGAAAACAAAAAAAAATAAGTATTTCTATGAAAAAATCCGGCCACCCAGGGGAAATACCACTATTTTCATACAAATTTCGGGGACAACATTGTCCCCTGGGTCACCCACGAAATAGAAGCTAAACAAAATAAAATAAATATGGCAATTACACCATTATTGACTACAAAAATCTAGGGTTTTGAAAAGTATACTTTGAATAAGGAAAAATAATCAGTTTTTTAATTATTTCGGTTTTCATAGAAAGTAGCAGAAAATCGTTTACAAAAAAAAGTTGAGTGACCCAAATAAAGTGGACTTTTTGCGAAAATAAACCAACCTTTTATTTGCTCTGTCATACCTAAAGTATCTATAGTGAGTGGGGTGGGGGTAAGATGAAAAGCAGTGTAAGATGAAAAACTACTCGTAGCACCCAAGCGTTTTTCATCTTACACTGCTTTTCATCTTACCCCCACTCACCCTATCATGTTTATTGGATTTGCAATTAGGTCGCACATAATGTTTGAAAATATAGTAAATGCCCATTACTGGGGCTCTAGTGAAAAAGGGGTTAATTCTGCAGAAGTTGAACAGCTGATTTCGACTTAACTCCCTTTACGCACAAAATAGAAAATAGGTATTCAAATTTCTGCAGACTTAACCCCTTTTTCACATAGGTGATAACTTTGAAACGGCTGAACCAATTTTGATGAAAAATGTCTAAGAACCATTGCCAAAAAACCCGCTTTCAAATAAAAAACTGCATCTTAATCGATTCATTCGTTTAAGAGCTATGATGCCACAAACAGACACACACATAGCGGTCAAACTTTAAACGCCCCTCTTTTTGTATCAAGGAGTAAAATACCACTTAAGATGGGTGATAGAAACATATGATAATTTGTTTTTCTACTCCTGTACTTTTATTTGTAAGTCGTGTTAACCGAGTGGTTTGACCTATAATTTCTCAAGTAGAGGGTCGAGGGTTCGAGCCTGGGTTCGCAATAATTTCTCCGAACCACTGTCCTTCATAACACAGCGTATCCTAACATGAAGGCCAGGGAACAAATTTATTGTATCAATAACAGCAGGCCTTGTATATGTTAATGCTTGATTTTATATTTTTATTTCCTTTGTAAGAGTCTTATGAAATAAACTATTATTATTTAAGTGAGAAATTATATTTGTAACTAACGCGAGCTTTACGATGAGGAAAATATTGTAAGAAACCAGCGAAGATATTCAATGATGTGTGTGAAGTTCCCAATCCGCAATGGGCCAGCGTGGATACTGCAGCCCAAGCCCTCTCATTCTCAGAGGAGGCTCGTGGCTCTCTATGGCCTATAAAAGTACCTAACCTTTTTGTGTAGCCCCGCGCTCTTGGTGCATTTACTCAAATGGGGAAATTGGGGAAACGGAATTAGATATAGAAAATACTGAAAACACTGGCCGCATTACCTCTCTGAACTGCTATTCCTAGTCTTTGAGAGAGGTAAGACCAAAAGACCAAACCAAAAGACCAAAGTTATCGACATAGCCCACCGCATTAGCATGCTGAAGTGGCAATGGGCAGGCCATATAACCCGTAGCACCGATAACCGTTGGGGTAGACGAGTTCTTGAGTGGAGACCACGGATCGGCAAACGTAGCGTGGGACGTCCTCAGACTCGGTGGAGCGATGATCTTCGCAAGGCGGCTGGCAAGAGCTGGATGAGAGTGGCCGAGGATCGTGCTTAGTGGCGTGCCATGGGAGTGGCCTATGTCCAGCAGTGGACAAACATAGGCTGATGATGATGATGATGATGATGAGAGAGGTAAGTGACAACCCTGAGGTCGCCTGAGGCCAAAACCTGACGTGATGCCAAGTGTTTAATAAAAATGTTAGTGTCTTCTTCTAATCATAGGAGCTATTATGGCCCAAGCCATTGAGTTGGCTTGGGAATAGATCAGGAGAGGTGATCGTCATTTCAGCCGACAGAAGTCCACTGCTAAACATAGGCCTCCCCCAAGACTCGCCAAACAGATCGGTCCCGTCCTATCCTCAAATAAAGGAAAAGGAAAGGGAAAAGGTGATACATAGAAATAAATAATAATTATAGTTTAACTAGCTGGTGGCCCTCGACTCCGTCTGCGAGAAATAGGCGGATAAAAAAGAGCCTACGAACTATTCTTAGACCTACCAAAAATAGAGAAAAAAAAATCGAAAAGTCGGTCAAGCCGTTTCGGAGGAGTTCGATAAAAAACACCGTGACACGAGATTTTTATATATTGGATATCTTACTGGGATAGACATGTAATTATTGTCTATTTTTTATTATTAACCTTAAACTCTTGAACATGTTTAGACACAAGCGGGTGATGTATTTAGACAGCCGTCTTTTAAAATGCTTTAGGCAAGCATGTAAGAATATGAGATTCAATATGTGAAATTTATGGAAGAACTTTCTATCGGTTTCATCGTTAAATAAATAATGTTAAAAACCTGCAGCAATGTTGGATATCAACGTTTGAATATATCTTTTCGTCAAGCTTTAATAAATGCTAAAGCATTTTTAAAGATCTGTAACTCTAATAACATGTTAAATATTTGTTGTTTTTGTCTGGTCTAGCTTTTTAGGGTTCTGTGGCCAAAATGGCTTCACACACACCATTTAATTTCTTCGCAGGTTTACTTACGATGTTTTCCTTCACTGTAAAGCTCATGATACATTTCAAATCAATGAAACATTAGTAGCAGTCTTAGTTTAGTTAAAAAACAAACAATTGAAATTTAAAAATAAAATCAGGCATAAACAGCCTGTAAGGTCATTCAATCTTAGGATCCCGGATTTAGACGGGCAACCCATTCACAATTGGGGATGTCTATTTTTTTGCAATGTATAGTAAATCGAAAACCATTTCGAGATAAATGCATTCTAACTCGTTTTCTGTAGTTATTATTTTTTATATAACGTAATGAATTAATTAAATAAGAAATAAGCAATGACTTTCATTTGACATTGGTGTATTTTGCGTGACCGGTCGTACTTTATTGTCTGTGGTTAGATTCTTCACAATTTACGCGTGGATTATACTACGGAGTTTGATTTGGACCCGCTGTCTGACATCTAGCACTTTGACAGTGGCAGTAAAGTGACACAGTGTATAGTGTACCACTACGCAAAAAATAATTAAAGGGGTTGCCTTATCGTACGCATTTAGATAGATTTAGAAATTTGGCATTGTGGGAGCCCTCAATTATAATGTGACGTCATCAACTAAAATAGCTTCAATAATTAATTTTGAAAAAAGTAGAGAACTAAATGACAAAATATTGAAATTAGTTTCTTATAATTGACTTTTCTATACAAAAAAAATATAAAAACCACTGGTAAATTTTTTTAGACATTCCCAATTGACGAGTTTTCATTTTTTTTACACCTGAAAATTACTTCAGGAATCGAAAGAGTTTTGCCTCCTGAACACAGAAAAATATTTATTATAATTTATTTCTCCATATTTAAAAAATACCAGAAATTAATAAAATTTATCTGAATTTACCAATACTACCACAGAATAGATATGTTTCCTTTGCCTTTTTCACAAGATAAAAGAGCTGTCAGAATTTAAAATTTGACATTAACATTGAGACTTCACAGATACATTTAAATGATCTATTTTTATTATGTTAATGCACGAACGACGTGTTATTGAATTAAATAAGATTTTAAAGGAGCCCGTAGTTGTGATCGAAAACTAAGAAAAAACCAAATCGCCTAAGGCTTAAGCAAACCACACACAACGTCAACGTCAGATTTACGTAGGTACTCACTTTTTTTTAAATAGAGACTAGACTAAAGTAATGGATCTATTGTGTGGTAGTTTTGGAGTTATGCCCTTTTAGAATAAGCACATCTTAAAAAAATATTATTTTTTATTTGTAATAAATTAATTAATAATCCTAGTGAAAATTTAAAACTATCACCGTCTTTCTCTTTCCAAACAGAATACAGAGAACGAATCAAATTATAGTCTTAGAAATATGAAATCTTGTCAACTGATAAAATGTACTTATTATCTTGTTGTTATTGTTACTCGTATTGTATCATTCAGAAGTTTCTAAAGTTACAATATTTCGACATGGAATGTTCCCAGATTTTTTCTATTTAGCAAACCACTAAATCATGCCAAGAGCTCACTCGATATATGCCTTATTAGTTACATCAACGGCCTGCCTCATTAATATACATATATTAAATCCTATATGTAATATTATTCATAATACATTTATGAAAAATTCCCGCAGAAAACTTGCTGAACAGAAACTTGCTTTAAATTGTCATGAAAGTGCCCTGAAGCTTCCTAGAAATTTCCTGCATTTTAGTATAGTGCTTTACATTAGTGAGGTTATTATGTTTCTACTACAGTATCTCCTACCATAACGTTGCCTTTTTCGGGCATCCGAAGACGTTGGGCCCAACTTTGTATATTACTTGGGTATGTTATCCGCCTGGGTCAACATCCGGATGACTCGAAAACTCTATAACGTGACCGTAGTTACGCAAAAATTATCGGTATCAGGTCATTTTGGTACAAATGCCAGTGTTTGGTACAACTACAGTGGTTCAAAATGTCTCATTATCAAAATGAACGGTCAAAAAGTATGTAAATGTAAACATGTCATAATGAACAAAAGGCAAAAACTTAGATGCCACAAAAACCTAAGAGCCTAATAGAATGCTAGAAAAACGATCAGAAGATAAATGGCCAAGATCCGAAAATGCTCAATGGGTTCGAAAAGTCCTTTGCAAAAAAAAAGTATAATTAATGTCAATGAGCACGTCCAGTCAATTGCATTTTGTATATTTTGACCGCAAAGTATTCCGTAGTAAAAACTTCTAGACACAAGGACATTTAGACCACATTAAATAAATGCTGCCTTGCAAACATTCTGTCTTAAAAAACATTTTGCCCAAAGCATATTCTTCCCCTAAAATATTCAGACAAAATGACTTGGTGGCACAAACATCTTTTTCCCGGATGCATGGATCCCGCGGGGTAGCGATTAATTAGCGTATATGAGGCCACAGACAACAGCTAGTTTCCCATAAATCTGAAACCAAGTAGGGTTTTCTTAGTAAATTGCCAGCTATATCAGTAACCTGGGTAAGCGGTCCCTATTAATGTTCCCCTTCTGAGGGTCGCTCGAGGATCGACCGATAGGTGCCTCGAGTGGGTCAGAGAAGTGCGAAAAGAATTAAAGGAAACCCCAATTTAAGCCTAAATTATTTTCATCGAAAAACTATTAATTGCTATCGTTTCGCTCCGGTGGACGAATAAAAGATTGGCTGGTTCTCTGCCCCGTGGAACTTTTGGAAAATCCCTTTTCAAACCTGTATTATGACCGTCGAGAAATATACTATTGGCCATCATCATATCAGCTAGTCAGTATAAAGATATGTTCTTTATATTTCACCTTAACGCCTCAGCATTAGTCAACATTATTCTGAGCCAGTGTCCAATTTACAACCGCGATGACACACTCTATCTTTACCCTCGTGCTATCCTTTTTGTAAATATATTTATGTGTCTTATGTTGTTGTAAATAAATGTGTTTTCTTTCTTTATTTATATTTTATCCTTTGGGAATTTTGGAAAAATATGAAAATTGTTTTTAATTAATAATTATAGTTACGGAGTTAGAGTCACTTTAAAACGAAAACATAAATTCCTTTTATTACGTTACGATAAATCATCATCCCGCCTATATGCGTCCCACTGCGGAATGAGAGGGCTTAGGCCGTAGTTCCCACGCGGGGCCAGTGTAGATTGGGAATTTCACACACACCATTGAATTTCTTCGTAGGTGAGTGCAAGTATTTGTATAATAATTTGGACTACGTTAAACCGTAGTTAGCCGTAAAAACTAGTGATTGGAAAAAGTTTTGTTGTGACACAGAAAATGGTGTACCTAGCAAGTACCTATACTCCATTTAATTTAGAATTATAAACCACAACAACATTATATTGCGGCTCGTGAACTGCAATCTCTTTACAATTTGTACTAGAGTAACAATTGACGACACGCAAATAAAGTGACATTAAAACAATTTTATTTTGCGGCTCCCAGACTATTGTACAGGGTTACTACGAAATTCGAAGTTCGAAGTTCGGATCGTGCGGTCCCTCTCACTCTCGTAATAAATACCATTAGCGTGAGCGGAACGGCATGAAACGAAGTTCGAATTTCGCGCTTCGTAGTATAGGGCCTGTACTATTTGCTAGGTAAGAAATAGTTGACGAGCCGCAATATAATGATGTTGTGGTATTAAATTCTAAATTAAATGAAGTATAGTTAATTTTCGTGTCACACTTTCAAACAAAAATTAACGGGCGTCGTTAAAGGTGTCCAAGTTTAACAGTCAAGGTCAATAAATACTAGTTAAATTTAATAGAATAGGTACTATATTTCATACTAAATACAAACTGAAACATGGATGCACAGAAAAAAACCCTAGAAAACAGACCAGCGCTGGGAATAGAACTCAGGTCCTCAGCATTCCGTGCCGCGTGCTAAACCCCTACACCACCACTGGTAGTATTAGTTTAATTCTATTGGTAGGTAATAGAATAATATGTAGTTTGTTAAATTGAAAAAGGATGGCACTCGAAATAATTCGGTACAGTAAGTACACTGTATGTAGCGCAATTGATTGTTCTCTAGATGTATTTAAATGAAAATAACCATGAGCATTACGGTGAAGGAAAATATCCTGGGGAAACCTGCACCCAATAGGGATGTTGACACCACCAATCAACTGACGTACTTTTTATGAGCTGTCAAAACACATTTCTCCCATAGAGTTTTAATGGCAATAGCAACATTATGACGTCACTTGTTCGCATACTCAATTAACTGACTACTTATTTGTTTTCAAGCAACAAAAAATATAATTTTGCAGTTTTAATCGAAAATTAATCTGGTTTTCAGGGCTAAAATAAAGCGTTTTTTACTGGAGTCGTGTCTTTGAATTATTTTTTAATGGTGTCAACATCCCTATTGCGAGGCAATTCAATGGTGTGCGTGAAGTACCCAATCCGCAGTGGGTCCGCGAGAGGACCACGGCTCAAGTCCTATGTTCTGAGAGGAGGCATGTGCCCTGCACTGGGACGTATATAGAGCGAGATGATGATGACATTGATAAAATAGTTGAGTCGGCCTCAGTTAGTCTCAGAGAAACTTATTATGACGATAGTAGTAGTGCCATGTTGTAGCTAGCCGCTGCATCACGAATGGGCCGGCTCGTCCGGGGCAGTACCACCCTCTCACAGAACACCGGCGTGAAGCAGCAGTAATCCTGCTTGCGTTTCGTACGGTCAGTGAGAGTGCCGGGAGCCCAATACCTCACCCCTTCCCTCTTCCCCTCCCTCACCCCCTTCCCCTGTTCCCTTTCCTTTAGGGCCGACAACGCACTGGCATCGCGTGAAGCGCTGCGGGTGTCTATGGACAGTGGTGATCATTTAACATCAGGTGACCCACTAGTTCGTTTGTCTGGCCTTTCTAACATAAAAAAAAATAAAAAAAAACGATATTCGATAAGATAAACCCTAGTCCGGTAATGGGCCTTCGGTAACTAAATTTTCTATTATGTAGGTAGCTATTACGTAAACTTGTTGCTCCAATCAATCACAAAATCACAACCGAGTTTACCGAAATTTATGGCGCCACTGTCTATACAATACCGCAAATTGGTAGAGAACTAATACTGGCCACGTTAGTTCCTGAATTGTTCACCGCTCCTGATAACTTTGTTACTGAGAGTGTGAGGCATTACTGGAATCTAGGCTGGGCCTCTGGGGACTGGTCTTATGTCCCTGAAGTTATTAGAACCATAGGCACCATAGGACCAATAGTATGAATAAGAATATCATCGCTTGTATTTATCGAGAAGTTATGTCGCCATTTTTTGCGCATACTTACCATATAATTATTTTTGAACAATATTTCAACTTGTTGTGAGTGGGTTATTGCAAGGCATAATAAGTGTCTCTCAGATGTAGCTCCCTTACACATCTAGCACGAAGTAAGTAGTTATTCAGACCACAATGAAACCCGGAAAATTATCATACTGAAAGATCACAAAGTCAATAAATTAATTTATATAAAAAGTGCTGGCTTTTGCCTTAGCAACTCCCCATATGAATCTCATGTTATTGTACGCACACCATACAGGCATACACCGTAGCTACCGTACAATATAAGTTATTAATAAGTTTACCAACAATACTCCCTCAATACCGATTCCGACGTAATAACATTTCTGGATAGAATTTGAGGGTATTCACTCGCATAAACATAAGTAATTCCCATTTACTTTTTCCTTGATTTTACTGGGCTGTCAAAAATATTGCCATTCCATTCCACCAAATAAATAATCAATATTTCAAAATAGGATTCCCAATTATTATTTTATGTAGTACACGAATTAGAAAAGCAATTATAAGATGAATAGGAAAACGAAAACAGTGAAAGTAAGTACTCAATCGATTAGTCATTTCATTTGTTTGGTCTTTGATTGATATTCAATATGCCAGGGGTCAAAAAGAACTCCGTGTATACTTGCTTCGTTTATTTTAGCATTAGAAAAAGTGTAAATAATCTTGACGTGTCTTTTTATTGAAAAACACTTTTGAAAAGTAAGTCACAGCAAATGAGTAACAATACACAGAGACATAGTGTGGGGCAGTATTTGTATGAAAAATACGATGGTTTGTTCTCGGGTCTTGAGTGTTTAATATATTTTAGAATGTATCTATCTATATAAGTATGTTTATCCGTTGCCTAGTAGATATCCATAACACAAGCTTTGCAGCTTACTTTGGGCCTAGGCTCACTTGCAATAAAGTGGGAGAAGGCGCTGACAACTGAGATACAGTTTTATATCTATGTAGTCAAGAGACTTCATAAAATTATGACTAATCTCGTTTCGGTCATAAAATAATAATTATTATTACTTATCTAAAAACCGATCAGTACCTAACCTACGAAACGTATCTTTTACCTTCCCATATTGGTAGCAAGGCATTCAGACACGTCATACCGTCAGTATCATAAAAATAAACGGTCGTAATACCTAGACATTCATTGATTGACGAGTTATAACGTCTGGATTATGCTGTAGAGATATTGATAACATAGCACTCTTTAACGTTGTAACGGAAATCTTTATTGTTTTGTTTATACAAGCTTTCATTAACTTGCAATGTAAGCAAGTGCCTACATAAGTCAAATTTTATCCATTTCTACTGACTGGATTGACTTAATTAGGAGTTGAAGTGGTCGCCATGGCGAAAATCGGTCGGATCATTCACCTGTTATAGACGACTATGCAAGTACAGTCAACAAACATTACAATCAGCAAAAATGCTTGTATTCAAATTTTACAAAAACTTAACGTTACCATGATGTAGGGTGAATCGTGACCGACTGCCTTTTCACAGAAAATGTCACAGTGATATATATCGCATTGCTGGCCAAGGAAAACCATTGTGACGTTTATGCCGGGGCCGCACTGGTAAGGCGACCGGCGACGCGACGCGACGGCGACTAAATCAAACATAGTTCGAGTTATGTGAGCGGCCGAAGCGGCCGCAGCGGCGACGGCGACTAAATCAACTATGTTTGATTTAGTCGCCGTCGCGCCGCGTCGCCGGTCGCCTTACCAGTGCGGCCCCGGCCTTACTGTGAAAACGTTCTATGATTGGTCAGAAATCAAATGGATCGACTATACCTACCTACTGCCGTAACCTGTCTCGATATTAATAAGAAGAAGCAGCCGTGTCAATAACAAATTGTTTAGATATTCCATTGCTACAAATCTCCGCGAAGTAAACCGCACATGCCTGCGGAACTCTACAGCTTGCTTTCCTCTACCAACAGTTCTAATAGTCTGGTTTTTCAAATGGTAAACGGAAATCGCATAGGCAAGGGACGCATTTTTTAATCAAACTCATCTTGTAAGTCCCTTCTAAGTCACTCAGCGATGCGGATGCCGCAAGAACGCTGATTTGATTTTAATATAAAATTGTAAGTTTAAATTTTTTTTTGAGTTGTCCTGCGTTTCGATTTGAATTACAGTTCAATAAGTATTTGATAGGTACAGCTGAGACGTCTAAATCTTTGCCTGTCTTTAGATCTATGCTAAAGGAACACTATCTACTTATTACCTTTTGCTTGAGAATTATTGTACGAATTATTGGACGTTTTGAAAAAAATTGTACAAAAAATTGTATTGTTGTGTATTGTATTGATTTAATTGAAACAAAACTTATGTTAACGAAACGAAACGAAAGTTACCTGTATAGTCTGTTTGTCTAACTTTCGTTAATGAACTGAAACATTACTTTGCTCACCTGCGACCTTATGATAACTACGTTTATGCAAGAAATGTGTGTTCATGCAGCTCCTCTGACTCCACACTGTATATACACAAAAGACGCGATCGTGATTATGTTTTCATTAAGCCCCTAATTATGTAGGTACAATTGTTTTGTAAACGACTCGTGTATCGTACCTATATCTGTGTATTTTATGACATGTATTGTATGTTTGGTTGTTTTTATGTACCTACTAATGTCTGTTTATATTACTACTAGATGGTGTCCGCGACTTCGTCCGCGTTTATCATTGATGCTCCGCTCCTATTGGTTTTAGCGTGATGGTATATAGCCTATAGCCTACCTCGATAAATGGGCTATCTAACACTGAAATAATTTTTCAAATCGGACCAGTTTTTCCTGAGATTAGCGCGTTCAAGCAAACAAACTAACAAACTCTTCAGCTTTATAATATTAGTATCTCCTTTTGGCCTGTCCTTCTACTTCTTCCAAAATTTACTCTAAATCATTTACTGTTCAATCTGCTAGACTGTGGAATCGATTACCCACCTCCATTAGGCAATCTCCCTCCGTCGTGTCGTTCAGGGAAGCTTTGAAGAAGATGTGGCTCACACCATCTCTTTAATTTATTGAAAACACTGCTTATTTATTGTATTTTTTATGCATATATATGTTGTATATGGTAGTATATTTTTAATAGGGTTCTTTATATTATGAGTTTATGTATTGTATTTACTAAAAGTTGTATTGTAGCCTTTGCTTTGTCCGACTGTTTTATTTTTACTTACTCTTTGTCGGTCCCTTACTAAATGCTCCTTTCATCCACTCAAAGGTTGACTGGTAGAGATCCCTTAAAGGGATAAGTTCGCCTTTGTACATGCATTTCAACGGTTGTCAATAAGGTTTTTCTTTTTTTTTTCCTTATTTTTGTACAATATAGAGTTTACATACATACAATACATACATAATATTGCACCAGCTGCTGAAATCTATTCCATGCTTTTTTTCCATTGTAAAAAGGTTGCTTGGAAGAGATCGCTTCGAAGCGATATATTTTTTCTTTAATAATAATAATAATAATAATAAATATCACAGGACAATTCACACCAATTGACCTAGTCCCAAAGTAAGCTAAGCATAGCTTGTGTTATGGGTACTAGGCAACGGATAAACATACTTATATAGATAGATACATACTTAAATACATATTAAACACCCAAGACCCGAGAACAAACATTCGTATTATTCATACAAACATCTGCCCCTGCATCTGCATCTGCATCTGCATCTGTTGTACATAATAATAACATAATTATCAAGATGCTACTAAATAAGTACAAATATATTAATATACGCATAGGTACACACGAAACAGAGAACAAACAATATCTCTTTGAGAGGAACTGTCAAGCCCTTAAGCGATTCGGCAACATGGCAACCTGCCGCGACTGCCTGAAGTCATTCGGCAACAGATTCCACAGACTGACAGCGTGTTCGGAGAAGGGTTTGGATGGAGTGACTGGAAAAGCAACAACATTTAATGTCAAGATTTATCTAATCTAATACCAGAAGGAGGAAGGAAGTAGGAAGGTCTACCAGGGTAAGCCAACAGGGTGGTGTCCCGTTTATACCCTTTAGGTACGGAACCCTAAAAACATCATATTAAGTTCGTGAAACCGACACCGTGACTCGCAAGTGATCCGTCACGTTAAATTAGGTTATAAAGCCTATTATAGTGCCTAGCTCAGAGATTCAATAATCTTATTAACGGGTGATCTAGAAGGGCTCTTTAGGGTTCCATCATGTGGTTATTAGATAATCCAGGTTATATTGCAACGTGGGTAAGTTTAATGAATTTTAACAGATCCGTAGCGCGGTTTTACTTAGTTACAGAACTAATACTAAGTCTAAGATCCCTACTAGAGGCGACCATCACCCATGACACCCATCTGTTTAGTCATCATCATCACCATTTCAGCCGTAGGACGCCCACTGCTGGACATAGGCCTCTCTCAATGACGCCCAATCATTACGGTTGGAAGCGACTTGCATCCACCCTGAACCTGCGGCCTTCACCAAATCGTCCGTCCATCTCGTGCCGTGGTCTCTATTCGAGAACTTTTGGGCCCCAGCGGCCATCTGTTCTGCGTGCTATTAAGTTGTTCTTTACGTCATGATAACGCTGCATGAAATTCCTTTTTACGCTCTAGAGCATAAGGTAAAATATTTTGTCTAGGACTAAGACAATTAGCCGCAAACAGTCTCAGAATGAGAGGGCTTGGGCCGTAGCTCCCACGCGGGCCCAGTGCGGATTGGGAACTTCAACACACACCATTTAATGTCTTCGCAGGTGTATGCAGGTTTCCTCACGATGTGTTCCTTCACCGTAAGGCTCATGGTAAATTACAAATGTCATTTCGCACATAAATTCCGAAAAACTCAGAGGAGCGAGCCGGGATTTGAACCCACGACCCTCTGCTTGAGAGGCCATAGTTCAAATAGGCCATCATGATTTCATTGGCAGATGTGGGGAATGTCACCATGGCATTGCAACAAAAAGGTTCTACCCTGGTACCCACTTCAGTTTTCTCGACAGTACAGTGTAGGTACAGCATGGCATTTATAAAAAAAAACCGGCCAAGAGCGTGTCGGACACGCACAAGGTAGGGTTCCGTAGCCATTACAAAAAAATCAAGTAATATTTTTCTAAGGATTTCGTATGTGTACGGAATCATCCAAGTTTAGGTATGTTTTATACCTTAGGCTACTATTTACTCTTAAATTACAAATAATTTCCAAGCTATCTTAGCCGCTATAATTTTCCTAGTAAATTTGATATATTTACTACCATTCTGAAATTTTCAAATTTTTCCACCTAATAGTTTAGATTTTAGAGGGGGGGGGGACGCTCGATTTTAATGAAAATTTTCACTTTAAAGTTGAATATTTCGCAAACAGATCACTGAATAGAAAAATCATATTAGCAACCCCGCAATGGTTTTAAAAGACCTATCCAACGATACCACACACTATAGGATTAGTCGAGAAAAAAAAAACACCCCCCTTTACGTCTATGGGAGGTACCCTAAAAAATATATTTTTTTTATTTTTTATTTTACCACTTTGTTGGCGTGATTGATATGTATATTCATGCCAAATTACAGCTTTCTAGTACTAACGATCTCTGAGCTTAGCCGCGGACAGACAGACAGACAGACGGACAGACATGGCGAAACTATAAGGGTTCCTAGTTGACTACGGAACCCTAAAAACTGATCTAGAGATTGATCCAAAAGAGTCGAACTTTCGCTGGTCGTAGTTCTCAACAGGGAGTTTAAAATTATTCATAAATAAATATTTAGAAGTGATTATAATTGATCATGGAGCGTCAGCTGCAAGGCCGACATCATGCTGAGTTGGGACCATTTCGTGACAATACAGGGTTATTTGTATGGTATGGTTTGTTTTGTTGGTTTGTATTTGTATTTCACTGACACCCTCTTAACCCTGAATTCCTATCACTCAAACAAATGTTTTTAGATTTACGTCTTTTTAAAATAAAGCACTTTTTTTTCTATACAAATACACAGAGTATCGTAAAAATAAGAGGTAATCTCAAATTTTCAAAACGTTATTACACCAAAAATATTAAGTTATGACAAAAGCCGTAAAACAAAAAACTTTTGTTTAAGTGGTAGGAGTTTAGGGTTAAAAGGATGCTAGTGAATTACAAATAACCCTGTATATGATGTTGTATCTGTGTTTTTCTCTTGCTAATTTAAGATCATGTCACGATTAAATATTTTTCTTTCTTTATTTTTCTTTTTACGTGTAAATCGATCACTAAGCTTAACATAAGTAAATTAATATAGTCATTTCCAAAAAAAATTAGACAATTATGGGGTTTAATAAAAACAATACTTAACTGATTCTTTATGTAACGAAAGTTATCCATATAAGTATTTTGTATGACTAACTTTCGTTACACAAAGGAAGCGAATGTGATTTTTTTTTATTAAACCCTTTACTATCTACAAATTTGAAAACGATCCCAATTATTTATGTAATAAATATAAATATAAAAATATATATATATTGGCAAGGTAGAACTTAAATATACGTTCGGTATGCAGTTATGAACTGTACGTAAATGTAACAATAAAATTAATCTTAAAATAAAAGTATAAAAAAAATTACTTACTAAAAAAAATTTTTCGTGCTTACCAAATTTTTTCTCATCCAACATATAAAGGTCGCGCACTCACAGCACTAAAACTTCACTGTCCACTCGCGGCCCACCGGTGGGAGTGGGAAGCGGTCGTTTGAGCCGCGCGCGCCTTTGCTACTGAACTGAGCGGGCGGGCGGCGCCCAGATGCTATCTCGACGAGACTGTGGCCTAACTTGGGGCGATAGCGGGAGTTGTAGCGGGTAGCGGTTCGGTAAAGAGAAGCCAATCGACGGGTCTCTGACTCAACCTCGTATAGGTATCGCCACGAGGGTTGAGTTGAATGATTTTACACACAGCTACATATAGTACTGATTGCAAAAAAAGTAGTGAATAAATGAAATGAGTGAGTGAATTAAAATGTCAGTTATGATCTTATGTCATCATAATCATCAGGCGTGTGTCTAAAGTGGTTACTCCAATTTAATAAAATTTCATGTACGAGATTGAGTAGTGTGGAAATAGGCCTCAATGTCTCTCTCTAGCCATCATCATTTCAGCCATAGGACGTCCACTGCCGGACACAGGCTTTTTGATACCCAATTATTACGGTTGGAAGCGGCTTGCATCCACCGTGAACCTGCGGCCTTTACCAAATCATCCGTCCATCTCGTTGGTGGACGTCCCACGTTGCGTTTGCCAGTCCGTGGTCTCCGTTCGAAAACTTTTCAACCCCAACGACCATCTATTCTGCGTGCTATATGTCCTGCCCATTGCCTTTTCCACGAGCTAGTCCGTTTGGATATATCGGTAACCGTTGTTCTTCATCTAAAATATAAGACGTCTTATTCATTACATATCTATAAAATAAGAGCTTGTTCCGAACAAGATTGCTCCTAATATTCACTATATATCCGCTTGCACGGTCTAAACTTAAAAAATTAAATCATGAACCCTGGGAAGGACATACTCGTAGTATAGTTTTTAGCCCGGAAAATTGCATAGTTCCCGCGGAATAGTAATAAACGACTTCTTTGCAGACGGAGTCGCGGGCAACAGCTAGTTCTGTATAATAATATATATTTTACGTAACCATATTTTATCAAAATGGAAGATAAACTATCAGAATCCTTTTAGACATGAGTGGATAATTTGCTCGCTGCGTTGTTTTGCTCGCCCCGCTCGGCGACGGGCACAGCCTTAGCTCCACGTGGTTGGTTGCCACGCCGCCACTACAATAATATCGAGAAATTGACATTTAACTATTACTATCTCCATGATCTCCATCTGTTTCTCTTGTTAACTGTTAATTTCATGTTTTCATAATGTCCAATAAAGAGTTTCACATACATAAATACTATAATATTCCGTTATTAAGAATTATATTATTTTTAAATACTTAATTCTGTAGCTAGAATACATCGAAAACCCAGCTTCATCGAAAAAACAAAATTAACTCTATGGCCTGAATAATCTTATATTTTCCCAACTGATTAATTTGCCAACTGTTTATTTTTTATGAAACTGTAATCTTATTTATTTGGAGCATAATCAGAAATAAGTTTACAGAAGATAATACAGATAAACAACTATGTATACTAATTAACATGCACTTACTCCCTTAGCAGGTCTCACTAAGACACATGGATGATAATTAGTTAACCACATACATTACGTGACACTAAAAAAAAAACCGGTCTTAGTTCCCAGAAAGCAACCGCAGACAAAGCGAAACAGACTAGCCAATAAGGTATTCGCCTACTTATTACAATTAATTCGCCTATTGAGCACATTAGTACCTTTGTTATACTTAAATATTTTAAATATTAGATAGGTATTCATATATCCAATATTTCGCTTCAACAAGTAGCTTTACTTAAATAAGCAGGTTGATAAATTTCTTCTACATACAAATTACAACATAACCATTCTAATACCTGGTTTACACTCGCGTACGAGTGGCGAGACGAACTGCGGGACGAGCCACGAGACGAGAGTGTGAACGGTACCTCTACCATGAGTTACACTAGTTTACAGTGACCGTACTCGCTAGCGACGGCGTAAATGATTTGTATGGAGAATTGTGTACAGCGCCTCTAGCGGTCACTTACGGAAGTACAATTCTCCATACAAATCATTTACGCCGTCGCTAGCGAGTACGGTCACTGTAAACTAGTGTAACTCATGGTAGAGGTACAGGCGCGCCTCGCGCCTCGTCTCGTGATTTGCCTTGATTTTGAGGCTCGCGTCCGGAGCGAGACGACGAGGCGAGGCGCGAGGCGAGGTGACGAGGCGAGAGTGTAAATCAGGTATAAATCTATCTATATAAGTAGCTAGGTACATAATTATATCATATCAACTCACCCAGTGTTACAACACTAGTTGACAAAGCACTTTAACGTTTTACATTTTTACTTTTCAGGATTGTTATCTTAAAACAAACCTAACCTAACCTAACCTACAGGATAGTCCTGAAATTTATCCTGAATAGTTTACAATTTCAGAAAAAACAAACAATGGGCAAGTGGATCATCTGGGAAATAATTTTCGGCGAAACGGCAGGATACCAGCTTCAGCTGTGCATTTATGTGGACCATTGAATATGATTGGTGGATATCAAACGCAAATCTCTGGTGGAAAGACACCCCAGGGGGGGCACACTTCCATATATCACACTTTTCATGCGACTACAGCGATCTCTGGTTGTTTGGTAAAGAACTAAATTAGCGGCCATCTTGGTTGACTTGTCAAACTTGTCAGTTGTCATTCATCGGCCATGGCCATGGCGTACCAAATTGTACGGTCAAGGACTTTAATTGATAGGCCACTTGCCAATGTTCGTATTTTAGCCGTATAGTACAAATCGGGTTTAGCCGCTTATACTTCGTATATGCTGATTTGAATTAGACGGCTAAAATACGAATAGTGGCAATTAGCCTATCAATTAAAATTACGTGTAATTATAGCTGTACATCACTACCAACATATACATATAGATAGGTATACATCTATAGATACGTCACATTAGTTCTTCACCAGGGCGTAGGGCAGCAGCACCTTCCATACATGCATATTTGACCATAGAGTTGCCACTCTTGTTCATATAATATTACAATACTCTTTGAGACACCCTTGTACATCATCATCATATTCATCATTGTCATCATCCCAGCCTATATAAGTCCCACTGCAGGACACAGGCCTCTTCTCAGAATGAGGGGGCTTGGGCCGTAGTTCCCACGCGGGCCCAGTGCGGATTAGGAACTTCACACGCACCTTTGAATTTCTTCGCAGGTGTTTGCAGGTTCGACGATGTTTTCCTTCGTTGGATGGTTTCCTTTGTTGTTGTACATCTGCTCGTAACTGTTAATTTCATTTTTTATGTACAGCTACCGAGCTTTTGGCGCATTTATTGCATTCATTTAATCTCGTGCTGTATCATTACTAGCAAAGCTTTAGTCCTGAAATTCATGTGTAAGATATTTGAGGACTCATTCTAATGACTAGTGTTTATCGAAACACGATTACTTGTAGTTCGCTCGATAGAAAAAAATAACCAAAGTCGTCTCTAAAAAATAAAATAAATTCGTAGTACGACGTAAACACTGCACTGCAATAACTTTTAGAAATGTTAATAAAACAAGATATTTTCCAGGGTGTAGTGTTGCTACATTTTTATAATATGTATTTGTTTTAGTAATATGATGAAAATACCTAAATACACGCGCAGTCTAATCAACCTATCTTGAGTCATCGTGCTTCCCCCTTGTCCGATAGTCAGTTGGGTTAGTTCTCCTTCGGCCATCGGACGGATAACTCGAGTCACTTGCGCTTACGCACGGCTTTGATTCTAGCCGCTCTCACGCACATATACACGAATGCATAGAATACTTAAAAATCGATTAGCACCAAAAGCTCGGTAGGGCTTTAAAGAATATTTTTTGGAAATGGGGCCCAAATACACGCGACTACACAATAAAGAGCTTTGCATACTTTAGATCCCACATTGTTTAACTAACAACAAATCGTTAGGTGATACCCTCGGGCTCGATTCTAGGCCCTTCAGAAGAGTTCAAGAATACGATTTACGAACAGTCTCTGGAGTACTTTTTGGAACTTCCTAACATTTAGGGCACCGCTTACGTATAAAAGTTAGGAAGATTATTGTGGTAAAGCGTAAAACGCTCATTGTAAATGAATTTATTCTTATTCTTATTTACTTTTTTATAATGAGGAAATTTTGGATTTTCTTATTCAACGAGTCATACCTACTTTTCATTTTCAAAAGAAAAAAGTGTCCGTATTTTTTGGGTCATTTTTGTGACTTTTCATACAGTTTATATTACATGGCTCGTCAAAAAACTGAAACAAATAAATTGTATGGAAAATTAGGGTCATTTTTTGATCATCGAAATCAATAACCCTCTGATTCTGAGTAAGAAAGCTCCAAACTACCTAATCCTAATAAAAAAAGTGGCACGTACATTTTAAATTGAAAACACCCATTAGTATCGTGAAAAAGCACAACCTATCTCATTTACGACAGCTCTTGCTCCTGTGTAGAATACTAAACAATCGTAGGTAACGAGCAATTTCCACATCAGAAACATCATCGACAAATACGTGACCCGTATCAATAAGTAATTTTCCTTATTTCATGAAAAGTCTCTCGACTCAAGTGTCTATTACCCGTCTAGCTTCCTAATCGAGACCAAGGCCGTTTCTTAGCCTAACTTACAACCGTGACAATCTAAAAGGGCTTATATACTCAGCCGTCTAACTGACTTATGCCCTTTTTGGTTTACAGTTGTTCTGTGGGCGTCAGTGTTGTAGGATTC
The DNA here is from genome assembly GCA_947859365.1 of Archips crataeganus. Lineage (NCBI taxonomy): Eukaryota > Metazoa > Arthropoda > Insecta > Lepidoptera > Tortricidae > Archips > Archips crataeganus. The sequence continues at coordinate 14,492,249 of OX402062.1, forward strand.
GAGAGTCCCTATTTTGAGAAAGTGGATTTGTTTATAAAATCAGAAGTATAATAAACCTAGGTATACTAAACATTTCACTTTAAATACGAGCTTATTTAATAACTGAACTTTTTGTAAACTTTGTCTACTTGCATTGATATCCAATCTACATAGGTAGGTAATTACGTATACTACCAGAGTTCAAATCAGTCCGATTACTAGACAAGGGGGAAATATGACGTGAGAGATTAGACACTGTCGTAAAATTCCTCCATGATTGTCATCATCTCAGCCTTTAGTCAGAATGAGATTACTCAGGCCGTAGTTACCACTCGGGCCCAGTGAGGATTGGGAACTTCACACGCACCATTGAATTTCTACGCAGTTGTATGCATGTCGTTTTCCTTCACCGTAAATGTTACGGTAAATTTCATAATGTGATTTCACTCGCACATTAATTTCGAAAAAGTCAAAGATACGAGCCCGAACTCGAACCCATGGTGATCCACAATCCACATCAGTACGCTTAGTAGAAGTTTTCCTTCACTTCAATACTTCTCGATCGCGTTAACGTAAAAATTTCAATTCTATGGAAACATGGAAGCGCGCGCGCGGATACGCTGTCCATGTTTCCCTAGTAATTGTTTTTTTTTACATAAACGCGATCGAGAAGTATTTGGTGAAGTAAAAAATAAAAAATTTTAAATAAAAAATAGAACCGCCTTCAAAAACACCCAAAAAAATATTAATTAAAAATGTAACCGACTATAATGAGCATTATAATATCTTTTGCAGCATTACGCTGCCGGTAACGAACCTTTTTGACACGCGAAATTGAAATATTCCTGGCCGCCTTGTCAGTGTCAATAGACAAGTTCTTTTGAAAGGGTTTCGAGTTTTGCACGACTGAGATTGATGTTTTGGCTGTCAAGAGATTGAATTAATCTAAGACGAATAAGATTATTTTTTATTTTATAAGAATTGATAACGTGACCATCGATTTCATATTGAAGGCTGTCCCCACAGAATAATAAAAGTTTTTTTGGTCACATTTGAAGAATTGAACCACCAGAACTGTATATAAAAATAATTGGTTGGAACCGTTTTTAGCGGGTATGTATTTTTTTATCTTTTTCCATATCCACCGCTTCTCTTTCCGTACTGTGCCTATTTCCTACCAGTTTATATTTCTTTTACAGTTCCACCTTTACCCCAAACCTACTCACTTCTTTCAAGTTGGGAAATTCATCAAAAGCCAGCTAGCTAAGCGATAAACATTTTATTTCATTTTATTCGGCGTTCCATCTTTAAAATTTGTGTGTAATTTTTATATCATATTTTCTGCTTTTTTTATATACATTTGTAAGTTGACGAGTGGGGCCCTTCTCCAACAGTTTTTAGTTAGGTTTTATGTGTACATATTTCTTTTTCGTATTTTTTTCAAGATTCCAAAAGACGCAAAGCCCGTCGTTCATTTGTTTCGGCATTATTCATTTAAATTTTTTTGGTTAATTGGTTAATTTTTTATGGTTCAAATTGGTTAATAGTTTTTTTTTTGGTTGAAATAAATAGTGTACAGTTTGTAGATAGATTCCTTTTATTAATTTTTCTACAAAAATTGGCGCCCGAACTAAAAAAATAAATTTTTTTTTTTCTTTAGTGGGGGGATGGGCTGACCGTTTCTCGGTCATTGTATATATATATATATTTTTTTCCTTCTAGTTTTATTCTCTTAGTTGATTGCTCTTTTCTGTGGCAGTCATGTCTTTTAACCACTCGGTTAATACAAATCCATTCATAGTTCCTGAGTCTCACGACGCAGAATATTTAGAGGACCGTGCAAGTTCGAACCCTTTTGTTAATCCTGATCTTCGCGACGAGGAATATTTTGATTCCGCGACATCAGTGAACATGAGACCATCGCCTGCGGATCAAGTTTATGTACCGGTTAGAGGGGAATCACTTGCCAAATGGGGTATCGTGTTTACCGGTAAAACATGTGTGCGCGAGTTCTTTGCTTTCGTAGAAGAACAGGGAGTTGCTCGTGGAGTCGACCCGTCGTATGTAGTGCTGAGGTTTCATGAACTGTTAGCTGACAGCGCTCTTAAATATTTCCGAGCTATCAGACATCCTCGATTATCCTACGCTGATCTGAAGGCTGCGTTCTTGAAAACCTTTGACGTGGTCGATTACGACTTCAAGGTCGAGAGTCAACTCCGCGCACTTCGGCAAGGGAAGGATCAGTCTGTTGTTGACTTCGTCATTAGTGCGCGAGATCTTAATGCAAAACTGCGCGTGCCGATTTCAGACGAAAATCTCTTCCTGATAATTAAATATGGGTTGCATCCACGTTATCATGCATGCCTTGCAACCAATTTGATTGATGATTTGGATGGGCTTCTCGAAATCGCGAAAAATTTTGAATCATTTCAGTGTCAGCGACCTTCAGGTTTTTCCGTGGCACCTGTTCAATCTGATGCAGCAGTAGTATGTCTCAAGTGTAATGTTGCAGGTCATCACTTCCGATTGTGTCCTAACATAACAGGAGCCGTTTGCTTTAAATGTAAACGTGTTGGTACTATAACGCGTGATTGTCCACAGTGCTTTCCGAGTTCTTCAAAAAACTAATTTGCGGTGACACGTCTTGCCCAGCGTTGTCGCCTCTTGTTGTAAACAACACTTCTGATAATCGTTTATATGTTGAACTTTCGATTTCCGGGTCGAATGTGAAGGCCTTACTTGATTCTGGTGCGCAAGCGTCATTAATTGATGTTTCCTTATTGTCCAGATTAGGTATCAGTTTTTGTAAAAATATTCGCCCTTCAGTGGTATCCGCTGATAATTCTCCAATTACAATTTTAGGGGGAGTCAATGTACCTATTTCTTTTAACGGGTTTTGTTTTGCTCACCCTTGTCTTGTAAGCGATGGTTTGCCAACGCAATTTATTTTAGGAATTGAGTTCTGGAATAAATTTGGACTTACTTCTTTATTGTGTAAAGCTTTTAGTGATGTAACGAGTGGTAAGCTTTTCGTACCGCACCCGCTCGATGTTAACACCGAATCCCTTGAGGTTGGTGAAGCGCGTTATATTCATCCACGTGCTGTTTTATCCGCTGATCAAGAAGCTCGTCTTCAGTCCGCGATTGATTACTTTGAAGAGATTTCTTCCGCAAAGATTGGTCTAGGGTGTACTTCGTGGCTTTCCCACAAAATTGAGACCGTCGGTCCACCAATTCGGCAACGATACTACCCACTTTCGCCTATTAAGTTAAAAGTCCTTAATGAGGAAATCGATAAAATGTTAGAGATGGGAGTTATTCGTCCGTCTCGCTCTCCATGGGCTAGTCCTGTGGTAATGGTCACAAAAAAGGATGGAAGTATTAGATTCTGCGTTGATAGTCGAAAACTTAATAGCGTCACTATCCGCGATTCCTATCCGTTACCGCGTATCCAAGACATCCTTAACAATCTTCGTGGAGCTCGGTATATGACTTCTTTGGATTTTAGGAGTGCGTTCTGGCAAATTCCTCTTGCTGATAAAGAAAGCTGTGAGAAAACTGCTTTTATTGTACCTCAGCGAGGTTTATTTGAATTCGTGCGTATGCCATTTGGTTTAACCAATGCGGCATCTGAAATGCAGAGACTGACAGATCGGATTATTAATTTTGAGTTCACGGCCGAATCAGATGACTTTGTTTTTGGTTATGTTGATGATCTCATTTTGGTATCACGTGATTTTGATAGCCACTTACGTCTCATCCGCAAGGTCTGTGATAGGCTGAAAGAAGCAGGTCTTACTGTCAATTTAGACAAGTGTGAGTTTTGTAAATCTGAATTGAAGTATTTGGGTTATGTTGTTAATGAGCGTGGGCTTCAAACAGATCCAAAAAAACTCGAAGCTATTAATGACTATCCGACTCCAACAACAGCTAAATCTCTTCGCTCTTTCATTGGCATGTGTTCATATTATCGTCGTTTTGTGGATAATTTTTCCAGCATTATTGCTCCGATGACAGCTTTAATCGGCAAAAGAAAGGGTCGTGAGCCTATAGAATGGAATGGGGACGCGGCAGCCGCCTTTCGGAAACTGAAGGACGTTTTGATAGGTTCACCGTTAATGGCCTGCCCAGATTTTTCAAAACCTTTTGTTTTGCAGTGTGACGCAAGTTTAGTCGGTCTTGGGTCCGTTTTGGCTCAAGTAATCGATGGAGTTGAGCATCCTATTGCCTATTACTCTCGGTTGTTCACAAAAGCGGAAAAGAATTACAGTACTTCAGAACGCGAGCTTTTGGCTGTTTTGGATTCTATTAAACACTTTCGCGGGTATCTTGATGGCATGAAATTTACGATAGTAACTGATCACATTGCGTTAAAATGGCTTATTACTCTGGATAATCCCACGGGCCGTCTAGCACGTTGGGCAACAATTATCTCTCAATATAACTTCGAAATTGAGCATCGAAAAGGCGTGTTAAACGTAGTTCCTGACGCTTTGTCTCGATACCAAGTCGGCTTGATAAATTTCGTACGAGGTACAGATGATACTACCGATCCGTGGTACGAACGAATTTATAGAGGTGTTTCGGACACGCCACAGATGTTCCACGCCTTTACAATTCGTGACGGCATGCTTATGCGCAGGATGTCTGTTGAGAATCCTTTATTGCCAAACCCATGGCGGATCGTTTTACCTGCTACAAAGGTGAGAGAAGCTATTGCGGAGATTCATAATGGTTTTCCCAATGTACATCCTGGCGTTATGAAAACCTATTTGAAGGCTAGGGAGCTCTATTACTGGCCCAATATGTATCGGGATATTGCTTCATTTTTATCTGAATGCACGGTCTGTAAGGCGTATAAGATTGCCAACACTCAGCCTCGTGGTCAACGATTATTTCCCAGGTCAGTTCATGCACCTATGGATCTTTTGTCTATTGATCTTATTGGACCATTGCAGCGAGTGGATGGTGGTTATCGATACATTCTTACCATGGTTGACGTATTTACCAAGTTCGTGTGGCTAGTTCCTTTAAAGAAATATGACGCTAGATCTATTTCTAATGCTCTGGAAATAGAAGTTTTCTTGCGGTATGGTTTTCCGTCTAATATCCTTTGTGATAATGCAACAGTTTTTCACAGTGCTGAGTTCCTTGAATTTTTGTCTTCTTACGATATTCCTAATCCATGTTATACACCTTATTATTCGCCTCAAGCGAACGTTTGTGAGCGCTATAATCAGACAGTAATTACGACGCTGAGTATTCTTGTCGATGGCGATTTTCGTCGTTGGCGTGAACATCTTCCTAGGGTTTCATTATACTTGAATTCATGTATAAATCTGGCAACGTCCTATACCCCGAACTTTCTCATGTATGGCCGTGAGTTGACGACTGTTCAGCAGCGTGCAAGCAATCAGACTGAGGACCCTGGTTTGGCACTCAGTCGGGTTCAGCATGCAACGAACCTTTCAACTCTTCGAGAGGTATATGCTAAAGTTGCGGACGCAATGACCCTTGCTTTTCACCGAAATTCTGTTAAGTTCAATGCGAATAGGAGTGCCGTTAGGCTTCGTATCGGTGACGTAGTTTGGCGTCGGAACTTTCAACGGGGAACTAGTGATCAGATTAGAGGAGGTAAATTTGCTCCCCGTTTCTCAGCCTGTCGTGTTATCAGGATTGTGTCGCCTCAGGTTTATGAGTTGCGTGACGTTGATTCACCGCACGTGGGGGTTTATCACATAAAAGATATTTTAAAATGATCACCCGCTTTTCTTTTATTTTCAAATTCAAACCGACACAATATGTCTGTCTTTTATACGTTTCGATTCGTTTCGACTAATTCCCTTCATTATATTTTTTTGTCCTTTGCTTCGCTTTGATACCATTTGTACATTTTGTTATATTTTGTTACTCGTTACGTCACAGGGTGAGCCCTAAGTTAAGCTTCCTTTGGTGTTTTGGGCAGCCACTGACGGAGACGCTTGCTTTAAGCGATTGTTTGTCAATAGTTTCCTGGTAAAGATGGAAACTTATTTAGCGATTAGGTGTATGCATATTTTTTGTTATTATTATTGTACATATATTTTTTTTTTTGGTTGGGCGATGTCTGCAGCATTACGCTGCCGGTAACGAACCTTTTTGACACGCGAAATTGAAATATTCCTGGCCGCCTTGTCAGTGTCAATAGACAAGTTCTTTTGAAAGGGTTTCGAGTTTTGCACGACTGAGATTGATGTTTTGGCTGTCAAGAGATTGAATTAATCTAAGACGAATAAGATTATTTTTTATTTTATAAGAATTGATAACGTGACCATCGATTTCATATTGAAGGCTGTCCCCACAGAATAATAAAAGTTTTTTTGGTCACATTTGAAGAATTGAACCACCAGAACTGTATATAAAAATAATTGGTTGGAACCGTTTTTAGCGGGTATGTATTTTTTTATCTTTTTCCATATCCACCGCTTCTCTTTCCGTACTGTGCCTATTTCCTACCAGTTTATATTTCTTTTACAGTTCCACCTTTACCCCAAACCTACTCACTTCTTTCAAGTTGGGAAATTCATCAAAAGCCAGCTAGCTAAGCGATAAACATTTTATTTCATTTTATTCGGCGTTCCATCTTTAAAATTTGTGTGTAATTTTTATATCATATTTTCTGCTTTTTTTATATACATTTGTAAGTTGACGAGTGGGGCCCTTCTCCAACAGTTTTTAGTTAGGTTTTATGTGTACATATTTCTTTTTCGTATTTTTTTCAAGATTCCAAAAGACGCAAAGCCCGTCGTTCATTTGTTTCGGCATTATTCATTTAAATTTTTTTGGTTAATTGGTTAATTTTTTATGGTTCAAATTGGTTAATAGTTTTTTTTTTGGTTGAAATAAATAGTGTACAGTTTGTAGATAGATTCCTTTTATTAATTTTTCTACACTTTCTACTAATCTGTTTGAAGTCGGGCCTCAGCACGAGCTAGCAGGAGTGATAGAAGCCCAACAGATAGTGGGTATAATAGGGATAATAGGTAGGTAAGTTAAATTACTACTATAAAGTTTGAGGTCCCAGGTTCGGTTCCCGCGTCGGGGCAGATATCTATATGAAAAACACGAAAGTTTGATCTCGGGTCTTGGGTGTTTAATATGTATTTAAGTATGTATCTATCTATATAAGTATGTTTACCCGTTGCCTAGTACCCATAACACAAGCTTTGCTTACTTTGAGACTAGGTCGATTGGTGTGAATTGTCCCGGGATATTTATTTATTAATTTAATTACTAGGTCCACTCCTGCTGGCTCGAGCTGAGGCCCGACTTCAAACAGATTAGTAGAAAGTAGTGTCCGACCGAAGTTTCGGTTTCGGTTTCGGTTTCGGCTAATTTCGGCCAAAAAAGTGATTTCGGCCGAGGTTTCGGTTTCGGCCAGAATCCGGCCGAAACCTTCGGCCGGGCCGAAGTTACTTCGCGGCCTCTCGCGGCTCTCGCATCGGGAGCGCTCGGCTTAATTCGGACACGCTCGGCCGGGTAGGTATAGGTAATGCATCGGCGGCCGGCCCAGCTGGGACCAGCGACAGTATGAGTGTTGTTTATTTATTAAATTATTATTTACTTTTTAGAATCTGTTTGGCGACCGCTTTAGCCTAGTTGGTAGTGACCCTGCCTACGAAGCAAGATGTCCAGGGTTCGAATCCCGGTAAGGGCATTTATTTGTGTGATGAGCACGAATATTTGTTCCTGAGTTATGGATGTTTTCTATGTATTTAAGTATTTATTTATCTATATAAGTATGTTTATCGTCGTCTAGTACCCATAGTACTTGTATATGTTGCTTAGTTTGGGACTAGGTCGATTTGTGTAAGATTGTCCCCTAATATTTATTTATTTTATTTGTTACTGCATTTTATGCTGTGATTAATGAACAATGCGTTTGATATTAGGATTTTGAATTTAGTTTAGACGTAATAAGAATAGGTTGTTTGTTTTGAATAATATAATACCTATGCCAAGACATTTTTCATTAAAACTAAACGTTTTTTATTTTGTTTAACAAAAAAAGTAACTGTTCTCATATAAGAAATCCTTGCAATAACCTTTTCCTTACGATCTGTACAGTAATTTTGAATATTTTGTTTGATATGATACGTCTTCAAAAATTTCGGTTTCGGTTTCGGTTTCGGCTAAAAATCGTGTTTCGGTCGGACACTAGTAGAAAGATATTATAATGCTCATTATAGTCGGTTACATTTTTTTTTGGGTGTTTTTGAAGGCGGTTCTATTTTTTATTTAAAAAATTTTATTTTTGGCTTTTTAGTTGTATTGGTATAAAAAAGATGCGTAGGCGTAGCCAGTAAACGAAGCCCCGCTTCTGTTTACGCTCTGAGGATCGCAAGGTAACTAACAAACTTAACAAGGGTAAACGGGGGTGGTTTGAAGGTATTTTTTTAATGCGGGAAGCTCTGCCCCCCGAGCCCTCCGTTCCAGTAGCGAGGCTTCTATTACTACTCTGAGGGACGCAAGATAAACTGACGAATTTAACCAAGTGAAAAGGTAGATGGTTTAACAGATTTTTTTATTGCGGGGGGCTCTGCCCCCCGAGCCCCCCTCCCCTCCAAGAGCGGGGCTTTTATTTTCTCCCTGAGGGACGCAAGACAGCTAACTTACCTAACCAGGTTAAACGGGAAGTGATTTGAAGGTATTTTTTATTACGGGAGCTCCACCCCCCAAGCGCCTCTACCGGTACCGAGGTTTCTATTTCCACTCTTGAGGGACGCAAGATAACTGACGAATCAAACCAGGTTAAACGGGAGGTGGTTTAACAGTATTTTTATTGCGGGGGGCTCCGCCCCCCGAGCCCCCCTCCATCAGCGGGGCTTCTATTTCCACTCTGAGGAACGTAAGATAACTATCGAACCTAATTAGGTTAAAAAGGGGGTGATTTGAAGGTGTTTTTTGCCCCGAGCCCCCCTTCCAGTGCCAAGGCTTCATTTTTCACTCTGAGGGACGCAAGATAACTAACGAATCTGGTTAGGTTAAACGGGACGCGGTTTGACAGTTTTTTTTATTGCGGGGGGCTCCGCCCCCCGAGCCCCCCCTCCCGCCTAATATCACTTTAAGGAGCGCAAGGTAACTAACGAACCTAACCAGGTTAAACGGGGGATGGTTTGAAATTATTTTTTTAAAGCGGGGGGCATCGCCCCCCGAGCCCCCCTCCGCTGACTACACTTCCATTTCCACTCTACGGGACGCAAGATATCTAACGAACCTAACAAGGTTAAGCGAGAGGTGGTTTGTAGGTATTTTTATTGCCCCCTTTTCTTTGTACATAGGTGCCATACCTACTTACTATAGTTTAGGTGAATAACTTACACAATTCTTCGGACTGTTTTGGCCAATTAATATTAGTAATAAAACGTTGTAGGTAATTCGATGTTCTTGTTATCAATATAAGGACGAACAAATATGCTTTAGGACTTTCAACAGTATGCCAAACATTCTTCGCCAGAAAATTTTAGAACAATCAACATTATGCGATACAACAGGCACTCTTTGCTGACTGTACTTTTTGATCCTGGTTACCAAAGTAATCGTCAAGACGAATCAAACGAGCCCAAACTCGATGGGGTTATGTTGTTTTATTACGGAGTTCTTATGGTCACCTTCCAACTCCATCTTCAGACCCTAGTTACCATCTAGGATCAAAGTACTCGTCAAGACAAATCAAATGAGCTCAAACTCAATGCAGTCGTATCGTTTTATTACAGAGTTTCTATGGCCAACTTTCAGCTCCATCGTCAGATCAGCTCCATGTCATAATAATATTGCATTGTCATCCAATTCACACATGTCTGCAAAATTTCAGCTCAACTGGAAACCGGGAAGTGGGTCAAATTTAACTTGCAAGATTTGACCCGTTGAGGACTTCCGTTGGCCATCTACGGTCTTCTTCATCAGGTCCAGTTTACGAAATGATACTTTCTGAATGCAAATACTTCACTTGATACTAAAAATGCTAAAATCACTATAGGTTTGCCTGTAAAATTTGAAGGTTGCCCTCGATTTCTCTAGGATCCCATGATCAGATCTTGACTTGGTGCCAATGGGACCGCCTCAGGAGTATACTGTTTCAAACAAAAAAAGAATTTTGAAAATCGGTTCACAATTGAGGGAGTAATCGCGTAACAAACACAAAAAAAAAAAAAAAAAAAAAACTTACAGACGAATTGATAACCTCCTTTTTTTTTGAAGTCGGTCAAAAACTTATACTAAGCATACTGATCTCTCCATCCCATCTCTCTTTCACACGATTTAAGTATTCGTGTTGTCTGTTAAAAGTCATCAAAACTTTCTAACAGGAAAAAACCCACTGAAATCCCGAACAAACTCGCTAACTCTAACTCTTTGTTTAATTACGGCCACAAAGGCTTAGGGAATTTAAAATACGTCCAATTCTGGAGTCCAGACATAATAATATACTTATGTACAATAAAATACAATAAAATAACGCTTTTTTGTACACAATATAGAAAACAATACAGAAAAACAAGTATATTTAAAAAAAATTATAAAGTAACCAAAAGGCGGCCTTATCGCTTCGAAGCGATCTCTTACAGGCAACCTTTCCAATGGAAAGCAAGGAACAGATTTTAGCAGGTAGTGAATAGATAGCGATAAAGTTCTATTCACGCTATTTTTGACATTTTATATCGTTTAAATAACTTATAGTCGCGAACTTAAGTATGATTATGACTCTTAGTTTATAAATTTGCAGCCTCATATTTTTTTAAGGATTACAAATTATAGGTGATAAAAAGTATAATTATATTTAAGAACGGATACTTGGTTGCTACGAGGACTTATTTGGTCCAAATGATAACACAATGGAGCTTTACAGAAAAATCTGAAATTCATGATTTTCCCTAAAACTGGACCCTTCAGGACTTATGTAAGTTTGCTTAAATTTATCTAAATGACTTCCTTAACCATCCTGTACAATATCTGCATCAACCTTCAGGTCATCCTGTACATTCCTACTTATTATCGAAATTATTAATTAATTGCCGCCCTCTACGAATATAGTCGCCGTATGACTCTTAGTCGCAGAGGGTAACCGGGTTGTAGAGGGTGGCCAGGTTGAAGGTAGTTGCCGAGTTGCAAAGCGTTGCTAGATTGCAAAGGGTTGCTGGGATGCAGGGGGTTACCGGGTTGTAGGGGGTAGCCAGGTTTCAGGGAGTAGCCGGGTTGCAAGGGCTTGCCAGGTTGCAGGGGGTTGTCGAGTTACGGGCGGTGCCATGTTGCAGGGAAGTCCCGCGTTGTAAGTGGTTACCGTCCCCAGCAAGGTAACAAAAAGGTTGTGTAACTTTTTTGACACTTGGCATCGGATTGAAATGATAGTTTTTGTTTGGTTTGTGGTTTGGTTTGCTGCTGGCTGTTTCCGCTATCAATTGTCAGCCCATAAAAGAACTGTCAAAATGAACGCGATGGCGATTACGTACGAGGGAGTTAGACAAATGGTCTAAGAGCCGTTGAAGATCGACCTTCACCGATCTGTTAACTCGATGAGACATATTTTTTATCAAATATAATTTATAAACAAATATGCCTATGATAACTTGCCTATCGAAAAGTGTTCATAGCTATTTTTTTTATTGTTGAGTGCCTTTAGCCATCTTCCAGCTCCATCATCAGACCCTGGTTACCATCTGGGATCAAAGTACTTGTCAAGACGAATCAAACGAGTCCAAACTCGATGGGATTGTGTCGTTTTATTGTGGAGTGCCTTTGGCCATACTGAATTAATGAAATTACGAATTACCCCATCGAGTTTGGACTCGGTTGATTCGTCTTGACGAGTACTTTGATCCCAGATGGTAACCAGGGTCTGATGATGGAGCTGGAAGATGGCTAAAGGCACTCCACAATAAAACAAAAAAAAATTCTATGTACACTTTTCGATAGGCAAGTTATCATAGGCATATTTGTTTATAAATTATATTTGTTAAAAAATATGTCTCATCGAGTTAACAGATCGGCGAATGTCGATCTTCCACGTCTCCTCTACTAAAAGCCTACTGGTATAGAAACATCTGTACGCTAGGTAATACAAATCGCACTTGACGAATTCTTTTGTACTTTACATATAAATTTATATTTTCCATTGATTCCCCTTTTGTGGCTTAGCATCGCCCATTATCCGGATGATTTGGTCGTGAAATTGGATCGTTATCCGATATTCGACTTCTTACACTAATATAATATTTGGTGAAGGTCGCAGGTTCGAGGTGGATGCAAGTCGCTTCCAACCGTAATGTTGTCTATCAATGAGGGAATGAGACTCCATTGTCTATCTGTCTATCCGTCCGTCTGTCACAGAGCTCTATCTCTTGAACCGTAATAGCTTAACCGTAACACTTAAAATTTTCACCGATTTGGCCGCTGTACCAACAAATACTAAAAATAAAATAAAGTTAAAAATTAATAGGAGTCCTCATACAAGAAACGTTATTTTTCAGCGTTTTTAACTGTGGTGCTTGCTGATAGTTGCTAGGCAACGATTAAGTGCCATAGTCATGGCCGCGCGCCTACAAGCAAGCGACTCTATGTTGTTTGGATGTTTTTCAGAAAGTTTGCGATTTTGGTGCTTACATTTCGACGATTGTTTTCAAAACGTACGGAACCCTCCATGTATGAGTCCTTCTCGCATTTGATCAGTTTTTAGGGTTCCGTACCCAAAGGGATGGGGTAAGCGTAATTTATTAACACAATTTATATCTAGCCTATCTTGCCAATTTGCTGCTATTTTGCCCATCATGGTGATTTGCAAAAGAATTGTTGTTGGTGTCATAGAATATGGCCCAAATAGGTACGTGACTTTCTTTTGCTTTACTGTGCGAACCAGTTCAACCTTCTTTCCCAAGTCTACAATACAGTTTAAATTAATTTAGTAAAGCCAAGCAAACTTTTTTTTTAAACTGCCGCTAACAGCTGTCTTTTTTTTCGTGCAGCAGCGCGTGGCAAAGCAATCCAATCCAAGCAAGCCAATCAGCCACCGACAGCCAAGGATGAAAATTCAAAAAATTGTTCCATTTTTAAAATTCTTGCGCAAATCTGATAGGGGGGAGTCACTTCTAGAACTAACCTCTTGTTATTAAATAACCATGAACTATTGTTACTTCAAACTAAATACAAACTGAAATATAGATGCACAGAAAAAACCCCAGAAAAAAGACCAATGCTGGGAATCGAACCCAGGTCCTCAGATTGTTACTTCATCAATAATTGTCTTGTATTGAATCTCTGGATCATCCCGATCAGGCAAATATAAAGAAACCTATCAACTAAAGCAAGAACGAGCTATTTAAATACAGATTTCTTTTTATTTTGCGTTAAGAACGTGATATTTATTTATTTATTTATTTATTTATTTTTTAATACAGTTGCTCAAAAAGTGGTGTATTGCAGGGACGTATAGCGTTCGGGATGTGGGCTATTACACACTCGAGCTTTTTCTTTACCTTTTCCGAACTCGTGCGTTCTCTTTCCCAACTGTCAAAATAATGTCTATTAAAAAGAAAAAACCAACCACGAAGTTTTTACTAAAAAAAAATCATAGAAGTTTTTATAATTCATGCAAATATTTCTAAAAAGAAGCTACTAATTTGTTTCAATATCAGATTTAATGATTTGATTCAATGAGTTAGGTTAGGTTTCATTTCATTTCATTTTATCTCATTAAATTTAATTTTCATTTCATATCAATAAAAAAATTCTACTGAAGACTTGGCTGTATGGGCATAGTTCCCTTTGCCTACCCAGAACGGGTGAAGAAAACAAAAAAATAATTATTTTACGGTTGGGGCCATTTTCCGTAAATGTTCTTTGCGAGTTTAGTTGTTTGTTGCACAAAATGAGTAATTTCGACGATATTTTATTTGAATTAACACCACCGGAACTCAGTATAATTGCACAAAATGCTTCGGAGAACATTTTACCGGAAAAGTCAAAAAGTCGCTACATATCTACATACGACGAATTTATTGCGTGGAGAGAAGAGAAAAAAGCAAATAGTTTTTCAGAAAATGTTATGTTGGCATACTTCTCCGAACTCTCAGCAAAATTAAAACCTTCTACGTTATGGTCGAGGTTTTCGATGATAAAAAGTATGCTAAAAATAAGGAACAACGTGGATATAAGTGAATACCCAAAACTAAACGCTTTCTTAAAACGACAATCAGACGGTTTTACAACTAAAAAGTCGAAAATATTAACATCGAATGAAGTGGAAAGGTTTTTGAACGAAGCTCCTGATGATCGTTATTTAGCCACGAAGGTAATTTATTAATAAATACTTATATTTTTCTTTAGTATTCAGTTTACGAAATCGCAAAATACAGTCAATATGTTATTTAAAAAAATATTAATCAACTCTCTTTTTTTGTAGGTTGCGCTGATTTTTGGCGTTGTTGGAGCTTGCCGCAGAGAGGAGTTAGCCAATATTACTTTAAAAGATATTGAAGCCCATGGAAAAATGCTACTAATCAAGATTCCGAATACAAAAAATAAGATACCGGGAAGCTTTGTTGTTGAAGGAGATTTTCTTAGAATAGTGCAAAAATATATGAATCAGCGGTCCCAAAAAGCAAAAACCGACCGTTTTTTCCAAAATTATCAAAAAGGGAAGTGTACAGCTCAAGCAATCGGGATAAACAAATTTGGTAATATGCCAAAAGAAATAGCTACGTTTCTTGGTCTGCCGGATGCTGAGTATTATACTGGGCACAGCTTCAGGAGGACCTCTGCTACATTATTGGCAGATTCAGGAGCCAATTTGACGTCCTTAAAGCGACTAGGAGGTTGGAAGTCAGACAAAGTTGCAGAAGGCTATATTGCTGATTCATTAAACAACAAACTAGAAACTGGGAAAAAAATCACACAATCCATTAATTTAAAGTCCAGTCCGTCTCCTTCACATGACAATACTGAAGAGAACGTTCGTCCATCTGCCTTCGTTGATAATGATAATTCATCAGATCCAATTCCATCAACTAGCAAACGCCATTGTATAACACCTTTGACAAATATACATGAACAATCATACGAAATTAATAATAGTTTGTCTCAAACAGTAAATATGCAACCTAAAACTTCCCCAGTTAACATAAAAAACTGTACCAATTTCAATGTATATGTGAATTATAACTTTTATAAGAAATAAATGATTAGTTAGTTGAGTTTATTGTGTTTTTATTATTTTATTAAATTGCTTCATTTTTTCGCAACTGTATTAAAAATAGTTGTTCAGTACACGTGCGGAACCGTCATTGCAACTTGTTCCGACTGTCAACCCTCACCTTCGGCTGCGCCTCGGCTCGGGTAGACATTTGTCGGAACTCTTTGCAATGACAGGCTTTCCGCACTCGTAATGAAATATACTATATTTTCGGAGAACCAACAGCTACAAATTACAGAGTAGGTCACTCACTCACTTCTTCCGGATATCTACCCTCACAATACGAATGACCTAATCCATTATTCTAAACTGATCTGCAACTAGTTCAGAGCTTTATTAAGAAGTGAAAGAGTCTGGTTTTGCCTGTAAGTAGACTAAAGTTGGGACCTTTCGATGTTAAGTGGCTAATGTTACCGATAAGATCTCATTTAAGAGAACATGGATGTAATTATTTGGAGGATGAGAAATTACTACGGATGTCGCTAATGGTGTAAGTTACTTATATGTAATAATAGCATTTATCCGCGACTTCGCTTGTGTTAACTATTATAGCTAGACCGTTTAAATGAGTTCTAGCCCTTGCGGTACAGGGGCTGGGGGGTA
Source organism: Archips crataeganus (assembly GCA_947859365.1). Classification (NCBI taxonomy): domain Eukaryota; kingdom Metazoa; phylum Arthropoda; class Insecta; order Lepidoptera; family Tortricidae; genus Archips; species Archips crataeganus. Next base: position 14,508,051 of record OX402062.1, read on the forward strand.
GGACGACAAAGGAGCCGAGAGGAGCGGGCGGCGAGCGCGCCTCTTGTGCCTGCCGCCCGCACGTCTCCGGGCCCCCTGTGTAGTCATACCCCTCAGCACCTGTACCGCGCTGGCGAGGACTCATTTAAAACGGTTTAGCTATAGATTTCGTAGTTAAATTGGAATTTCGGGCTTTTATAAAACTTGTAGGAATTTAAAAAAAAACTTAATTGCATCGTGGTCCTAATTTGCGTTTTATGAAGAACTCCAGTGCAAAATTTTAGGTCTCTAGATTTAGCGGTTAAGATTTTAGGATGTTACGTGGATCCCGTACTGCTGCCGACGGTGCTGGCTGAAAATCAGTGCTATAAACGCTTCAGCATCATGCTGAGCCAGTATCCAATTTTATTGGCAACCGCAATGACACTTTCTGTGTTGTTGTGTGTAAAAAAACCGGCCAAGTGCGAGTCGGACTCGCGCACCGAGGGTTCCGTACAAATTTATATGTATCTATGAACATCCAGTCTTAGCAGACCCCTGCTCCTAAGCAAAATGTGCGTAGTGTGGGATCATTGTAGATTGGTTACTGATATAGACAGATAGAGAAAAAAAAAATGCTTTTCGTAATTTTTCCTTGATCTGTGCTATGACACCATGCTTCGTACCAAATTTCAAGATTCCGAGTTAACGGGAAGTACCCTGTAGGTTTTGATTCCCTTGCGAGTGTCGAAAATTTGCGGCATAAATAGATTGGTTACTGATGTTTAAATTTATAAATTGTTAAATGGAGATGTATTGAATTAAAATTATTATATTTGTATTTGAGAACTATATTTGGATAAGATGTACAGACAGAATTGACATAAACAATAATGGTTGCTATAGATATTAAAACTAGTAAATTAAAAATAAAATATTGTCTTTGACATATTCCGGGGCCCAAAAGTAAAGGAACCCCATTTGTATTAGCTTAATAAAATTATAACACTCCTTTACAATACAATACAATACAATACAATGACTCTTTATTGTACACCAGGAATAATAAGCAATACAGAAAACAGGTACACAGAGAGTAAGTTACAAGGTAAGCAATAGGCGGCCTTATCGCTTAAGAGCGATCTCTTCCAGGCAACCCTTTACCAGAAAGAAGGAAGGACTAGTTTACAGCAGGTGGTGCATCAACAGTGGATCAGAAAATTAAAACGCAACAAAAAATAGTACATCTACTCATACATATATCGTACATATAATAAGTACACGTCTAAAACAAATATAGGCATTGGGATAAACAGCCACATATAAATAAATAAACTATAACAAAGCTAATAATTACAAGAAGACAGATAGTACACCTTAAGCATTGATTTAAAGATTGACAGAGATTTTGCCCGTCGTAAGTCAATCGGCAAGGCATTCCACAACCGAATAGCCTGGACAGTATAAGAATAGACATAGAATTTGGAGTTAGAGAGAGGCACGGTAAGGAGAAAGTTCTGAGAGCATCGAATAGAAGTTACGTAGCTAAACCGCTCTTTGAGGTAGCGAGGAGTTGCAGGGTTAAAGAGAATGCCGTAAAGAAGGTGGAGAACGTGAGAGTTACGGCGAAGGCGGATTGGGAGCCACTTGAGCTGTGATCGAAAATTAGAGACATGATCGAACTTACGCAGACCAAAGATAAACCGAATGCATAGATTTTGAATTCGCTCAAGTTTATTAAGCTGCTCTTCTAGGAGATCGGGATAGCAAGCAATTTAGTGAAGAACATAATTATATGTAAACTACATTAATCTACTTAGGTACAAAACAACCGAAAAACAACTTATTCTAATGGTAAGACGACTATTTTTGACACTGCACGAGAATGCAATTTGCCATCGGATGTCTGTACCTCAACAACCCTAACCTTATCGTCATTGCCGCTATGGATTTTTACTATCCTACCCATAGACCAATGAAGAGGAGGGGTATTAGAATTCACTAATAGTACTAATGAACCTTCCTTAAGATTGGGCAATGTCTTTTGCCATTTGGTACGTTGATTGAGAGATGAAAGATAGTCTTTAGACCATGCCTTCCAGAAATGTTGCCTAGTTTGTTCACAATATCTCCAGAGACGTAGTCTATTAGATGGAATTTCAGTCAAATCAGATTGAGGAATTGACGTCAAAGGACAACCTATAAGGAAATGTCCAGGAGTCAGACAAGAGAAGTCTGTAATATCTTGATTAGAAATTGAAAGCAATGGACGTGAATTTAAAATACCCTCTATTTCAATCATTATGCTGTTGAATTGCTCGTAAGTCAAAACTTTTGCTGTTGTCATTCTTTTTAGATGAAATTTAGCTGATTTGACAGCTGCCTCCCAGAGGCCACCATGGTTGGGACTGTATGCTGGTATAAAATGAAAATTTATTTGCCTTTGAATCATAAAGTTGTGCTCTACATTTTGAAAATCTTTGCTATTGTGTAATTTGTACAGTTCTTTGAATTGATTATTTGCACCTTTGAACGTTGACGCATTATCGCAATAAATATGAGAAGGTATACCTCTACGAGATATGAATCTTTTGAATGCAGCTATGAATGATTCTGTAGACAAGTCTGACACAACCTCTATATGGATGGCTTTGGTAATAAAGCAAACAAATATGGCAACATATCCTTTAGCAATAACGCTATTCCGTTTTGAGGATTGCTTAATATCAAAAGGACCACAATAGTCAATACCCGTCCTTTCAAATGGACGCGCAGGATTAACACGATCACTAGGCAAAGAACCCATAAGTTGTTTTGAGGTCTCAGCCTTATGTCTACAACAAATAATACATTTATGTATCACACTTTTGACCTCTCTGACAGCATTTACAATGTAATACTTTTGTTGTAAATTACTTAAAACCATTTTTAGACCACCATGCATTAAAGCAAGATGTTATTGTTTGATGATAAGTGTAGTTATGTGACAGTGTTTTGGTAAAATAATTGGAATTTTTTTAGAAAAGTTTATATTAGCGTTATTTAATCTTCCACCCACACGAAGAATACCGATGGAATCAATGAATGGATGAAGAGATTTTAAGCAAGATTTTAAGGCATTGTTTTTTTTAATCAATTTCAAGTCTTCTGAAAAATAATGAAATTGGATACCCTTTACTATAGCATTAAAAGCTGTCTTAAACTCCTTCAAAGTAATTTCTCCCTGTTCAGTAACATTTCCTTTGCACCTATTTATAAAACGTAACATGTAAGACATGACCCGTATAGTCTTAAATAGACAGGAATAATTTTCAAAAATGGAACAGATGGGTTCATTATCCATTACTATATGACACAAATTCTCTAGATAAGTATTACAGATAGGCAAAGGCAATTCAACCTCAGATAAATAAAAATTATACTCCGAACTTTCGAGCAAATAATCAGGTCCATGCTCCCATAGTATATTATTTACAATTTCGAGAGGATCTGCCCCTCTTGAAATTATATCAGCAGGATTAAAAATACTAGGTGTGTAGTGCCACTGCATGGTTTTCGTTAATGTATTAATAGCTTGAATTCGGTTACCTATGTAAGCAGGGACCTTCACAGCTGATGTTGCCATCCAAGCAAGTACAATCTTGGAGTCGCAAAAGAGATGTACATTATGAATATCAATGACAGTTGACACATGTGAAGCTAGCTTAGCTAAAATAAGTGCGCCGTTTAATTCTAACTTAGGTATTGTCAGTTTTGAATCAATTCCAGCTAATCTAGACTTGGAACAAAGTAGGTGAACGTGATAACGGCCCTCAACTTTAACTTTTATGTAAACACAGCAGCCGTAGCCTGTAACAGATGCATCACAATACCCAATAAGCTGAATGTCCTCAGCTTCGGCTAATTGTACATATCGTGGTATTTTTATTACTGGCATGTTTATTAAACTTGTATAGAATCCATTCCAGATTTCAACTAATGTCTCAGGTAAAGGTGTATCCCAATCTAAATTATGTTTCCAAATCTCCTGCAGTATAATCTTTGCTTTCATAGTGACAGGACCTGCGAAACCCATAGGATCAAATAATCTGCTAATGGAACTCAAGACATTCCGTTTTGTTGTAAGTTCATTAAGTGTGGTTACTCCTCGACCGCTCAACTGGAATACATCATCTTCTGCATCATATGATAACCCCAAAATCTTAACCACCAATTTATCTTGATCTAACTCCTTACAGTTGAATCCTAAACTTTCCTGAGGGATATCTTTGAGCAATTCTGGACAATTTGAAACCCATTTATGAAGTTTGAAATTTGCAAGTTTCATAATGGAATTAAGCTCATTTTTTAGCTGAATTACTCCTTGAAGCGTATTACTTCCTGCCTGAATATCATCAACATAAGAAGTGTTTATAATGGCTGCACTAGCTAGTGGGTATTCCTTTTTGTATCTTTGTGCTAAATCAATAAGACACCTGGTGGCGAGAAATGATGAACTAGTTAAACCATATGTCACGGTTTGCAATTGCAAGATCTTCATTAATCCATCTTCACGCCATAAAATGTTTTGCAGACATCTATGATCGGGATGAACTCGAATCATTCTGTACATGTGACGAATGTCGCATTGAATAGTGTACTTGTACGTACGGAATAAAAGCAATATCTCAAAAAGAGATTTTTGAACTACAGGGCCCTTGCACATTAGATCATTGATACTATACCCATTTTTAGTTTTTGCACTGCCGTCAAAGACGGCTCTAAGCTTGTTCGTTAGCCTATCGGGACGTAATACTGCATGATGCGGTAAGAAATATAAGGGTTGATCCTTCGGATCACAGGTTTTCGGATCAATTATTACTGCGTGACCTAGCTCTAGGTACTCGTGAATGAATTTTTTGTATAAATCGTGGTAAACTGGATCTTTGTTGAATCTTTTTTCTATATTGTATAATCTTTGCAAAGAAATGGCGTATGAATTAGAGGGCTTTATATCCTGTAAGTCGACTTTTAATGGAATCTTGACCTCATATGTATTATTTTTTATTGAAACAGATTCGTTAAATACTTTTTCGCTGTATTCATGTTCCGTGAATGATTCGTGAAATAAATCGGGAACCTTTTCGGCTTCCCAGAATTTTTTTACGCATTCATCAAGATCAGAAGACAATGCTGTGTGCATTGTAACAGTGTTGACAGATGAACAACCGGTAGACGAAATAATGTATCCCAGTTGAGTATTTAGCAATATGGGATCCGCAGGTCTACCTTCTATCTTTCCATCCTGTATAATTTTGAAAAAAACATCACTGGCAAGTAGTAGGGATATTTCTCCTGGAATGTGAAAGTCATTGTCAGCTAAATCAATATGTTTTGGAATAATAAAACTAGATAAGTCAATTTTTTTTTGTGGTAATTTGGATGTGATTTTATCTATTATAGAACAAGTAGTTGTTAACTTAAAATCATTTTGAATCAGAGATTGTAGAGTCACATTAATTCCTTTATTTGTACTATTTTTGCATTTATCGCCCAATGTGCCTATATTTTTAGGTAAGTCAAATTGTGGCAACCCTAATAGATTAGCTAATGACTTAGTGCAAAAGGACGTTTGACTTCCACAGTCCAAGAGCGCCCGTACAATGATTTTTTTATTGTTTGCATCGGTTACTACTACTTTTGCGGTAGGCAGTAATACGCACTCACCTGTATTTTGCATGGTGTGGTGATTTTTTACCTGGCTTTCACGTTCACCTTCCTTTGCTACAGGTACTGTAGATTCAGTCAGCTCGGACTTATTCCCCACGTGTATCATTGTGTTATGAGCGCTGGAACCACAAATGAAACACTTAAATTCGTACCGACACGGCAGCACATGAGAGTTTAAACAGATTTTACACATATTGTTTTTAGTTATGTACATATTCCTTTTTTCTGTGGTTAAAGCGATAAACTGAGGGCATTTATATAATTTATGCTCCTTTGAGCACATTGAACATTCATTTTTGCTGTAATCATTGTATGAAAGACTTACGTTTGTAGTGGACTTAACACCGTTTTCAAACTTGTTACTCATAGGACTAGCTTCCAGAGCTGCAGCGCGTTTCTCTAGAAAGCTTAACAATTCATCATTGGTCACAAAGGTTGTAGAGACCCGATCAGAATGGAACAACCTTGCTGTGAATGAATCTACTTTTCGTAACAGAATGCACGTCAGCAATGAGTTCCACTCATCAACAGGTTGTTTATAATTTTTAAGCGATGTAATGTGCTGCCTTACACTGGCTACAAAATTTCTTAACTCTGAGGCGGTGCCTCGTTGTATTGCTGACAAATCCAATAAGCTTGTAACATGACTATTGACTAATAATGGTGGATTATTGTATCTTTTCTCAAGTAAATCAACAGCGGAGGTGTATGACTCACCGATTATTGGCAAACTGTCAATGAGTTGCAACGGCTCTCCCTTTAAGAATTTTTTCAAGTAGCACAGTTTTTGAATGTTACTTAGCCCTACATTGTTATGGACCACCGCGGTAAACATTTCGTAGAAGGGCTTGTAGCTAGAGATACACTTGCCATCGAAAATAGGTACATCCAGTAGCGGCAGATGAGCTTGGTGAGCTATTGGAATGCTGAGTCCGGGTTCTTGAGCATGCGGTTTTTTCTTCAACTCGATCAAGGCAATCAATTGAAGGTATCTCTCTTCAATTTCTTCTTCTTCGTGGTCGGTTTCGTCGCTTAGAAGCTGTAGGCTTAACGAAAGTTCCTGATATTTTGCGTACGTTTCCTTTAGGTTTTGTTTACGTGCATCTAGGTCTTCAATTGTGAAAATTTTGTCAATAATTGCGTTCAAATAATTCTCAAGACGTGTTATAGAAGCCTTGCACTGGCCTCTAGCTTCAGACATTTTGATATCTGAATAAGCAGTATTATATTCCACTTCGGATTGGGCACTATAATAATCCGATTCAGAATCGCTAAAAGAAGTCGAAGATAGACTTATGATGAACTGCCACTTTCAAATCCAAAGGAAAGTGAAAATGGCTGAGCTAACGGCTCGCTAACGGACGAAAATTTTGAAGATGACAGGAATGGAACCACTTCACGACACATTGAAATATGTAAAATACACTATTGGTTCGTAATGTACGGTTTCGGCACCATGTTTAAATTTATAAATTGTTAAATGGAGATGTATTGAATTAAAATTATTATATTTGTATTTGAGAACTATATTTGGATAAGATGTACAGACAGAATTGACATAAACAATAATGGTTGCTATAGATATTAAAACTAGTAAATTAAAAATAAAATATTGTCTTTGACAACTGATATAGACAGACAGACAAAAAAATATGCTTTTCGCAATTTTTCCTTTATCTGTGCTATAGGACCTTGCTTCGTACCAAATTTCAAGATTCTGAGTTCACGGGAAGTACCCTGTAGGTTTTGATTCCCTTGCGAGTTTCGAAAATATGCGGAAATTTGCGGCATAAACGGCTGTATCTTTTGATTGCGTTGGCTTAGATGTTTGATTTTTTCACAGCTCCATGGGACAGTAGACCTGAGAATTTGATATAAATTTCAGCTTAATACCTCCACGCGTTCCTGAGAAAAAGGGTCTTGACAGACAGACGGACGGACGGATGGACGGACAACAAAGTGATCCTATAAGGGTTCCGTTTTTTCCTTTTGAGGTACGGAACCCTAAAAATGTAAGTATTTTTTTGTTTCTTACTTTTTTCCCGTGGTTATATCGGTATAAACGTCATCATCGTCATTCCAGCCTATATACGGCCCACTGCATGGCACATGCCTCCTCTCAGAATGAGAGGGCTTGGGCCACAGTTCCCACGCAGGCCCAGTGCGGATTGGGACCTTCACACACACCATTGAATTTCTTCGCAGGTGTAGGTTTGCTCACGATATTTTCCTTCACCATAAAGCTCATGGTAAATAACAAACTTAATTTTTCGCACAGAAATTCGGAAAAACTCAGAGGTGTGAGCCGGGATTTGAGCCCACGACTCTCTGCTTGAGAGGCCATAGGTCAAATCACTAGGCCACGACGGCTTCACGAATTTTCGGCACGGGATAAAAAGTAGGTATTATATATTATTCCAGAGGCCTAGCTATCTAAGTACATACCAAATACCATTGAAATCCGTCCATTCGTTTTAGCGTTAATACACGCACGCGCGCTCGCTCGCACATCCACTCATAAAGCTGCGTACGGACTGCGCGCATATACGCGTACCCGGGCTCGCGTAGGGTACGCGTACATTGGATACGCGTACAGCTCCTGTACGGGCCGCTGCGAACCTGAACGCGAGTTCAATCGATCCACTGCGAGCCGAGCCTCAGTCATTCGCCATGAATCGAAACAGACCGTCTAAATACAGCGTACCCGGGCGCGCGCGATCGCTTTGACGCGCGAACAAAAACCGACAAACGGCGTCTCGCTGCGAGCCAGTGCGAGCCGAGCTCGCGCGGCACGCGTTCCCCTACGTGTACGCGTAGCTCTCTGCAAGTACGGACAGGCGCGCAAGCACTGGTTGCAGTTGGACAGGGGGATACTTGACTCTAACTCATGAATACTTTGAAGCTTGGTATTTCGCAAACGGATCTCTAAATCGATAAGTTCTCTTAGTAAGACTTATGCTTTTGAAAGCCCTATCTAGCGATATCCTACACTATGGGTTCAAACGTTAGAGGAGGTATCCAAGAAAAAAAAAATTTCAAGATTTCAATCTCATAATCATCGGACTCATGCAAAATTATAACTTCCTGTCATTAACAGTAATTAAAAGTTTCTAAACTAAGCCGTGGACGGAAACAATCCTAACAGATAGACGGACATGACAACGCTATAAGGGTTCTTTGTAGGACAACGGTACCCTAAAAGTATCCTATACACTTAGATAAAATCGCTATTTCCGGACCGACATGAAGTAAGGAAGGAATATACCTATCGGTGTATGTAGGGTACGACAACCTTCATCAGTTACTAAATTGATTCCTTTATCAAGTCCTAGACTCTTAGTACCTTTTGAAAAATTGGAAACGTCAATGTGATATTTTGATTCATTGGAAATCTACAAATAATAATTATCTAGAAGCGTAACTAATCCCGAAAAATCATTCCTCGAGATATGAACCGCGGCGAGCGGGGCCCCGAAGATAAAAAAAAACTTACTTGAAAAATAATGGCTTAGTAGCGACATCAGCGATGCCAGATCTACGGAAAAATCCGTAGATCTACGGATTTTAGGCCTTGTGCCCAGACCTACGGAAATGCTTGGCTAATCTACGGAATTTCAGACTAGCCTCATTTTTTAAAATTTACCTACTAGTTTCGCTGACAACTAGCAAAAATGAACAAAACGGAACGGAATGAACGGGAAACCGAAGCGTATGAATAGAAAATTTCTTCCTTGTCAGAATAGATTGCCAATTTTTTTTTAATTTTTGTCGATTTTCTATTGCCAATTTACTTTAGCCAGACTCTAATCTAATTGTGAATAGCATTTAAACGTTCAGGTGCAGTCGAATATACCTAATTTAAAAAAATCCGTAGATCTACGGATTTTTCTTCAGGTGATTTACGGAATTCTACGGATTTTTTCGCCTGGACCTACGGATTTACATAAAATGGATATGGCAACACTGAGCGACAGCTCTTGGTCCGGGTGAGCGGTTAGTTCCGAAGGAGTGTTGACGTCTCTCGTTGAAAGTATTAACATAGGTGTTGCTTGTATCACTGCTGCTATAAGTGATTAAGCGAGCTGATACGTGTGATGCATAGGAAAAATTCGTGTCTAGTATAACCCGACCAGTTATGGTGTAGGGGCAAAAGCACACAGCACGGTATACTGAGGACCCGGGTTCGATTCCCGGAGCTGGTCTTTTTCTGTGTTTTTTCTGTGCATCCATGTTTCATTCAGTTCGTATTTAGTATGAAATATATCGATTTCACGGGATAACTGTAAAAAAAAATGGAGTTTAAAAAAAATACAAAAAGATACTTCATACCAATCTTGGAAAACAGCCTGGTGACAGACGGACAGACAGCGGAGTTTTAGTAATAGGATAGGTAGGGCCCCGTTTTACCCTTTGGGTACGGAACCCTAAAAAGTACCTTCAGCAAAAAAAATGTATTAAATTAAAATTTTGACTGTAACGACTTTTCCTAGCGTAGTCAGTGGTTGATTTAAGTATTTCATTTGTTATCGAGGTCTGTTGAGAGCAATAAGCCTATCTTTCTATTGTTTATACCTAACAATAGAGCCGACAAAACATTAGCAGAATATTCCATTATTATTCTTAGATTAATAGTACATTACTGCAGCGGCCGCGAAATAGGTGATTGCCGGCCGAGTAGTTATAGATGGCCGAGTGGTAACGAGGCCATCTAGAGATACGAGGCCGGCAATCCCTGTTCGTGGCCAAGGCTTGTATAGAGTTTTTCTCAAACTTGCATCATCATCATCATCATCATCATCACCATCATCATAAAATCATCGTCATCATCATCATCATCACATCATATCACCATTACCACCATCATCATCATCATCATCACCATCATCATCACCACCGTCATCATCATCATCACAATCATCACCATCATCAATATCACCATCATCATCATCACCCACCATCACCATCGTCATCACCATCACCTCCATCATCATCATCATCATCATCATCATCATCATCATCATCATCATCATCATCATAAAATCATCGTCATCATCATCATCACTATCACCATCATCACCACCACCATCACCGTCATCACCACCACCATCAACATGACCATCATCACCATCAACTACCATCACCATCGTCATCACCCTCATCATCATCATCATCATCACCACCATCATCATCATCATCACCATCACCACCATCATCATCATCATCACCATCATCACCATTACCAATTACCATCATCATCATCATCATTACCATCATCACCATCACCATGATCACCATCACCCACCATCATCATCGTCATCACCATCATCATCATCATCACCATCATCATCACATCACCATCATCACCATCCCATCATCACCATCCCATCATCACCATCACCATCATCATCACCACCATCATCACCATCACCATCATCATCACCACCATCATCATCACCATTACCACCATCATCATCATTTCACCTTAAATAAACGTAGTGGCAGAATGTCATAATGAACCAAAACGCAAATATTGCTTATAGTTTTTTTTTAATGGCTAAATGCTATGATGCCATAGTACTATAAATAACCGTTTTGGTGCTGTGTCACATGAAACAATAGACCTTCGATCAACAATACAACTAGATTTCGGGACAGGTACAAAATCCAAGCCAAAATGTGTCCGTTTGAATGTGTAGAGCGATTTATGTTTTCTGCTAAAAAGAGACAACAAATTCAAAACAGTTTTAAGATCAACCCATTTACGACCGTAGCACCATACATTAAAGTCGCAATTCTACCTTCTACTTACGATTATTCGACAGAAACAGCTAGCAAAGCAATAAATAACACCTGCCACTTAAAAATGAAAAATCATAGGTCAAATAACAGTTACTGTGAAGTCAACCTTATCGCACTACACATAAAGTGTTTTTCAGCTTGACTATATTGCGAGTTACATTCTTTCGCTTCCTGTCTACTTTTTCCACTCTGATTTTAACTTCGGGAGCTATGGAGTCGCTCACGACAATAATAAAATTATTTTAAAGTAGAAATTAGAAATTCACTTGCTTGGTAAGATTAGTGCTTTTGGGTATCTATGTTTTTTATTAGTACTTTCTTTTATAATGCGGATGCGGATAGTCAATGATAGTAGTACTTTGTAGGTATATAGTTTATTAAAGGACTAAACATATGATGCATTATCATATAGAACAATACGAAAACATAGATAAACAAACGTGCGAGAGTGCGCGGGGTGCGGCGCGGACAGCGCGCGCGGCTAAGTTGATCTTGACGGTAGAATCGGCAGATCGATCCCGAATTGAATGAATGCGCGGCCGGCGCGGCGGTCCTTGCGCGGCGTCGCGCGCATGCGAAGTGAGTGGCGCAGGCAATGAAAACCATAATGGCGGCACGGTTGCTAGGCGACCGAGCGTTGTCAGGTGACCGTTAACACGGCGATCGATGGGTTTCGCGCGTTACACTTGTTATTTTACTGGCGTGATGTTTTTTGTGTGATATATTTATTTAATTAAATAATGTTGTAAGAGTCGTACAGAAAATTATAATGGACCGAACCAACTCGAATCGATTCGAACCGACTCGAACCGACTCGGACCGATTCGAACCGACTTTAATCGACTCGAGTCGACTCGAACCGATTCGAACCGACTCGAACCGACTTTAATCGACTCGAATCGATTCGAATCGACTCGAACCGACTCTAACCGACTTGAACCGACTCAAACCGATTCGAACCGACTTGAATCGACTCGAACCGACTTTAATCGACTCGAATCGACTCGAACCGACTTTAATCGACTCAAACCGATTCGAACCGACTCGTACCGAATCGAATCGACTCGAATCGACTTGACTCAACTCAGCAGGTCTAAGCTGGGCTTTAATGTTGAGTGTACCCTACACTTAATAATCTGTGGCAGCTAGGTGTATCGTAATAACGACATTACGACACAAGTGCTGTTATGGGGAATAGAGTAAGTATAGACTTTCTGAAGTCATATTATCTATGTTCTTATTTGTTCGCGACCATGTAAAAAACAGGTAATAGTACAGGAGTAGGAAAAGTTTCAAATCTACTCCATGCATCTACTGTTCTGTTTTACGATGTTTTAGCGCGAATTGGCCAGGTTGGCCAAACATTGAAGAATGTTTGGCCAACCTGGCCAATACGCTCGCACAAGTCGTGGTTAAAATCGGTAATTTGCTTATTATTTACTAGTTTAAAGCTTGAAATAAACTTATTTTACATTTACTTATGAAACTAACACACTCCGGCGGATAAATGCCTTTTTCGGGCATTGTTTTTACAAGTTTTAAACGCACACTGCGGCATCGCGAGACGTGTTAATGTTGGCTGTGCTTGGACCGAACTAAAACCAAATAAGAGCTCACTTTGGAAGTGAGCTCTTATTTTCCGGGCCGTATTTTTTGCGCTGACCCGATATCTAGTTGTATTGTTGATCGAAGCAATAGACGATCACTTTGCTGGCCTTGGCCAGCAATGTTGTATGAAATTCCATTATTGACCGCACGGCTAGCCGCACCTTCAACGTGACACTTCGTGGCGTATTATAAGGAACATAACGTCAATATTTCATAGCATGTTTGAGAAACAGTTTTTATCTTTATTACTAAAAGCCATCAGTTGGTAATTTTGGTTAGCGTAATTTAGTTTTTTTTTTTCAAATTTTACTGGCCATCAGGTGACGATTTTGACGGTGTTGTGGTGGATGGTATCACAGATAGTCATTGATGGTATACTGGTCCATCTTTGGGACGGTTCCACCAAGTTTCAATTAGCCCGAAGACTCATTGGTGATGCATTTCGTACTAAATACAAACTGAAATATAGATGCACAGAAAAAACCCCAGAAA